>CAJHZI010000612.1:212500-545000 GCA_905160935.1 Enchytraeus crypticus
AAGGCACGCGAACCCAAAACATCGCTATGCCAGCAGTCTTATTAATTTATCATAGCGATAGAATGCTGAAATATTTACATTCATTAATGATAGTTGTTTACACTAAATAATGATCAAATGAAATCTTCGATGAAGAGGTTTGTTATTGAAGAATCACTAATTAAGATTTGATGAGATAGATGCTAGTTGGATTAGCTAAATAATTTACAGAAAAGATCTCACTCTTTGGCAACGGATTAATATTTAGTAGTTTCATACACAGACGAGTGCTTCAAATATGCGATAGATCCGAACTAATATAGGCCTAGTGTTCAATGTTGTCATTAACTATGCTAGTACTCCCATAGATCTTTTCGGTAATAGCTATAAACAGAACATCGGGGACACCAAATGTAAACAGTGGACAAGAAAATGTAAACACTGCATAGAATACCATTGTAATGTACTAGTTCCTCATAAAATTTCTAATACAAGCTTCTTTTATAAATGCTATTTACTTTACAACCTACTATACGGATATTAATTAAAGAATAACTTAACACTTATAGTTTAACTCTGACACCCATTATAACGATATGCATGCATTATAACGAAGTTATAATGTATACCCATTACATTTACATGTAAATATATGCATCAGATGTCAACATAAACAAACCAGTGTTAATATGCAACAAAATATGTTTTCAATTATCAAACTGATGTATTGTTGCAGTAGTTGCTATTGTGGGCACAGTGAATAAAGTGTTTATTAGAGCTTACTAATAATTAATATATTAATAATATACTGTATTAATTGTTTATTAGAGAATAATAATAATAATGCATTAATGTATATTGGAGAATAATACTAATATATTAATTTTTACTAGAGAATAATAATAATAATAATGTATTACTGTTTATTGGAGAATAATAATAATATATTTATGTTTCTTAGAAAATAATAATAATAATAATATTTTAATTATTTATTAGGGAATAATACTAATAATAAAGTAATTGTTTATTAGAGAATGTTTCAGAGGAAAGGTTGAGAGCCGCTGTTGTAATAGTAAACAAGTGATAGATGCAGTGCATGAGGAGACAGGTACCAGCCGCGTACTGGGCCGTGTTAAAGACCTTCTGCTGCAAATCTGTTATACACTCTCAATACACCAGCAGCAGCAGCAAAAGAACACAGCGGCTGCATCAGCTCTACAAGAGGCAAAGTATTAGAAGATGCAGCTGCAGCAACAGTAGCTCAGCTGCAATAGCAGTAGCTCAGCTGCAATAGCAGCATCAGCAGCTGAAGATACTGTACAAGCACCTGTAGCAGCAGCAGTCACAGCTGTATCAGCAGCAGTCACAGCTGTATCAGCAGCAGTCACAGCTGTAGCAGCACAAGGCACAGCTGTAGCAGCACAAGGCACAGCTGTAGCAGCAGAAGTCACAGCTGAATAAATGATAGAAGCAGCTTCTAGAACAAAGGTCGCAGCTGATGCAGCAGAGGTATCAGCTGCCGCTACAATAATTGTTGCTATAGCAACAGAAGTCATAGCAGAATAAACGGTAGAAGCAGCTTCAGCAATAGAGGTCGCAGCTGCAGCAGCTGAAACTTAGGTCCTTTCATCTTTTAGCAGCTCATCCACAGCAGAGCAGTTAAATCAGCTGTAGCTGCGACAGCTGCCAAACAGCTGTTAAAATCTATTAATTAATCCAGCTATTAATTAATGAGTGAGAGTTAATAAGTGGCAAAGCTTCTGCAGTGTAAGTTCGGATAAAACAGTATTCCGTAGCAATCAGAAATCTAAGGTTATATAAATATGATTTTTATTTGAACAAAGCGATAACTACAACAAAACATAAAAACAAGCCACAGTTTCCCTTTCCAAATTCCCACAATCCGAAAAACGTACTAATTCAGAGTCACGAAAAGTCTACAGCAAAAGATGAGTTGATAAATTCATTTCTATTCTCCAAGATCTACACAGGATCTACACAGTTATAGAGAAATGACCGATGAGAAATTGAACAGTGTTATTGATTGAGACTGTCAGGACAAGCGTGACGTTGTCGTTAGACAAAGCTGGTAAAGCTAATGTTAACGTCAGTTTCCTCACTCGAAAGCGATATCAGTGACGGGAGAGCACAGGATTTGAACCCCGCACATACTAATCCGCGGTCGAGTACCTTACCGACATCGCCACTGGCTCCAGCCTGGCTAAATGTAGACACTGACGTTAAACTGAATCAAAAACTGAACCAAGAAAGGAAACTTTGTAAACACATGCTATTGTCATGTATGCAACTATATACGGAATAAAATTTTTTTTAAAAATCGTCATCAACATTCAACACAACTCGTCATAATACTAGTTCAGTTTCACAACGCTATGGCTGAGCACAGATTATTATATTATAACGATTTAACTGAGCAACGCTCATTACAACGATTTAACTGAGGACATATCGATTCACTAACCGTTAATTGAACAAAAATTATACCTTGAAAATTTAAAAGCATTCAGCGCATGATCAAGGCAAATGTTTGCTCAGAGATGGAGAGTGTTTGCTCATTTTATCATTAGTTCACTCTGGTGTCAGGCAAGTAGCAAGGTTTAGAGAGGAGGGGAGGGTTTAGCATGACCCTTGGTCTGCAGTAAAAATGTTAATGTTAACGTCAGTTTCCTCACTTGAACGCGATGTCAGTGACCGGCGAGGCCAGGATTTGAATCCCGCACATACTGATTCGTTGTGAATATCTTACCTGTTCTTAGTATTAATATTTCTGAATGTTGCCACCAAAACAACTTAAATACACCCCTCGAAACTTTATAATCACGAGACTGACGGAGTTTAACTTAATTTCCTTATGCAATAATTTAATTCAGTTGTTTAATCAATCAAAGCATTTTGTCGTTCAATAGGTAATATATAGTCAACAAGTCTAAACGCCTAAGATCTGTGTGCTTTGTAAACGCTTCGTCAGGAATTATTCGAGTAATCCGTCAGTAGCGTTTGCATCATCAATCAATCAGTTAATCTTTTTTTTCCAGGTAAAGCTTGCGACAAATACAGAACAGCTTAAGGTCAGAGCATCAGTAAGCCTGTTGTAAGACTGTTGTAAGCCTGTTGTAGGCCTGTTATAGACCCGTTGCTCAGTAGGCCTGTTTTTCAGTAGGCCTGTTGTTCAGTATGCCTGTTGTAGGCCTATTGTAGGCCTGTTGTTCATTAGGCCTGTTGTTTGGTATTAACTTAACAGAGTAGCAGACGAAATAATCACATATCATGATTCATGAATTATGATTCATGATTTGTGATTTATATTCTCAATAGGTGCTAAACAGTCTGGAGTCTGCATGTTCGAACAAATCCTCGACAACCTCAAATCTGTTTTATACAAAAATGAAAAGATTGGTCAACTAACTTATTTCCAAATTAAACAGAAAATAACGACCGCTAGCAAGAATTTGAGTTGCATGAGTGTAAGCTTGGCTTGGTAGTATGGCTTGATAGTATGGCTTGATAGTATGGCTTGATAGTATGGCTTGATAGTATGGCTTGATAGTATGGCTTGATAGTAAGATGTAGATATAAGATGAGATATAACTAGTTAACTAGTTACTTTGATCATCTAATTAATTAGGCCTACATCTACTTAATTAATTGCCATCTACTTAACTAGTTACTTAGATGTAATACGTTATATAGATAGCCATATAGTTAATTAGTTACATGTAGAAGTAACTAGTTAGATATAACCATATAGTTAGCTAGTAACTTCGCAGCAACTAGTTAACTAATAATTAATTAGTTACTTACAAGTAACTAGTTATATATAGCCATATAGTTAACTAGTTACTTCGCAGTAACTAGTTAACTAATAATTAATTAGTTACTTACAAGTAACTAGTTATATATAGCCATATAGTTAGCTAGTTACTTAGAAGTAACTAGTTAACTAATAATTAATTAGTTACTTACAAGTAACTAGTTATATATAGCCATATAGTTAGCTAGTTACTTAGAAGTAACTATTTAACTAGGAAGTAGTTACTAGTTAAATAGTTACCTACATGTACAGCCATGTAATTAACCAGTTACTTAGAAGTAACTCGATATACATAGCTATATACAGTATATAATCAGTTACATAGAAGTAACTAGTTTTTGTAATAGTTATACAACGTTAAGTGAAGTAACGAGTTATTTACTCTAAGTAACTTCTAAATAACTTGAGAATTATTATAGGTTAAATAACTAAATATGAGTATATCTATTATAATTATTATAGTATAATAATTATATTATAATTACATTATAATAATTATATTATAATAATTATATTATAATTACATTATAATAATTATATTATAATATTATAATTATATATATTAATTAGAATTATTATAGGTTAAGTAACTAAATATGAGCTGATCTGAGAGTAAAATCTCGGACATACACTGGACTGGTTATACGGAAAATGATCTAAATTGCCTAACGGATTAAACATGTGGTTTTAAAAGTGATAGATATCGACGTAGTTGATTATTCACTATAATGCGTGTTTACTGTTTTTATCTATACAAAAGTGTAAATATACGTGTGTCTAGTTTACTCTGTAACTGGGACCAAAACTCGATACATTTTATTATATAATATATAGTTACATTATCTTTCACAATGCACAGGACAATATAAAGAGATCTATAAGCACCGTTGTAAGCTTGTGTGTATGTCAGAGATCATTTCGGCGACTAGAATTTTCTCAAGCTTAGACCTGTGAATTTGTTGCATTGTATTAGTCACAGGTTCGCAAGTAACACTTGCAAAGTCCCAAATTATACCTCGTTTAAGTTTCTTACAGTCTGCTTCTATATATAACTGCTTATGACTCTGATTGCTTACGATTCTGATTGCTTACGATTCTGATTGCTTATGATTCTGATTTTCTTATGATTCTGATTACTTATGATTCTGATTGCTTATGATTCTGATTGCATATGATTCTGATTGCTTATGATTCTGATTGCTTATGATTCTGATTGCTTATGATTCTGATTGATTATGATTCTGATTACTGATGATTCTGATTGCTTATGATTCTGATTGCTTATGATTCTGATTGCTTATGATTCTGATTGCTTATAATTCTGATTGCTTATGACGCTATACTAGTTTTCATGATGTAGGCCTACTTAAGCTACAATACCCGCAGACGCTTACACGTTGTAATAGGCAGCACCAGTGCTACGGTGGCATACTGCATAGAGAGACCGCTATATAAATGCATTTGTCATAATTATTTAATGTTTAAATTGTGACCACACTTTCTAAACTGATGCTACAGACTATCTCTCTCAGGATTCTCATAACCTCTTAAAATAATCGCAGAGAAAGTGAAAATCTTCATATATCCATTACTCAAGTGTAGTAGGTAAGACTGAGTTGTTGTTATGTAGGCCTACAGTTTGCCTATGTCACATTTTCTTTGTTCAATGTATGAGTAGTAACTTGAAGCTTATGAAAAATTACAATCTAAAATAATTAGGTAAAAGAAGCTACGCAGTACCTGAGAACCTAATACCTAAGCTCCTCAAAAAATACATTTATATATCGTAGAATCTTGGTATTTAATTTTAGATTTCTCTTTTATAACAACCCGCAACGATTCATATGATTTATCAGCGTTCAGAGTCAGCTTTAAGTCTATTGAATACCTGAAAAGTTCTACATTCTGACGTTATATCAGTAAACATAGAGCGAGCGCTCTGTCAACAATATACACGTATTACGTGGACCTACATGTACATTATACTGGTACTCAACAAGCGCCAACCTAGAACACCATTCTTTAAACGCAGACTGAAGTATTTAATCAAATTTAAGCGATTGCACAATACCCATGTTCCACATCCTATCACGTGAGAATGATAAGGTTGAGCTATATAAAGAGTGTAATAAAAAGCTTACTAAAAAGTAAGTTCGCATTAGCAGGTTTAATTTTTTTTTAATGATATGATATAGGAAAAAAGAGGCAGAGGCAGTCCGAGATTAGGAATGTTATATGATTTAAAGACCCACTCACACGTCATATTGTAGAAATGAAGAGGAAAACGGAAGATATAGAAGAGTGGAGGCGTTATATACCATGGACCTGCCAGTAGGCAGTGCACCAAGAGAGAGAGAGAGAGAGAAAGAGAGAGAGAGAGAGCGAGAAATTTTAATACTACCTCTACTATCCTCACATTGTCTCTCTTTATCTGAATAGCTTACTAACGTACATTACAATCAACTGACTCGAGCTATTTAATGCTTGCAATGATTAGCTGCTATTTATATTGTGATTTATCTAATAATACCTTGACAGTCCGTTTTGCTCAGTTTTAAACACGCGCAGTATAGCTACAACAAAAACAAACACAGCACTCGACGAAACCCTGACAGTTTCCTCTCTTATCTAGACGCGGTAACAAGATCTAATCAGCACAGACCAGCTATAATAGGACGCAACCCGTCCACCAAATGCATTAATTACATGCTAAAAACTTTCACCGTCAAATGACAGTCCAGTTAACCTGCGCATTTGCCGTCATAACAGCGCTGTAGGAAAATAATATTTATTCGACAGACATGAATAAATAGGCAAAGTGCAAAAACAACAACACAAATTCCTACTATACAGAGCAACACACTAATCGTAAAGGTAATATATCAAGACCTAAAGTCATGTGATGGACAAGACTATTTCTATCATATTTTTTATATTTTATATTTAACTAAAAATTTATATTTTGCTACCCGGCCCTGTTTTGCCTTTCTATCGCTCTCCGGACAAGCATTTTTACTATCATGGCCGACGATATCACTCTAAGTGTAGATTGTATGGTGTTGTTGTTAGATAAACTAGGATTTGAAAGGGTTGGCAAAGATCGACGATTGCGGGTTGAAAGCAATACCCCCCCCCCCCCCCAATATGTCATTAATATAAAAAGACAAGTAAAAGCTGTATAAGACTTGTTCAGAGGACAGTAGGGGGGGGGGGGAGGGGGGCTTCACAAAATGCTGACATTAACTCTTCCTGTTAGAATTAAGACTTAATACTGCATTAGTTCGCAAAAATTATTAGAAGATAATTCGACTAATAACTACTAAATACAGCTCTATCTACTGTCTAATAACCAACAACAACAACAACAGTATCTACTGTCTAATAGACAACAACAATAAGCTTAGGGTTGACACTGTTGTCCATGACAACATCAAGGAAGGGTACTAGCGGAATAAGCCTCTACAACAAGACATTCCTATAAATATTTGAAGCAAGGAGAGCCTAGGGTCATGAGAGCGAGGGGGGTAATTGGGGGCTAAATTAAAGGGGCTTGATTCTTTTATCTAGGCCTATATATTTGTATGAATTAGTGGCTTGAAGTTGAGCGGAGGTGAGCATTGAATGCAGGTGGCTTAGCGCTCTCACGCCAGGCTCGTTCCATACTTAAAGCTGGTAAAGATAACGTTAACGTCGGTTTCGTCACTCGAAAGCGATGTCAGTGACGGTCGAGCCCAGGATAGTATAAAAAACATTACAGAAAAGATCGTGTAACATTGCTAGATATAGAACCATGTTACCGTCTTGTGTTTGAGTTACTGTTGACCACCCGAATACTACTCGTGTGGTAAGAGGCGACTCAATTTCAAGGAAATTGAAAGACAATAGGAACACTGACTGACATGCCACAATATTACAAATAAAGCCTTCTTACAGAGTTTCGTAAAGACATAACTTTTAGGATGACATTAATCAATCAATCAATCAATAAAAATTTAACGTCCGGTTCCTCGCCATAAGGCAATGCAGGGACGTCTCTTGAATTAAATCCATGACCTACGTTATTCTCAGAGTCGGAAGAAATAGGAAAAAGTAGATTAATAATTCTACCACACAGTTAGTACAGCCAAAAAGTGAAAGTGAGAGAAAGAGTGAAAGTAGAGCGAGAGAGAGAGAGAGAGAGAGAGAGAGAGAGAGAGAAAGAAAGAGGTAGATTTAATAGTTACAGCATTTTCTTACCTTAATTTTAAATTACCGCAGAATTAGAATTTCTATTATCGACAGCAGCTGATAATTAATAAACTCTCACTATTGAGATATTCACACGTCTCTCTAATCACTACGCCTAGCTCTCGCCGGTAGTTTTCTCGTGTGTTTTAAAAGCCAGGCTACTGCAGGCCTACTCTGGCGAGGCCACTAAAGCTAGGCTAGAGTAGATCTACTCTAGCCTGGCCGCTACAGCCAGCCTAGCCAGGCTAGGAAGGCCTTTGAGTGACAGTCTATGATCGGGCTGATAAAGCAGGCCTAACCACTGTAGTACACAAGCCTATAAAACCTTGACCAGGCCTACGTAACCAGCATGATGTCAGAGCTGTGTAAACTTTAGTACAATTAGCCGTCAACCTTTCTCTCTCTCTCTCTCTCTCTCTCTCTCTCTCTCTCTCTCTCTCTCTCTCTCTCTCTCTCTCTCTCTCTTTCTTTCTCTTTCTCTCTGTATCGATTATTCTTTCAAGGTGGTCGGTCGCCCATCTGCTAAAAGTACTAACCGAAACCGTCGCTGCTTAATTTCGATTCTTCGATTAATTATTGACGAAAGCGCCAAACTAAGTGCGTTAATTTTCTCCACAAAAATAACATAAAAACTATATTTTGAAAACATACTATCAATAAAGGAGTAATTTTCTATTCAAATAGATTTACCTAACATGATAAAGTGTCAATTATGTTGTCTTCTGAATTAAATATATTTAAAGGGCTCGATTATGATTTCGCAGAATTAGGCTATATTTCGCTTGTAAAGTAATTTTTAAAAACCCTAGACTAGTTATGCTTCCATATAAATATATAGTTTTAAATATTCTATGCTGAGACGGCAGCAGTCTGTTCGACTGCGCTCATTTTACGAAGGGTTCAAATCCAATGATCGCCCATTAGTTGCATGTTTTAATTAGAGACAAAAACGATGTTAAATTATGGTTTAAAAGTTAAATAAAATTCTACTTCAAATGATCTAATAAATATGTAGAATAGGTAACTCTTTCTTTCACGGGATTGAATGATTCATGTCATGCTTACGTGGCAACGCTGTTATTCATGGAATTCCCTGGTTTCGTTTCTAGCACAAAACCGTTTCTAGCACAAAACCGTTTCTAGCACAAAACCATGAGCACCTGAAGATTACGTTATCTACCTAGATTATACATGTAGGCTATATTTTGCAATTTTATAGTTAGTTTCTAGGTAAGACCTTAAGAGGTAAACACCTTTTTAATTTTAACCGTTATTAGCATAATAATTGGATTGGTTATCCATTTACGGAGTTCATATACTTTGCTTTTGTTGTGTTTTGAGGGCTATTGATAATGTAAAATCTTTTTGAAAGTGATTATTAAACATTTAATGAATACATAATACATTGCACAGTAATATTTCCGTGCATTCAGTCTCATATATGGTTATTCATTAGGCCTACTGCGGCTAAAGTATAATATTATTAGCAGTGGCGGATCCAGGGGCCCGCCTCCACCTTAGGTCCGACGATAAAAAAATTTAAACTATATTTTCATTGTTTCTATGGCAATTTCTAGGTGAAGATATTTTTGAGGGCCTCAGGGAGGTTAGGGGGGGGGGGGGTACGAGAGGGAACTCGAACAGTCCGGCTACCTGGAATTTTTCAAATATGGGCCCCACTATAGGCCCATATAATGGAAGGGGGCTAGAAAAATGTTGACCGTTTCACTAGCTCTCAATGGGCTGAGTTTCTTCAGAGGTGAAAAAATTAACCTACTTTTTTCCTAAACATATGTAGGATTTTAGGCATTTTAGGTTTTTCTCTCACTTTAGTACGCGTATGAGTGGGGGGAGGGGGGTAAGATAAGGTGATACATTCACTCTTTGAGCCGAGCGCAGTATACTGACAAATTTTGAGCCCTCCACACAGCATCTTTTCTAGTTGCGTCACCTGTCCCGAAGAAGGCGGGGGATAAGCAAAATATGTGTACACTCTCAAAAAATTTCTTACCCTCCCTTAAAAAATTCCTGGATCCTCCCCTGATAATTAGGCCTACATTGTGGGATCTCTAAAAATTACCGGGCCCCTAACATTTATTCAGTGCCCCGAGTAATCTGATTTACGTTCTGCAGTAGTCTACTTGCTGCTTTTCGTATGATTGTAGCAAAGCTTTCGTATATGATGATGATATGTTGTCATAACTTGTTATGGCTCTCTATACCATAGTTAATCTACATATATTATCTCTGTGATATACGGATTAATATTGTCTTAGTTTTTGTACCTCAGTTCATTAGTCCTACTACATTCCACAACCAGACATTATCTGTATTCAGCAAGCTCTATCCATGCAACGTCTGAGCATCTACTATCTTCTCCATACAGGATAAGCTGGATCAAAGAGTCCTGATAACATGGACTCAGTCACTAAATGTGATAAATGTATGGACAAGAGAGGTAGACGTGACATTCCAGTAGCAGTGAAACACTGCCTCGCCTGCGATCAGAACCTCTGTGAATCTTGCACGTCATCTCACGCAGTTCTAAAGCTGATTACGCCACAGTTTATTGATTTACTGACCAAGACAGGAGAAGATATGATGAAGATTGGAGAGAAGGTTCAAGATACTTGCACAGTTGACATCAATGAGTCACTTCAGACGTACAGCGAAACATCAGAACTTGTGACTGTGTTACGTGTGGCTATTGAGGTCAAAACTCTGGAGCAGCTCTTAACTAAATGTCAACATCTAATAGATGCTAATCCCTCACTGATTCAAGAGACGCTGATTCAAATCAGGAACTCTGTGACAAAGTTTCACCACCTGAGAGATGACACCGTCGTGGAGTCGTCAAGGGCTGAATTGGAAATAAGGGAAAGGTTCATGGAGATGAGGCAACAGCTGGATAATTATGAGGAAGAACTTTTGGGTGAGGCAAGACTCTTCAGAGAGAAGCGACTGGCAGAGATAAAGAGTAGACTGGATGAACGTCTTTGTAGCACTTCGGAGAGCCTCATACAAGCGTTTCAACAGATGAAGGAAAAGGCAAATCCTCGAGGCTCTGATGAATCCTGTAAAGTATGGATTAAAAATGATGATTCTCCGACCCGGACTGGTGTAGACGAGGTCAATGGTGAATGCAAGCTACTTAGACTGAAATTTATGCCCAACAACGAGCATAATGGATTTCTGCTTCAAAGAAGATTAGTGGGAGAGCTCTTTGCTGGAGGTATTTTCCTTCTTAATTAATTACCAGATCTGTACATATAGCATTGCTGCAGCTGAAACATCTTCCAATATAAACGTCACTCTTAGTGCACTGCATATTGGCAGGTCCATGGCATATAGCGTCTTCACAATAGAATATTTCTACCCTTTGCATTTCCCTTCGTGTAAAAATGCGAATTAGTTATTAAATCATCCGGCATTCCAAGTTTCATTCTTCCTCTAATCTTTTTCATTCTTCCTTAAATTAGGCCTACCTCAACTAGTAAACCATTCCCTATCGGGACCTGCATGACCCATCCAGTTCTTCTTCCGTGAAGATAGTACATGTATGTCCTCCCTTCTTGGGAATTTGGTTGACTTGTAATTCCTTCTGTGACTGGCGTTATTTCAATGCAAACATAAGCCAAATCTTATAATTGCATGTAGAATAGCCTATTATTATTATTAATAATATAAATTATTATAAAATTATTATTTGTGCATCTGTATTATAATTATATTGTCATATCATAATGTATTACACAGATCAGATGAAGAAAAAAGTAAACACGCATTATAGTGAATAATCAACTATGTTGATATCTATCACTTTTAATACCACATGTTTAATCCGTTAGGTAATTTAGACCATTTTCCGTATAACCAGTCCAGTGTATGTCCGAGATTTTACTCTCAGATCAGCGCGGCCGGGATTCAAACCCACGAGGGTTCAATTCACCGCAGGATCTGTCATTTAAAACTTCATGACGTTACCCCTACGCTATTTAGACATTCTGAAGAGTGCTTCATCAAGTAAGTGACTACGAATTTCCGTCTCTTGACCACATTTTTACAAAATATTGAGATTAAATGGATCCTGCAATTCATTCATATAGCAAAATCGGACAATAACGTTTTTGTATGGGGCTACTGGTGCAGATACTATAGCGAGTTGATATTGAAAGAATAAAGTAGTCACACAATAATATTTAATAATAATATAAGAGTATTTCTAGTAGAATATAGATTTTATAGAGAGGATAACGTTAAGTGTGCTGTGAGTCAAGTGTACAGAGACCTCTGCGTCCCATTGAGTGCGTATGAGAAACAAGCGGTAAATGAATCAATAGAACTTTCAGTTACCGATCTCTGACCACTATGATCACTTATGTAATGACGCTGTAATATATAGGCTAAATATACTACTTCAAAATGAAAATATAAAATCAGATATTTATTTATTTTCAAACCTTGCTTACCTAATTCCGAATTGAAATTTTTGTAGAGAAAATTCTCACAATCGTTGGATTAAACAAACACGCCTCCTTTAATAGACGAAAGGCCTTTCACGTCAGTCTAGATCAGCAAGACGCGGTGCAAGAAACCCAAAATATACCTGCTCAGGTTTGGACTGGTTCTGCGGCATGTGTCTCCAACAACAATCTCTATGTTGTTGGGATGAGGAAATCAGGTGATGGAATGTGGAAGTGGTCGGCTAGTTCTGACAAGTGGACTCAATGCGCTGATCTTCCCTCGGGCAGGAGAGGTCATTGCGTCACCTGGATGGGGACCAGACTGTATGTTATGGGTGGATGCAGCATGCCGGATAGGAGAGCCCTTGATGAGGTGATAGCCTATGATCTCAACTCTGAACGATGGACTGATGTCGGGGCCCTTTCTCGCGCCGTCACGGGATCTGCTAGCGTGGCATACAAACAGAGAATCTACGTGTTTGGAGGAAGTGATGGAGAAGGTAATCCAGTTGATTATCTTCAGATATACGACACTGTGTCAGGCAGGTGCAATATAACTCATCTACCCAGACCTGGGAACAACTTTAGGGCAGTCTTATGGAGAACCATGGCTCTGATCGTTGGCTGCGACGTTTGCTATATATACGACTTGGAGAGGAACAAATACAGAGACAAATGTTATGGTACCGGTGTTAGAAAGTTTGGCTTAACTCTGGACGATAATGTTTTGTACATTTATGGTGGTGGAACGTATGATAGCGGGACCTGGAACAGCACGGCTGAAGTGAGGTGTCTCTCAGTGGAAGACTTCATCGCAGAGGCTGGTGGGTTTAATTGGAGATATTACGCCAGTCTTCCGGCGCCTACTCTTGTTGATGCATTCAGCTCTACACCAATGTACAAACTGGACATGAGAAGAGGTGCTGATTTAGTAACTCTCGCTCTCTCTGCTTTCCTTCTTATTATGTTATCTCACTGCTGCTCACAGGTCCACTGCACACATTCCCACAGTATGCATGCTGCTCAACGAAAGAACTATGGCCTATGGCCATGGCCTATGACGTATGACCTATAACCTATGTCCTATGATCCAAATGGCGTATGACCGATAACCTGTGCCCTATATGACCTATGACCTATACTACCATATAGCTTATTGAGCAACAATTATAGTTTGATCCTCTTACAAAGGCGAAGACTTTATAACTGACTTATAGTTATAACTATAAGTTAAATAGTTAAGACTTTATAGTTATAACTGACTTCGTGTGACAGACCTAAAACCAGATCTTTAATTCTAGAAATCCAATGAATTTCTGAAAATATTGAAATGACAAGTAGCTATAGTCTCCTAATTTTGTTGTGGCCAGTAGAAGTTTGGCTATAGTTTTGCCTATTACGACACTGTTTCGTATAAAAGTTGGCCTACATTTTCTAAGTCCAAACGTAAACTTTGGAGTTTATAATATTCAAACATGCATTACTGATGTATTAAAGGTTAAGTATGCTTTAAGCAATAAATTATTTTGAACTTGTATTGTTTGTACAGGGAAGGGAACTGACAATACCAGCGAAAACATTATGCCTACAATTTTAAGGAAGCAAGTAGAAACAGGGAACATTAAGTTGGCTGATGAAACAATAAGGAAGAACATATAATTACGCCTATTTATTTGATGTAATTCCCTGCAACAGTGGCTGTCTGAATTATGTCGATTCTTCAACAATGGAACTTCCAGCAGTGGATTAATCTGCTAGATTCACCAAAGTTTCCAAATCTGTCTCGTTCCTTCCGAATGATGTAAATTTCAAACTTTTCCGAATCGGATAGTCATATTCAGGGAAATAATTAAGTCACATATCAGAAATATATATTCTTTGACTAAGATTTCAATCATTTAATCATAAATTAGACCATTGATTGCGAATCGATCATGTTCACTTGGTTATTATATTCTTTGGTGGAATGTAATAAAGTCCTATTAGTTATTGCATTCTTTATTTAATTCTCAAATCATTTATTTTTTAAATTTCTCAGGCTCCTTCGTGCAAGTCTGTTAATTAAGGGAATCATTAGCTTGAAAATTAAGCTAATGAAAATGTACCAACGAACTTGTTGACAAATTTTCTGCTGCGTTTGGCATCACTTGTAAGTTCTGAATAAATTGGTCTGTAAAGTGTAATTTGATATAATCCGAAATTACGTAATTTGTAATTTGACCAAGAAAAATGTTGTAATTTTTAATTCAATTACAAGTTGCTGTTTTGGTAGCCTCTATTTCTGATCAAATATATAGAACTACTACTACTGATAGAATAGACAAATTATTAATTATGTGCTGGCTATGTTTTTAACTGAAATATTTATTCTGATATGATTTCATGCTGTATATTATTTTGGACTTTTTATAACTTGTATGTAGTGTTGTAGTGGCGTGTGATTCTGAAATACATTTTTTCATGTAATTTATAACCATATATTTCATATTACATATTCATATATTATATATTTATTTATTTATTTATTGTAATTTTTAAATTACATCGCAAGTCGGAATTAGCATGCAATTTTTCATATCTGGTGATAGACTTTTAGGCTAACGAGGCCGCCTTGTTTATGACACTCTCTTTAATCTTTAGCCAGCACAAGGACGTTAAAATGGGAGAAATATGTAGGTGCTTAGAGCTTAGAACAGCAGAACTTCAAAAATTGCTTTCTCGAGAGAGTTCTGAATAAACTGCGAGTCTGCGACGGAAAATTAAAAGATTGTTAGAGGTCGAGCATCCCTGTACTTCAAGTACCTCAACTGATTTGTCGGGTATATAGACTAGAAGAATTTTACCAATAATTTAGTTTTTGTAATGTTTAAGCGAAAACCAACGAAGATCAATAAATAAGTAAATGAAAAGAGTCATCAAAGCTCAAAACGCGGACGTGGTACCGGTGTTGATCTTGTTGTGCAATGAACAGAGTTCTTGAGACTCATTGCAGTGGTAAACAAGGAAGATGGCGGCTCCCAGTAAGAAAGTGAGAAATGTTAGAGAAAAGAAATCCGCCGACGTAATTGAGAATCAGGCCTGTGACGATGATGAATTAATGCAGAGCGATGAAGAAGATGATTTTATTAACACGGTAATTCGAGGATATATTACTTTATATAATATTAAATAAATTTATTAATATTTGCTACAATAAACTATCGCCATGTGTGTGTTTTAGTATATTGCAGTGTGTATATTAAATGCTGAGGAATAGATCAACCCTTGACTGCACATCTCATAAAAGGCGACAAAGCACTAGGACCCAAACCAGTGTCGGAAAGGATATTCGGTTGGTGAGCATCTAGGCTCCTTAAATTACTGTAAAATTTTCTAATCCCGAACCTAGTTCAACTGGGATTCAAGGGAAGGTTATGATGATGTATTATTGGAATATAGTGTGCTGATTCTGTTTTTATATTAGAAAATATATTTAGAAATTGTGTATATTGGTATAACCATTAAGATTTTGTTGTGGCATGATTTGTTTGTAGAAGATAAATGTTGAGTTTGAAGCGAGAACAGCTGAACATTTTGATTTCCATGGAATTCGTAAACTTCTGCATCAGGTAAATTGAATTAGTTTTGTGCACTTACTTTTGAGTTTTTAGCCTATTTATCTCCTCGCCAAAGCTAAGCTTTCATCGATACCGTACTAGTAGTGTCTTTAGCTTGGAAAATAGGGCTTCTGAGGCTGTTTCCTGTGGCGTTCCTCAGTTTCTGCTTTGCTGCCTCCTATGGAGCCTGATATGTCACAATCACTCCTGTTTTGTTACACAATCCCAATGGTCACTCTCTCTCAAGTGTATTGTTAATTTTATCCCCTTGTGACTATTTTTATATATTTGTTTTTATGTAATTGGTTTGGGTGTAGAAGAAAAATAAATGTATAAGTGAATAAGTCTACATATATGTCTACTAGAGTGTAATAGTTTATTTTAATCTTTATCAACATGAAATTTAATGGAAATTTTGTTAGCAAGTACGTAACTTGCACCGGATAATGTAGGAGTCGCAACTCTCTGATGATCTTATCAAATGAGTCAGTTTCATTTCATCTTCAGGTAAAATAACTATGCTAAGTTCTTAATTAAGTGCTACAGTTAATTAGTAATTAATTGAGTTATGCCATTTATTGCTTTGTTTGTCACATATCGTATGATAATTGCTGTGTATGCAGCTGCTGTTAAAAGCTAATGTTGATCTGTCAGAGTTGACCAATGAAATTATTGAACACAACTACGTTGGGAGTGTCATTAAGGTAAGATATTACATTTTATTACATTTCTATGAAGGAATTAATTAAAGGTAAAATTTGAAATTATTTAAAATGATCATATTTTAAGCCTGCATTTGTACTGACAGTGCATTAGTACTGACAGTGCATCAGTACTGACAGTGCATCAGTACTGACAGTGCATTTTTACTGACAGTGAATTTGTACTGACAGTGCTTCAGTACTGGCGCATGTCAACTGATTTCTTTTGAATTTTGTGTATTGCAGTCTGAACAAATGTTTTCCAGTTTAGAAAATTCTTTTATTGTAATTGACACATCAGAATAAGAAATGAACTATGTCATTAACAGTTGTCTTATATTTAAAATATTTGAATATTTTTATATTTCAATTGAATGCACTAATTGATCGATTGATATTTCTGATGCAGCAAGTGCCTGCATCATCAGAAGATGACAGTGATGATGATGATGATGATGGAGCAGGAGATGTATTTGGTATAATCACAGCCTTGAATCTCTCTCCTACTTCTAAGGTGTGTATGCTAAAGGCTTGCAGTTAGTATGTAAATGCATACACAATTGGTAGGCCTAGCAAACGTGTGTATTAGTCTTTTCTATAGCATTACTATTTATAAGGCAAAACATGTTTTAATCAGATTCCACTCCCATCTCGTTCTTCACCAACTCCGATATCATAGAAAATTGCTCCCCACCAATCAGCTGACTGCTGCACTCCTGCCTCATTCCAGCAGCACCAGGCTGCTGTTGATGTAGCAGTGGCAGACCAAACAGCTGCTGATCAGATCTCGTAATAATTTCAAATTAATAAATTTTATAAATTTATTAATTTGAAAACGCTAAATATTATGCTTATAATGTCTCTTAAGATTGTTTATGTCTATTAATATCGATGACTTTGATGTTTCAGCTGAACTCCATGGATCAGCTGCGCAGTGTTCTAGGTGAGCGATGTGCCGACAAGAAGAAGAAGAACAGCGTTGATTTGTTGTCTCTGCTGGAGGATAGAGAGAGAAGAATAGGACTGATAATAAACGAGAGGTTTATCAATCTACCCGCGCAGATAGCTCTTCCTTCGTTCCAAGCCCTCTGGTGGGTGTAAGATTTCTTATTTAAGATTTTTTTGTGGGTTCTTCGAATTTGTTATTTCAAGTTCATTGTTTTTTACTTAAGCACATAAAAACAACTTTCACTGCAGTTTCACCCTACAGAGTTCATGTTAGAGACTTAAATATCGGTATATAAATGTAATCTTTCATTAGTACTATAGATTGCTGCTTAAAGATCAGTATATAAATGTAATCTTTCATTAGTACTATAGATTGCTTTATATAGATTGGTTAAAATGTTATGTGTTTTTGTAGTGTATTTATATATTCATTTTAAATGCAATCTGATTGCTGCTTACAACCTTAATTCCTTCGCATTCTAGATTAATCTTGGATGGTGTTAGGTGATGTCAAAGACAACGAATGTATGTTGAATTCACAACTACTCACTGTACAACAATTTTGACTTAATAGCAATATACAAAAAAATTAAATACAAATCAAGTAAACTAACACATGCAAATTCTAGGATATCAAAGAGGGTTCATGACACCCTATCTAGTTGACCACCTAGTTACCAATCACCTTGTGTACAATTGTCCGACACGTTAACATCAAAATAAATATGTAAAGGGGAAAATAATGAACTGATGCAGACGTAAATACTGGATGATGGCATGACTTTGTTTTGACAGGAAGGAGATAGAGAGTGGAAGAAGGAAGGCCAAAGAGTGGGAGTTCACAGACTATCTGATGATATGTAAGACGTATAGGAGCAGTGATGGCAAGATGAACATGTTTGTCAATGCCGAGGAAGAAATCTTCTTTGAAGTACGTTTTTACTAATTTCTGAATCTACTTTATCGCAATCATTTAATATTTATAACTTACTGCTAGAGTTAACGAAATAGGTGTCAGTACGATTGTTTAGGACAGAAACATATATATATGTGATATATTATATATATATATATATATATATATATATATATATATATATATATATATTAAACATATATATATATATATATATATATATATATATATATATATATATATTATATATACATATATATATATATATTATATATTCTATTATTTATATATATATATATTATATATATTATATTATATATATATATATATATATATATATTATATATGTGATATATTCAGTTTATTAGATTCATTTTTCGTAGTAGTATTGTCTGTAGAATTATTTCTTTATGTTCAGCGAATGTTTTCTCAAATCGTTTGGGCTAATCGATTTGTATTGATACATGATGGGGACGTCCCTGACATCAGCTTTGTGTCAGGAAATGGACGTTAAACCTGTAAAATTATTATTAGAAGAAAAAGAAATTTTTTTAATAAAATAAATTAACTTTGAACAGCATTAGTTATATGGAGATAAATTGGAGCTTTGAAGGGCATAAATTGGAGCCGTTGGGCCTGTATGTACTTTTTACGCAGCTTTTGCTTATTTTACTATGTTTTTGTGATTTATTGAAAATAAAATATAAGTCAAAATAATTTGTCTAAATCAAGCTTTGGTAAATACAATTTTAGTATGCGTTAGTGCTTTTGGGATGAATTACTCTAATGAATGCGTCTATAATCTGGAGTACAAACTGTACATAGATGTTGCTGTGTTCAGAATGCAGACGTGACTTACGAGTACTCGGTGAAATCTGAACGGGACACGGGCATAGCTGACCAATGGGATTCCACGGATGATGAGCTTGAGCCAATGAGAACAGTTGTTCTATTCTCAGCGAATAAGATCAGTGCTATCATGCAGAGAATGACTGATCTTCTATCAGTATAGACAGGCTTATTAGTGTTAGAGAGCATCTGAACTGTTTTGAATCTTTTGTTATAGTGTCGTTTTATTTTTGATGTGTAGGAATACATTTGAGTAGCAACGACGTTTTAGGATTTAATGACATTTTAAGATTTTATGCCGTGAGAATTATGCATAATTGTGTTTTTCACGCTATGAAGTCATGCTAAGT
Organism: Enchytraeus crypticus; assembly: GCA_905160935.1. Taxonomy (NCBI): domain Eukaryota; kingdom Metazoa; phylum Annelida; class Clitellata; order Enchytraeida; family Enchytraeidae; genus Enchytraeus; species Enchytraeus crypticus. Next base: position 232,365 of record CAJHZI010000612.1, read on the forward strand.
ATGCCCCAAGCCAAGTAATCAGCCATTGGTTACTATTAATATAGTGTAATATGAACTTCATGCAGTATTTAGTCTGGCAGAGTGATGTTGAACCTGAAGCACTGGACAAAATGTTCCATAGTTTAATGTAGATGTGAGACTGGTGAACTTAGTTCAGTTTTAGATGACTAATTATAACTATTTTAACATAACAACATTATTGTTGTCATTGTACAATATTATTGTATCATTTGGTATTTATGTAATCAATTAATTATTAAATCTGTAGTTTAAATTTTGTATAATTTATTAATAAGACCCTCTAACACTTGTGATCTTAACTACACGCCTCTAGGCTAGGACTAGGTGATCCACTGAAGCAGACAGCCATTGATGCAACTTGTGCTCATTTTACTCTCAGATCAGCGCGGCTGGGATTCGAACCCACGAGAGTTCCATTCACCTTTGGGTCTGTTATTTAATAGTAATAAAACAGTTATTGACATTTGTATTAACTAACGAGCATATTTAATGTTAGCAGCTTCAGCGCTGTTTTATTGTATATCTACCTATACAGTAAAGCATTCAGTAGCAGCTATACTAGCTTATGTTATTCAAATATACGTGTATTTGTAGTACTAACAAATGTAGATAAATTTAATTAACAATTAAATTAACAACTAAAATATAATTATAAAAACAAAGATACTGTATAGTATGTAAAAACTGTGTACAATACTATTTACAATATCAAAATATAGAAAACTTTGCTGCCTGAGACTGAGTACACATGAGAGTATAAAGTCATATACAGATAAAACTGAGAAAACAGGAAAAAATAGTATACGAGTAACATTTCTGAATACTTTAGATGACTAATATCAACAACATTGAATAAAGTGTATGTGCGGCATATTGGTTAACACGCTGGTCTCTTGTGCGCAAGGTCTGGGTTCTGTTTCACGTCCAATTATAACAAGTAAACTTAGATATTTATTTATAGCAATAAACACCAGTGGTTAGCTGTTGTAGAAGATTTAACAGCGCATGATGATGTGCCAATCTTTCTTAGCCGTGAGATGTGAGTGTTGTAGAAATACAAACACTTGTATGACTACGTGCGATGAACGTGGAAATACCTGAAAGTCTAAATATAGAGCAGCTGAGAATAGAATGTTCATATCACAGAAATGTAAGTTATAAATTAACAGACCAACAACATTGCATGACCAGTTTAAATAATAAACTAACAGAATAACAAATGGATCATCAAATTTGAACACACTGTTAACAACAACATCCGTATTACAAACATATTAACTAGAGAGGATGAGATACAAATAACATAACATATTAACAACACGTGGATGAGATCAACGTCCATGACAACATCTAATAACTGTCACAGAGAGAGGAGGAGCCTGTGGGTAGGAGGGGCCTATCGTCTAGTGGGCGTGACCTATGTGTCTAGACTCATGAGGAGGGCGGTGCCACGCTTGACCCAGTGCTCGGGTGGTTTCTCCCCTGACTTGAGATCCACGGCCACGATGAAGGACGGTCTACCCGAGGTGCCGGCTCTCTTAGGGTAGTAGTAGCAGGGGCACGAGTACACGCCTGCACTCAAAGTATCATCAAGATGTGTTTCTAATTAACAGGATGTCATGACTGTGAATGAATTACCAGAATTAGCGGTGTGTTTCTAATTAACAAGATGTCATAACTTTGAATGAATTGCTAACTGTTAGAGTGGTGCAGACAGACAGTTGATAAATGTATTAAGAAATAGGAAGAAGGCTTGGATAGGACACATCCTAAGGGGCGAAGGTCAATTAATTGAGGTCATAGAAGGCAGAATGAAAGGAAAGAGAAACAGAGGTAGACCGAGATTAGGTATGTTAGTTGATTTAAAGACCCACGCATAATTAAGTGGAAATGCAGAGAAAAGCGGAAGGCAGAGAAGAGTGGAGGCGTTATATACCATGGACCTCCCAGATAGGCAGTGCACTAAGAGAGAGAGAGAGAGAAGAGAAAGAGAGCGAGAGTTGCACATATATAGAGTGAGATGCAGCAAACCTTTGTGAGCCTTTCTCTTGGACTCTACGGGTTTGAAGTGTATGGTGGGTACTGGACACTCGAGCTGCATCGGCTCAGCCTCCACGAGAACAGACTGCTTCATGTCCCAGCCCGCACCCTGTAGGTAGAGCCCTTTAACCAGCACACCCTCCTACATCAATCAACCCACCAATCAATCAATCAGTCAATCAATCAATCAGTCAGTCAATCAATCAATCAATCAATGCTGATAATTATCATGTAGAACAATGTAACTAACCACCACGCAGACATTTCATATATCAATCAGTTAATGATCAGCACGTTGTACTTAACTTAAGAATCAATTGTAGTAGATATTTTAATTCAACCTTTCTGCAATGAGACGTCCATAACACGCATTGCCTTAAGTAAACACAGGACGCTAAATCATCAACTGATTGATCGATTATGTTAAATGGTACAGTCTCCTAGTGCGCGTAGATGTTGTTACGGTATTGACAGTTACATAGTCATAGAGATAATCTATTCCGATAGCTAAGTTACACAAGATAGGTAGAATGCAATCAGCTGGATGATAAGTAGTGCAGACAAACCTTAGGAGCTCCTGTAACATTGCTGTCATCTACCGTTAACACTGTGAACTCCCAACTTAACAGATCTATCGACACCTACAAACATACATACAAGCACAGATATACACATATACAGCCTAACAGATCTATTCTACAAACACACATACAAGCACAGATACACAACCTAACAGATCTATAGACACCTAAAAACACACATACAAGCATACATATACATATACACATACACGTAGAGCAGATGAAGATAAGCACAAGCACACAGAGAGCAGCAGCAGATAAGCACAAACACACAGAGAGCAGCAGCAGATAAGCACAAACACACAGAGAGCAGCAGCACAAGCACACATAAGCACAAGCACTCACGCTGTTTTGCCTGGCCGAGGTCTGCAGCACGGCTGTGAGGAAGCCTGTGGGGAACGTGAAGGCGGCGAGCCAGAAGATGACAGGAGGTTTGGCCGTGAGAGCCCAGTGAGAGAACATGTCAACTCTCTGTACGAGGTCACGTGTCCACGAGGCTAGCGGCTTCATAGAGGGGTAAGCCTACATAGACACACACATACACACACACGCACACATACACAAAAACACATACACATACACAGAGTGAGAGAACATCTCAACCTCCGTACGAGGTCACGTGTCCACGAGGCTAGCGACTTCATAGAGGGGTACGCCTACATACACACATACATACACACACATACACACACACATACCCTTTTCTTAGTGCACTGCCTACTGGCAGGTCCATGGTATATAACGCGTACACTCGTCTCAATCTTCCGCGTTCCTCTATAATAATAAAGATTAATTAGATCCACAAACTATACCTCTACAAATCCTCAGTGCGATCACTTGAACACATATAAGGTTCATCACATCACACATCACATCATAACACATGACATCACATCGCATCAACACATCAGAACACATCAGAGGTAGTGTATGATACCAGCAGACAATCAATGATCATCAACCCAAACAACACATAACCAATCATACAGTACTGCGCCAGCCGTTCCCATGACAACAAATGTCAACAAATAAATAGTGTGTCTACTAGGAGATAGCGAGAGAACCTTTTCCCAGGACGAAGGCACCTTGGCCTCGTACATACAGACGAAGATCTCCTCCAGCTCAGAGGACATGACGACCAGTCCTTGGATTCCCTTATCCAGGTCCAGCAGCTGAACCCGTATCCTCATCAACAGCGCGTTGTATCTCTCTATCTGTTACAATCAATCAATCAATCAATCAATCAACATCGCGTTGTATCTCTCTATCCGTTACAACCAGTGATTGAATGAATGATTGAATCGATCAATCAATCAATCCGTTAGTCACTAGGTCAGTCAGTCACTAGGTCAGTCAGTCAGTTAGTCTGCCTGTCTATATGTCTGTATGCCTGCATGTCGGTCTGTGTGTCTGTCGATTTTGCTGATCAGTAAATATAATAATCAATCAAATATATTAGTATTTCCATCACAGTCACTACTGGAAAGCTTAAATAAAAAAGGTTTGTTTTCAGCAAAAATGTATAAAAGCATCCAGTTTGTCTAATTTCCACCAATCATATTTCCACTACACATTATCGGACTGAAGATCTCCAAAGTTACAGATCCTCGAACCACTACTTTCTATCTAGAAACTTAATTACAGACCTATAGAAACCATTTCTTTCTCTAGAAATCTATTAAAGAAATTAAAAACCTATAGAAATTATTCCAATCTCTAGAAATGCATTTAAAAAAGTATAGAAAATTAGAAATCATTTCTATCTCTAGAAATGTATGTAAACACCTCTAGACATCACTTCTATCTATAGAAATGTGCTTAAAAACCTCTAGAAATCACTTCTATCTCTAGAAATGTGTTTAGAAACCTTTAGAAATCATTTCTATTTCTAGAACTGTATCTACAAACCTCTTGAAGCAGAACGACCTTGAGCGGAGAGTTGTCATTGACCATGACCTTGACTGTGTCCTCATAGTTAATGTTGTCAGGAATCTGCTTCCTGATCGTTTCTGCTAACTCTAGCACCTGCACACACGTACACATACATACACACATACATACACACATACATACACACATACACACGTACATGCACATATACACATACATACACACATACATACACACGTACATGCAAACATACATACATACATACATTCGTGCATACATATATATGTATACCCACGTACATGCATACACATATACACATATAGGATATAATTACACATATACATGCATACACCAAATAATGTCATATACACACACATATACAATATTAATGTTGTTGTGTATGTGATTCCTAGTCTTGTTCCCTGATTTACGACAACACCTACTTTACCTCTGTTGCTAGCACGTCAGTTAGAGAAATTTAGACTTTCCCAGAGAGGAATAAATAAAGATAAATAGAGAGAGTGAGTGAGACATCGAGAGACAGACAGAGCGAGCGAGAGAGTGAGAGAGAGTGTGTGAAAGAGAAAATGAAAAAAAGAGAGAAGGCAAGAGAGAGGTAGAGACCATTTCCTCTCTACTGCCCCCTGCACCACTCTTGGACGAGGTGGCAGGCTGGAGGGAGAGTAGGGTGTCGAACAGGCCCCTAGCCTCCTGTATCTGCGAGGTGATGTCGGCGTTGGTGTGCTGACCAAACGCCTCGGGGTGGTCGACAGGTGGCAGCACGTTACTGTGACTTATGTACGAGTTGAGCGAGCCGTCCTTAGGTACGTAGTAGTGCGGCAGTGATGATAACCTGTGTCAATTAATCAATTAATCTATCAATCAATCAATCAATCAAAAAATCAAGCAAACAATCAATCAATCAATCAATCCAATAGTAGCCGGTCAATCACTCACAAAAATCACAAAGTAATCAACAAATAACAGACGACAATTAAGTAATTTTATCTATTTATGACTATGTTATATACGAATATATATTTCACGCTACACAACAAGAAACCAGCTGTCACTAGAAGATTTCCTAGCAAAAAAGTGCTCCTGAAAATACTACATGGACAGCTGTTATAAGCAATGTATATGACAAATCAGTGGCACATACTTGAAGAACGGCACACTGATGGCACATACTTGATTAACGGCACACTGATGGCACATACTTGAAGAACGGCACAGGCACATACTTGAAGAACGGCACACTGATGGCACATACTTGAAGAACGGCACACTGATGGCACATACTTGAAGAACGGCACACTGATAGCACATACTTAAAGAACGGTACAGGCACATACTTGATTAACGGCACACTGATGGCACATACTTAGAGAACGGCACAGGCACATACTTGAAGAACAGCACACTGATGGCACATACTTGAAGAACGGCACATTGATGGCACATACTTAAAGAACGGTACAGGCACATACTTGATTAACGGCACACTGATGGCACATACTTAGAGAACGGCACAGGCACATACTTGAAGAACAGCACACTGATGAGGCACATACTTGAAGAACGGCACACTGATGGCACATACTTGAAGAATGGCACACTGATGGCACATACTTGAAGAACGGCACACTGATGAGGCACATACTTGAAGAACGGCACAGTGATGGCACATACTTAAAGAACGACACAGGCACATACTTGAAGAACGGCACACTGATGGCCTCCTCGCAGAAGTAGTCGCTGATGTAGGTGATGAGGAGACGTCTGTCCCAGTCGTCGGTCACGTGACCTCCGTAGTTAATGGACGCTATGAGGAACTTGAGCGCCTCCCAGGGCGTCTCAGCGTACTCGTCTAGATAGAGGCTTAACAGATTCTCTGAGACCTGCAATCAATCAATCAATCGATAGATCAATTGATGTACTCGTCTAGATACAGGCTTAATAGGTTCTCTGATACCTGCAATCAATCAATCAATCGATAGATCAATCAATCCATAGATCAATCAATCGATGTACTCGTCCAGATATAGGCTTAACAGGTTCTCCGAGACCTGAAATCATTCAATCAATAGATCAATAGATGTACTCGTCTAGGTAGAGGCTTAATAGGTTCTTTGAGACCTGCAATCAATCAATCAATCAATCAATCAATAGATCAATAGATCGATGATCAGGTACAGGCTCAGCAGGTTCTCTGAGACCTGCAATCAATCAATCAATAGATCAATCAATCAATAGATCAATCAATCGATAGATCAATCAATCGATGTACTCGTCTAGATATAGGCTCAACAGGGTCCATCGACACATAGATCAATCAATTAATAGATCAGTCAATCAATCAATCAATGATTGAATCAAGTAGAAGCAGGTTCTTGTGCACACCTGCATCTCAGAAGAACGGTCATAAAGAACTTGAAGTCGTAGGAGATGTTACAATTGACCAACATTAGATTGATTTATTGATTGATTGATTGATTGGTTGACCGCTTGACTAATTGATAGAGTTACCTCAAAGTCGGAGTCATATAAGTCGTACGACATGTTCCAGTAGAACAGCATTTGGCTGATCGATTGACTGATAGACTGATTTACTGACTGACTGACTGGTAGAGTTACCTCAAAGTCGGAGTCGTTAAAGTCGTAAGAGATGTTCCAGCCGAGCATGAGGAACTTCCTCCTCTCAATGAGCACGGAGTGGAAGAAGCAGAGCGAGTAGAGGAGCTTCTTGTACTTCTCAGGCACTCTACAGCGAGAGAACTGCTGGCTCGTTATCCTCTGATACAACCTCTTCATGTTAGCCTTCAAGCCCTGCCAACACAACCAAGCATCAGCCTTGAACTATGTTCACCAGAAAACTGCGCATGATTCTAAGAGGAGACTACTGCAGATCTTATATCGCAGTTACCTTTAACTACTAGGCTAGAAAACTGTGCATGATTCTAAGAGGGGACTACTTACTGACCGCTCTCATATTCGCAAATCTATAACTTTACCATTGTTAAAGATATCCTCAGAACATTTCTGCATGTTTGACAGTATTAGCTGTTTAGCATTGGCCACGTAATGCAAATTGAAAGAACTTCGGTCAATTCGTTACGACTTTATTGTAAAAACAATTTGTGTTCACGGTTATGAGAGACAAAGCGTATATACAACACTGAGAGTATTTAGATTATTAGTCGATATAGAATTATAGGCTCAAACCTTGGGAGGTTCTGTCGTCATCTTGATTCCCGCCTGAAGAATGGCTATGGGGAATTCCGGATGTGGGGAACTACTGAGCCACAGCCTAAAGTTTCTATGAGGCGGGGAATCCCCATTCTGAATGTCGTCAATTATCTTATCTAACTGTGGCATCCAACTGAGAGATAAGTGACAATTAGCTAGGAATACCCAGTGACCCTAGCACACATACACACATACAAGCACACATACATACAGGCATCCAACTGAGATAAGTGACAGTTAGCCAGGAACACCCAGTGACCCTAGCACACATACACACACATACAAGCAAACATACATAGGGGCATCCAACTGAGAGATAAGTGACAGCCAGGAACACCCAGTGACCCTATCATAAATACACACACATACAAACACACATGCATACAACTGAGAGATAAGTGACAGTTAGCCAAGCACATACAGTGACCCTAGCACACATACAGGCATACAAACATACATACATACACAGAGACATAGTTGTGGCCAAAAGTCTGGACACATTTATCTTCTTATCATTTTTGGAGGTTTTTTAATGTATTGACTTGTCTTACATCGGCTGCTTCCGGTTTAACATTGTTTACGTTGAGGTGTGACACGTGAAAATAATAAATTTTTAGCTAATTCATATTTTTAAGCTATTATTAGGTAATTTTTTAAAGTAATTTTTTAATGACGTTAATATAATGGTATTATGAAAACATGAAAATGTGGGCTCTGTTCTATCCTTATTTATTTGTGTTGTAGAATTGTAAACATGGTTTCTCATAAGTTTTGGTCGCCTAAAGAGCGAGCTATAGCAATAACATTACAGAAAGAAGGTTACACGTACAGGGAGATTGCAAAGAGACTTGGTGGTGGTGCTACCTTTTCGGGTGTACACACACACATACAAACATACACTTGAAAACACAGCTGTAGACTATAACACATATGGACAATACATTTAGGTACAATAATGCAAACAATGGACTGAAGTGTGTTGTGAATTCATTGCACAGGCTATAGCACAAATCAAATAAGCGAGTTCAACGGTTTTATCAGCCTCACAATCTTATCGGCAAAGAGACGAACCCTTGATTGAACCTGCATCTACTGATTCGCAGTAAGATACCTATCCAATCTGAGGCCAGCGACACGGGAGTTGACATAATTCACAGAATATAGGAGGGATCCACAATAAAGCCTTCAAGCTAAAAGAATTCCAAAATATAATAATTATAAAATTATTAAAAAAATTCAAATAAAACATAAGATATGGAATATATTTGAGAATATTTTACATGCTAGTACTTAAGATCGTTTCGAAATTTGGATAATTAATGTCGCATGATGTTAACAAGGCTAATCATGAATGTGTATATGTATATATATATATATATATATATATATATATATATATATATATATATATATATATATATATGATGTATGTATGTATGTATATATATATATATATATACATGTATGTATATATATATATATATATATATAGATATATATATATATATCTATACATATGTATGTATATATATATATATATATATATACATACATACATACCTAATATATACATATATATATATATATATATATATATTTTGGATATATATATATATTTATATATATATTTATTCGAAATTGGTCGCACTTTGTGCTATTCACTTTTTGCTATTGAACGAAATTGACATTTTAAATGTTACTTGTTCTTTTTCAGGTGATAGCCTTGTAATTTTGTCTTTTATATTTGTCTACCATTGAATTAGTGAAATTAAATAAATAAATAAATTAAAAGTTAGCTGACCTTCTGACGACCTTCACTGATGAGCTTTGTGGCTACAGGAGCCTGACCCTGACCTAGAGAAAGAGAATAGAACTTGTTCTCCATCAACCCTCTCGCCTCAGCCACCTGAATCAGGTCATTAGTGGGGTCCTGCGTCAAATCAATCAGTCAATCAACAAATCAATCAATACAATAATCAATAAAACATTAAATACAGCAATCAATCGCTCGCTCAATGAATCAATCAATCAATCAACCGATCAATAGACCGATAAATCAATCAAACATCCTATAAGTCAGCAATTCAACAATCAAATAACGAAGTGCTCAGTAAATTCGTCAATAATAAATTCAGTCATAAAATCCAATATGATTGATACAACTTGACTATCTTCATATGACGCGGACTGTGAAAATTTGTTTCTTACGTTTTAGTTTTATTAGTTTTTAACTTTCCCACGTCCTTTCTGCCGTTGGTTTGGATCTAGTTTTTATGTCGCCTTTTACGACACGTGCATATTTACACGCTTGGTCTATTCTTCAAGCAACCCGGACACAACACGGGGAATTATTAACAATCATCATCATCATCATCATCATCCTCCCTTGAATCCCAGTTTAACCAGGGTCGGGATACAAACAGATTGTCTCAAATCCTCTCTGTCCAACACCACACCACTAGCCAATTAAAAGATAAAAGCTAAAGCTAAGGTTAACGTCAGTTTCCTCACTCGAAAGCGATGTAAGTGCCGGGCTAGCCCAGGATTTGAACCCCGCACATACCGATCCGCGGTCGAGTATCTTACCGACTTCGCCACTGGCTCCAGCCAAAAGAGAAATTACTAATAACAATTAACAGCCAATAGTGGAACTATTAACAATAACTATAATTAAACCAAGGAGCAGATAGAACAAGAAGAAAGGGTAGGACTGCAGTACTGACCACACCGGGGGAGAGGACGAAGATGAGGGGGGTGCGGGGGGTGGAGTCTGAGACCACCTGGTGCAGTTCTAGAACAGGCGGCTCCACAAACTTACTGCCGAGGTTGTTAACCACAAAGCTACTGACACAGTACGTAACGCGATCAGGTCTCACACAGCGCACTATGATCATCCTCTGTAGCTCATTACACCAGTTCTCCCACTCACCTGTATCAATCAATTAACTCATACATCAAGAGATACTGCACCAGTTCTCCCCTGTATCAATCAATTAAGTATCATTGAAAGTATGCGCGTATGTATGTGTGTATGTATATGTGTATGTATGTATGTTTATGTGTGTAAGTATGTGTCCACGTGTGTGCATATTTGTGTGTTTATGTATGTGTGCATGAGTATACGCATATAAGTACATAAGTGTGTGTACGTATGTATGTACGTATGTGTGTGTACGTATATGTGTGTACGTATGTGTGTTCGTATGTGTACCAGGTAGCGTGGTTTTCTCGGGCTCGGCTGAGATGAACCACTCGTTCCAGTCACGTGGGTACTGCTCGAATGACGTCACGATGCCGTGGAAGCTGGCGAGCTTCTCTAGCTCGGAGATGTTGTCCCAGGCCTGCTCAGTGAGGAATGGACATGGGTTGTCCATCTGAGCCTCTCTGTCCAATAAAAAAAAAAAAAAACACATCACAATACATAAATTATTTTATTTACTTTAGTTTTAGAAAATATTATTATCATATTTAGAATTGTCAGATTTACAAATGACTACAAGTGAACAGTGAATCTTAGCTCTACAGTAAAGGGCCTCTTTCCCCATTGGCCTATGTGCAAAACGTAACTTAGTGGGGTATTCTACTAACGGAGAATTTTGAGACGCAATTGCGTCATCGCTTATAGGGCGAAGACGACCTGCCTACACTATAGTTGACACAATATCGCTAGAGACTTACCACACCACCTCTGAGGAAGAGTAGTCGTCACAATAGAGAGTATCGCTAGAGACTTACCACACCACCTCTGAGGAAGAGTAGTCGTCACAATAGAGAGTATCGCTAGAGACTTACCACACCACCTCTGAGAAAGAGTAGTCGTCACAATAGAGAGTATCGCTAGAGACTTACCACACCACCTCTGAGGAAGAGTAGTCGTCACAATAGAGAGTATCGCTAGAGACTTACCACACCACCTCTGAGGAAGAAGCTGTACTCGTCCATCTGTATGGACCCCGATGCCTCCATGATCTTAGCGCACATGTGGAACGAGAAGAGCAGCTTGTGCCGCTCAAACAACCCCCTACAGGCGTATCTACACATAGTAAACATTACAACAGAATCATGTGAATGGAGCATCTATGTGCCGAAAGCAGAACTCCACTAGAGAATTTAGACATTCTCTAAAAGCGTATCTACATATATAATAAACATTGCAACAAGATCATGTGAATGTAGCATTTATTTGCCACATGTACAAGTGTATGTCCAGGTAACATAGGACAGATAACTTGTATACGAGCAGATAACATATACCAGGTACCTGCATACATGCAGATAACATCGTACAGTTTGTACACGTGGGAGGTAAGATAGGTAACCTATCAACTGTTCCACAGACAGTTGAAGACCTATATATCTTTTCCATCTCTCTTTTCCATCCAATGTCCAGGAGTTGCGACCAGCGTCTAAACCTCCTTTTCTTTAATTCCCTCTATCTTTGGACTAATTTTCTGAATTTTAAATTTGCACCTTTTTGGACCTTCTTTTTGCTCGCCGGCTTGAGTTTGTTTCAATAGTGCTCGATGTTGTTATTGATAACTGTAGCACTCTAATTGTTGTTGTTATTATTAACCTGTAAACGGCATAGGTATGGTAGTCGTTGAGGTTGTTGATACGGTCCTCTAGCTTGTTGCTGGGCTGGGACTTGTTGATGGACAGGTTGAAGACGTCTATGTAGGCATCCAATGAGAACTGATACATCGGGTCTATCGTGCCCATGTCGTTCAGCACAAAAAACAAGATGGCTGCTCGCTCTGCACTAGCGTGGTAACCCTGCAACAACAACAACAACATCACCGTCATACTACCAACTAAGCGCAAGATTTTAACATAACATAGCAGATAACAGTTTAACCAGATTACTTGTCTAGCAGCGTCTATCTCTATGGATACTTTACCTGTCTAGCAGCGTCTATCTCTATCTCAGTGTCCTCAGCAACTATCAGCTGCTCTTTGACCTCCTGTGACGTCACCTTTGAGGACTGCAGAGTTATCAACAGCTCTTCGTCATCCAGTAGAGACCCTTTAGCTTCGTTCAGCAGTCTATCAATCAATCAATCAATCATTCAGTCAATCAATCAATCAATGAGTTAATTTATTAATTAATTATTCATCAAGCCAATCAGTCAAGCAATCACATATTCATAATTGACTCAATCAAGCCCTTTGAGATTATCAACACAAAATTAGAGAAGTGTTTCGTTCACTTCATCACCCGATATCACACAGACCAGGTTGACGTACTCTAACGTCTTCACGTCCCTGACGTCATCCTTGTATGACGAAACGGACGTTAAACCTTTATTATTATTACTATTATGTCTACAATATACGCGATTATTTTATTTTAAGCAAGTGGCTGGAGCAAGTGGCGAAGTCGGTAAGATACTCGACCACGGATCAGTATGTGCGGGGTTCAAATCCTGGGCTCAACCGTCACTGACATCGCTTTCGAGTGCGGAAACTGACGTTAACCTTAGCTTCGCCAGCTTTTTAACCTTACTAAGAATTAGTTTAACATGAAACGATGACTAAGTTCCTAATCTCCACTGTGAATGAACTATGAGTAGATTATAACCGGAGTATCATGTCCTCGAGTTGTTTAATTTTCTTCTTTCCATCAGCGATACTCCTCACGAGAGAGTCCTTCTGTTCCTCCAGGTCCGGTCTCTCCTTCCTCACCACTATACCCAGTAGCTGAGCCATCAGTCCTACATACATACACACACAAACATACACACACATACACATGCAAACACATACACTGACAACTACTTCCTCACCACTATACCCAACAGCTGGCCCATCAGTCCTACACATACATACACATACACATACATACACTGTCATTTTCTACACACACAGATACACAGCACACCTATGCGCATGCTCACACATGTACAAACACCCACACAAATAGACAATCACGTGCTCAATTCTGATTTATTTTCATTGAGATAAAAACGCTCAAGCTGCGTCTAGCACCATTTCATCTCTTCCACAGCTGACCAGCTGACCTCAGATCAGCTGACCTCAGATCAGGTGATTTTTAAAATTCTATGTCTATAAGTATATAAATTCTTGTGACCAAATACCAGATATTCCATAGAATAATAATGCAATTATTTGCAGCATTCCTTCTCCCTCAGCTATTTCGGCCAAACCTGTGAAGCAAAAGAAAGCTGCGTCAAGTATTGTTTTGTATTGTTATTTGTTTACCGAACTACATGCACGTATAGTCTGTGCTGTGAACAAATAAACGATACTAAACTGAAAAAAGTACAGACCTTGTTCCTTGACAGCGAAGTTAACGATGGTCGTCTTAGTGGCGACCTCTGGTGAGTAGTGAGGATTACTGAGCTTAGTAGTCAGGTAGAATCTAAAGTCATTGTTGTACTCTATCTCCTTATCACCCAGTCTTATCAGTGGTACTCCACCTACAGTCAATCAATCAATCAATTAGTTAACTAACCCACCACTCATCAACCAATCAACCATGGGCATCCAATCATTGAACCCGCTCAACCTGTAAGTCAATCAGTGACGCAGAGAATGTCCAGGATGAATATGATCACATAGCGATTAGAGAAGCTCGCCGATTGGCTGACGTGTGCTGCGGTGATTAAGAGAGTTATGAAAAATAGGGGATTGACTGATGATATGGTATTGGATAGAAAGAAGTGGAGATCTATAAGTATCCTGACTAGAGAAGATGCTGGCCTATCTAAATCAACGACAGTTTTATTTATTTATATTTAGTTTTCATTAGGTTTAGGTATATTCGTATCCTGACTCTAGCTAAATTGGGATTGAAGAGAAGAAGACGACGACGATGATGATGACTAAAGAAGATAGCGGACCTATCTTGACGACGGATTTGTTGAGGATGGGATCGAGAGAGGCGTCGAGTTTTTCGCTGACATTCTGCATGAGCACAGGCTTGCCAAACTGTACAGCTCTCTCTATATACAGCATGTAGTCGTGCATCTGTAGGTCTACCACAGCCAGGCCCTACAATCAATCAATCAATCAATCACTCACTCAATCAATCTATCAATCACTCAATCACTCACTCACTCAATAACTCAATAACTCAATATCTCACTCACTCACTCACTCACTCAATCTATCAATCAATCAATCAGTCAATCAATCAATCAATCAATCGATCAATTGACAGCCAGCCTCGGTGAACGTTGAATTGACGCTAGTGGCAAATAGCCAGGCTAAAATAAAGATAAAGTTTAATTGTATATATCCAGACCACCCTTGCCACTTAGAAGACTAATCGTACTTAGCTTCTTGTATAATTACTCAGTTAACTCCGCCTACCAGGGGTCCCTCCATGTTTTTGATCCACTTGTGAGCCTGACTCTGAGGGTCGACCATGAGGGCCCAGCGGCGCCCCCTGGTCACGATTACGCCGTTCTCTGTGGAGAAGTTGTCTCCAGGCAGCCCCTGTATGTTCCAGTCCCTCACCACCGTGGGCTGCACCATGAACTTACACAGCTCGAACTCGTCACTGAGAGGTATTTGTAGAGATATGACCTGAGACATAGACACATAAAATGAGAGATATTTGTAGAGATATGACCTGAGACATAGACACATACACTGAGAGATATTTGTAGAGATATGACCTTAGACATAGACACATACACTGAGAGGTATTTGTAGAGATATGACCTGAGACATAGACACATACACTGAGAGGTATTTGTAGAGAAGTAACCTGAGACATAGACACACATACACAGCTACGCAGAGGTTTAGCTAGAGATATTCAAAGATATAGATATAAATTGAGACAATTGATGAATAGCATAAGGAATTGAAAGAAGAACCGGTTAGATCATATACTAAGAGGAAATGGTTTACCAAAAGAGGTAATTGAAGGAAGAATAGAAGAAAAAAATTAGAGGAAGACCGAGACTTGGGACGCTGGATGATTTGATAACTAATCTGTACGGTGATATAAAGAGAAGGGTAGAGGATAGAATTATGTAGATGAGTTATATACCACGGACCTGCCAATAGACAGTGAATTAAGAGAGAGAGAGAGAGATAAAGAGAGAGAGAGAGAGATAGAGAACCTTGCTGAGCCAGAGCTTGTAGACTATCTCCTCTCTGTAGCCGGACAGGAAGGAACCCATGTAGGAGATGAAGGCAGAGAGAGAGAGAGAGCGAGAGAGAGAGAGAGAGGGAGAGAGAGAGAACCTTGCTGAGCCAGAGCTTGTAGACTATCTCCTCTCTGTAGCCGGAGAGGAAGGGTCCCATGTAGGAGATGAAGGCTGAACTGAGCAGCACGTCACCAGGCAGCAGCAGCATGTTACCCTCCAGCATCTAAACTCAGCGAATGAATAAATGAATGAATGATACAATCAAGACATCATGAAATCAATAAATCCAATAATCAATCCACCAAGAAAGGAATAAATATGTTTATTTGTACAAACTGTCACAATTTTTACAAAAACACGTCAAATTAAAAGTGTACGGTATAACTGTAAAAACATAAAAATCTGCCAAGAGCGTATAACAAGATTAGCATAACAGTCTAAACCTTTATTTCAAAACAATCTGACAACCGCAGAAGGTTGCAATATAACAAATAAAACAGCAGGTACAGAAGCAATACAACAGGTAAGTAAAATGTCATAGTCATATATCACAATAAATGGCACAACAAAGACAACAACTGAGTAAACATGTGCATATGTAATGCTGAAGTGAGGCCGAGTACCGCGACAGTTTGGAGCCACCGTTCTCTCTCAGCACTGAGACCAGAGACGAGCTGTGAGGCTCTATCCAGCATCATCTCTGTATGCTCCGCCTTCCTTCTTAGCTCCTCCTTCATCGTCACCTTCTCGTCGTACGCCTTCTTCAACTCGTGCATCTTCAGCTCCACCTACGTGTCAATCAACCAGTCGTATATCTTCAGCTTCACCTACGTGTCAATCAACCAGTCGTATATCTTCAGCTTCACCTACGTGTCAATCAACCAGTCGCATATCTTCAGCTTCACCTACGTGTCAATCAACCAGTCGCATATCTTCAGCTTCACCTACGTGTCAATCAACCCGTCGCATATCTTCAGCTTCACCTACGTGTCAATCAACCAGTCGCATATCTTCAGCTTCACCTACGTGTCAATCAACCAGTCGCATATCTTCAGCTTCACCTACGTGTCAATCAACCAGTCGTATATCTTCAGCTTCACCTACGTGTCAATCAACCAGTTGTACATCTTCAGCTCCACCTACGTGTCAATCAACCAGTTGCACATCTTCAGCTCCACCTACGTGTCAATCAACCAGTCGTATATCTTCAGCTCTACCTACGTGTCAATCAACCAGTCGTATATCTTCAGCTTCACCTACGTGTCAATAAAGTTTACCTGCAAAAAAGCGTAATGAACTGGTATTGCAATATTTCTAAGTGAAAGATCTGACAACTGTGTAACTATAAGCTGAACGTAAATTAACGAACTGAATCAAAACGAATAAACGAAAGAAACTGAAATGACTCTTCATGAACTCATTTCTAACAGAAGACAAGAAGACCATAAAATAGAGTAGCTAGATAATCTAATGGTTTGTGACACGCTAGATAATGGTTTGTGACACGCTACACCTAGCAGACCTCGGCTAGTTTTTCCTTGGCTTCCTGTAGCAAAGCCTGCTTCTCTTTGAGCTGAGCGAGCGCGGCGTACATCTTTTGTCTCTTAGGCTCGACCACGCGGTAGATCCTCGCGTACAGCTCCATGGCGCGCACCCACAGGCACAGGGACTTAGCGGCCGCTGACTGGCGGCCCACTATCTCTCCTTGAAAGTCTGACTGGATGACATACGTGCCGATCTTCTTCAACACTCGATCTGATATGTTGTCCTTGTCGAAGTTAATCAGCTCCTTGATGAAATTAGAGTCACCTGTTTAACACAAATATATAAAGTTAATCAACAGTTTGATGAAGTTAGAGTCACCTGTTTAACATAGATATACAAATGTCAGGTTGACAGAGACAGAGATATAAAGAGAGAGAGAGAAGGAGAGAGAGACATGGATTGAGAGATGGAGAGAGATGCAGAGAAGGAAGGAGTGAAAGGCAAGAGTAAGGAGAGGTTAATATAAAGCTAGGATAGAGGACAGACCGAGTTGCTTCTTGGCCTCAGCCCACGTGGGCTCAGAGCCCCTCAGTATCATCACAGCCTCCATGACTTTCTCCACGAGGGCGGGGGGTTTACCATAGGACTTGATCTCCGTCAGGTCCTTCTTGTTCAGAGCCTCCAGTGCCTACGATACAATACGATACAATACTATACTATACAATACAATATATGATATCTTTTGAATGAAACATGATATATATATATATATATATATATATATATATATATATATATATATATATATATATATATATATATATATATATATATATATCTCTTCAGTGCCCTGCCAAGTGGCAGGTTCAAAGTACATATTCATACTCAAAGTCCGTTTTCTCGCTCCATAAGAGCACTCCTTTATATATATATATATATATATATATATATATATATATATATATATATATATATATATATCTCTTCAGTGCCCTGCCAAGTGGCAGGTTCAAAGTACATATTCATACTCAAAGTCCGTTTTCTCGCTCCATAAGAGCACTCCTTTGATCAACAAGTTAATCCCTTCACAAAGTCTATGCCATATCCATATCTTATGAAGCCTATAGCATAATATAGTAGATATGGCACGATATAGTACTTCAAAAATATTTACCACTTTATGCAAAAACATAATCTAAAGATTTCCTTTAATGCACACGTGCGTGAAACTGCTATGTATAAAAGTTTGCAAAACCCAAGTAAGAAACCTGATACGATAAAATTGGCTACTATGGGTGTTTATGGCAGCAGTGTGACTACTCCACTATATTCATGAGTCAGATAGACGCAGATAAAACTAGAACAATGCAATTAATAATAATAATAATAATAATAATAAAGGTTCAACGTCCGTTTTCTCATCCAAGAAACGGACGTTAAACTTTTATTATTATCGCACGGACACTACATCTCTTAAAAAGTCTAGATCATTTATTCATGTCATGTAAGAAATCATTTGATATTTGTAATGCTAATCTAGCGCCACGTACTTTGATGGCTTCCTCCAAGGCAGGCATGGCTTCCTCTAGGTCCGCTTGTGCCAGATCAGCCATATGTTGACACTTGACCTCCTCCTCAGCTATCTTAGCGCTCTTCTGCGCCACACTCTACAACAGCCAGGATCTCTTATTAAAAATGCAATTGTTAACGTCAGTTTCCTCACTCGAAAGCGATGTCAGTGACGGGCGAGCCCAGGATTTGAACCCGCACCTACTGATCCGCGGTCGAGTTATCTTACCGACTTCGCCACTGGCTCCAGAAATTGTATTTAAACAATATTATTTAAGCTTCTTTATCCGTGTTTTGCCCGAGTTACTGAAGATTAGACCAACCGTTGACTGCACGTGTCGTAAAAGGCGAAAATGCGCTAAGATCAAAATCAACGTCAGAATGGGCATTCGGCTGGTGAGCGCCTAGGCTCCAAAATTATCTAAAATATTTTCTAAAACGAATAGAAAAGTTCCTCATCCATCAAAAGGAGTGGAGAAGGTCCATTGGTATCTCAAGCCTATTTAAGCAGAGATTCAAGGGATGATGATGATGATGAGTTAACCTTCATATTAGGTAAATTTACTCGCTACTATTGCATATTTGCATTAGATTTATTTCTATACTATTTCTTTATTTTTTGGCTATATTTTAAACACTTTATTTAATTAGAATAAAATTCAAGCTGATGAATGAGTAAACAATGACAGATGACTCACTATCGAAGTGAGAGCGATGAACAAATATATTATAGAACGTTTTACTTCAAGTAAGTAAAGTAAACACGCATTGTAGTGAAATAATCAACTATGTTGACATCTATCACTTTTAACACCACATGTTTAAATCGTTAGGAAATTTAGACCATTTTCCGTATAACCAGTCCAGTGAATGTCCAAGATTTTACTCTCAGATCAGCTGGGATTCGAACCCACGAGGGTTCAATTCACCTTAGGATCACCTTCAACCAGGCAGTCCAATCAATAGTCCTATTGAAATTAGCTTAATGCGTTACTCTAGGAACAGATCGAATTAATGATATAAAATTAGTAAAAATCTATGATATTGGATTGAGCCGGTGGCACTTAAAAAAGTTAACACACATTATAATGAAATGATCAACCAGGTTGATATCTATCACTTGTAATACCAAATGTTTTAACCGTTAGGCAATTTAGACCATTTTCCGTATAACCAGTCCAGTGAATGTCTTAGAATTTAATCTAAGATCAGCGCGGCAGGGATTCGAACCCACTAGAGCTCAGTTCACATCAGGATCTTTCATTTAAAACTTCATGACGTTACCCCTACGCTACTGAGACATTCTAAACAATGTAATTATATCATTACTTAGACAACAGTCTAGAGAGGAGGAACCTTCTGCTGCTCGTCTGCCTCTCTCTTCTGCTGGACTATGACTATGAGGAACTCGTCGCACTCATGCTGGAACTGCAGCACCTTGACCTTGGCACTCTCCAGCTCTGTCGACATCGACTCGACCTTCACCCTCGTCTCCTCTATCTTGTTCAGACCGTTCTTGAGCTTGTTCGCTCCTGAGCTCAGCTCTTCTCGCTTCTCATACAGCAGTCTACACCACACGTCAACGATTATGTCACACAGTATAACTTAACAGTAGCGTCATGAGTTGTGTAACAAGCAAGGAGACGTCATGTAGTTAAATTAAATATATTTAGATTTTGATTGAGGTCCGTGGTTCAAAGAGCATAAGAGTGTGACAGAGCAGCATTTTGGACATACAATAGCGGTAAAATATTAATGGAGAGAAAGAGAGAGAGATAGAGAGAGATAGAGAGAGATAGAGGGAGAGAGATAGCGTGCGAGAGAGAGAGAGATATAGACATAGAAAGAGAGACAGAGAGAGAGGGGGAGAGAGAGAGAGAGAGATAGAAAGACACATACTGTTTATATCCATCTACTAGCTCGAGGTAGTTGGTGGGCGTGACGTAGTTGTGACGCTTCATCTCTAGCAGCATCTTCCTCGAGTACTCAGCCACTGACGTGTGCATCATGGCAAACGTCTCCGCTATAGCAGGCTTCAGTGCGTCCTGTAGGATAGAACAGCATGGAGTAGAGTGGAGTGGAGTGGAGTGGAGTAGAAGTGGAGTAGTAGTGGAGTAGTATTCCTGGAAGTAGAGTAAGGTAGAGTAGAGTGGAGTGGAGTGGAGTGGAGCGGAGCGGAGCAGAGCAGAGCAGAGGAGAGTGGAGTGAGACTAGAATAGAGTAGAGTAGAATAGAATAGCATAAAGGATAATATAATACACTAGCATAGCAGCTAACTGGCACAGTTCTATCAAGAATGTGAGGCTCTGGTTTGCTGATGAAACACACACCCCTCATAACAAAGAGTTATAGGATATCAGCACGACGACAGGCACCTTTCTGGGAAAGCAACAACAACAACCTAACCTGTTCAGGTGTGATCATCTCAATGTCACTGAGGTACTTGTCCGCGACCTCCAGCAGAGCGTCCTCAGGCCATTCACTGAACCAGTCTATCGTGTTGCAGTTAACCAGCGCAGGGTACATGCGTATCCTGTTCCTGTAACAGTCAGTCAGTCAGTCAGGCAAAAAAACTGTAAATCAGTAAATCAATCAATCAGTAAATCAATCTATAAATTAATCAATCAACCGATCAATTAATCAATCAATAAATCAATCAATCAAACAAGTAGAGAAAGAAACAAAAAGTTATAAGCAAACGACTAGAATAAAGTCGATTATGCAAACTCTAAACGCTTCCATATACACTTTACATAGGACTTTATCAGCAATCCTGATTTGATGAACAGCATGTCCACTGAGAAACCTCTGCACCGAAAAGTGATTGATTACTAACCTAAACGCTTCACCCAATGGACTCATGCCTAACACGACGTGTAGATTAGCTCTCACTCTCTCTATCAACTGATTGATTGATTGCTAACCTAAACGCTTCACCCACTGGGCTCATGCCTAGGACCACGTGTAGATTAGCTCTCACTCTCTCTATCAAGAACTTGTACAGAGATTGGTTGCTCTCCTCAACACCCGCTTTACGAGCTATGTCTGTCAGAGCATTCTTAACCTATGTGTCATACACATATATACACATTCATACATACAGCTTACACACATACACATACATGCACACACATAATAATAATAAAGGTTTAACGTCAGTTTCCTCATCCAGGGATGATGTCAGGGATGTCCCCACAGCACACATTACTACAGATCAATTCACTCAGACCAAAGCAAATTAATGTGCTGAAATGAAAGGCTGATTGACTGATGGTTTAGAGACCTCTTCGAACTCGTCAGGTTTGTAGAGGTTCGAGACCTCTCCACTGCTGAGGATGTTGTTGATATCCTCAAGGAAGGACTCCTCCGTGATCTGAACGTCCATGAACAGAAACACCGTCTCCTTGTTGTGCACCCCCGCCTCGAAATACAGCTTACGTAGATCTACACGTACATACATACATACACACAAACATACACACAGATATACACCCGCCTAGAAATGCAACTTACGTAGATCTATACGTACATACACACACATATATACAAACATACATGCACACAAACATACACACTAGCA
This sequence comes from Enchytraeus crypticus, assembly GCA_905160935.1. Lineage (NCBI taxonomy): Eukaryota > Metazoa > Annelida > Clitellata > Enchytraeida > Enchytraeidae > Enchytraeus > Enchytraeus crypticus. The sequence continues at coordinate 254,900 of CAJHZI010000612.1, forward strand.
CCCCCGCTTAGAAATACAGCTCACGTAGATCTACACGTACATACACACATACACACACATATACACACAACTAGACACATACATGTACTCCCGCCTCGAAATACAGTCTACATAGATCTATAAACATACGACCTACAACGAGACACATACCGCCCAATCTCGAGTACAAAACTTACATGAATTTACATACATATAAAACTACGTACACGTGGATTATATTGGTATACCCCCTAAATTCAACAAGCTAAATTAAACCCCAGAGAACAAGCCTAGCAACCCATCACAGAGCTTAATAGTAAGAATCCAACAAAGCATAAACGAATCTCATTTAAATGGTTCTACTAGCATGTTCTCAGTGAAATTAATAGATTTGCAATGCGTAACTCTATGAGGGTATAGATTAGGTTACCATCTGAACTCTTGTTTACGGTAGGTTCTCGTGTTTAATAAAGATTTGTAATGTGTTGTTTTATGAGGCTAGATTAGGTTACCATCTCTGAATTCTTATTTACGGTAGTTTCTCGTGTTAATAAATATTTGTAATGTATTGCTCTATAAGGTTAGATTAGGTTACCATCTCTGAACTCTTGTTTACGGTAGTTTCTCGTGTTCTCCACTTGGAATGTCTTATATTCACAGATCATGGAGGCGAGCCTCGTCAGACTCTGCCTGCCGCTGCCTCCAATGCCTATCAGCAGCATGTTGCCTCTAGGCTGTCTGATCACCCGCACTATGCGTGACACTGGACAACAACAACAACACACATAATATATATAACTACCAGCATGAATAGAGAGCTAGAAAATAACTGTGTGTCATTTATTTATTTACATTTATATACAATATTTTATAATTCATTTTGACAGTTACATGATTTTACGTGTATGTGTGTTTGTGGGTGTATATATGCATATATGATGCATCTTGATTCTATCTGATTTTGATGAATAAAGAATGAATATATTTATCACCACATACAAGAAAATGTATAAGAAACATTCACAATTTTGTAGGTGCAACATAGATATTTGTTAATGTTCACATACATATTTATCGTCAGTTTCCTCATTCAAGAGTGACATCAGAGAAGATCTAAGAGTCAAACAGCCTGGAGAACGAGAGTGAACAAGACCATAACAAGAGTAAGTACGTTTATCACTGTCCTTATTTGAGAGAGAGAAAGAGAAGGATAGAGAGAACAGAGAGAGAGATGGAGAGAGATCCACCGTGCTCGATGGCATCCTTAAAGAGAACGAGGTCCATGGCAACTACTCCTGGTGACGCGTTATAGTCAGCGAGAAACTTGATCATGCCCTGTTTCAACTGTGACTGATCTCTGATGTCCTCATACGTCAGCTCTAGGCCACTCATGTAGTCACCTAGCAATCAATCAATTAATCAATTAACTATTGAATCAATAGATTAGCTAAAGAAGCAACTAGTGACGAAATATATTATTTCAAAACTACTTGTTCCAGATGCTGCCACAGTTCTCTGTAAAGATACTGGATCAAAATGAATTAATGTCTAAACGAATGAATTAGCCAAAAGCCTGTACATGTAATTGGGCAGAGTCGGTGGCTCTTTGACAAGATGTTCCACAGCGGATCAGCAGGTGTAGGTTTCAAATCCACAGCTCTCCTCGTCACTGACATGATCTCTTCTAAAGGCTACCTTCTAAAGTCATCCAGTTTACCACAAAAGGCGAATACACAAATAGAAAAAAACTCATAAAAATCTACGTTTAACGTCAGTTTCCTCCCTCGAAAGCGATATAGGTGACGAGGAGCCCAGGATTTGAACCCCGCACATACTGATCCGCAGTCAAGAATCTTACGGACTTCACTACTGGCTGAGCATAAGCATAAGAGAATAGAGTAAAGAGAACCGAATATGGGCGGTTCTTTATTGGCACAGATGTTGTGGAAGGTCTGGTCGAACTCTGTGGCGAGCTTCTCTGTGAGGATCTGCACAAAATCCTCCATGTCCTTCTTATCTACCAGTCTGTCCGAGAATACTCTACAATACGACACGATACAATACTGTGAAATACAACACAACAAAATAAAGTGAAATACAATGCAATAAAACACAGCATATTACAAGACAATCATCATCAGCAGCCCTTAAATCCCAGTTTAACTAGGGTCGGGATCGGGATAGTAACATTAAAATACAATACAATATAATAAAATACAACGAAATATAATTCTATAAAATACTATAAAATAAAAACCACACATATTACAGAGACAGAGAGAGAGAGAGAGAGAGAGAGAGAGAGAGAGAGAGAGAGAGAGAGAGAGAGAGAAAGAGAGAGACAGACAGAAAGAGAGAGAGAGACAGAGATACAGAGAGAGAGAGATACCTGAAGCACTCGTGTATCCAGAGTCTTGTGACAACCTGTTTAGTGTCATGGTAGCTCTTCTTTAGTCTCATCAGCCCTTGAAATACCTGCGACACATAAACTTCTCACTTCAACCATATCTCATCCATACTGCTGTAAGATTATTTTTCTTTGCACTTTAAAGTTTAGTTTAAATAGTTAGTTTTTTTGCTATTTAGAGATATGAACTTGTTTACTTATTTAATTTGTAATAATTTAGAAATGTTTTTTAAAATTTATTTTGAGTTTCACTTGCCAGTGTCTGGCCATTTCCTGATTTGAAAAGGTTCAATTGTATGGATACCAACGGTTTTACTGTAATTAGTAATGTAATAGAAATTTTTGTATTTCAGACTTAGTAGACTCTGCTATAGCTGCTAATTATGGTATTGCCGAACAGAGCTACGGCTCTCTTATGGTATCCTCTTTCGTATTGTTGTTTGTTTGTCTGACTACATACACGTTCCTATTGTTTGTATAATCTGTGCTGTGATGAACAAATAAACGATACTAAATAAAAAAAATAAAAAAGATATACTCATATAAACAGTACAAGCTTCTCACTTCAACCATATCTCATCTACAGTATACTCATATACAATATACTAATATAAACATACATACATACATATCTCATCTACACTTATATACAATATACTAATATTATACTAATATAAATCTACATACATACATATCTCATCTACACTCATATACAATATAATACAATATACTAATATTATACTAATATAAACCTACTACATATCTCATCTACACTCATATACAATATACTAATATAAACCTACTACATATCTCATCTACACTCATATACAATATACTAATATAAACCTACTACATATCTCATCTACACTCATATACAATATACTAATATAAACCTACTACATATTTCATCTATACTCATATACAATATACTAATATAAACCTACTACATATTTCATCTATACTCATATACAATATACTAATATAAACCTACTACATAGATACTGAACCTTAGCTATATCTCTGAGATTGAAGAGATACTGAACCTTAGAGATATCTCTGAGAATGAAGAGAGATACTGAACCTTAGAGATATCTCTGAGAATGAAGAGAGATAGAGAACCTTAGAGATATCTCTGAGATTGATGAGATAGAGAACCTTAGTGATATCTCTGAGATTGATGAGATAGAGAACCTTAGAGATATCTCTGAGATTGATGAGATAGAGAACCTTAGAGATATCTCTGAGATTGATGAGATAGAGAACCTTAGAGATATCTCTGAGATTGATGAGATAGAGAACCTTAGAGATATCTCTGAGATTGATGAGATAGAGAACCTCTGAGATTGATGAGATAGAGAACCTTAGAGATATCTCTGAGATTGATGAGATAGAGAACCTTAGAGATATCTCTGAGATTGATGAGATAGAGAACCTTAGAGATATCTCTGAGATTGATGAGATAGAGAACCTTAGAGATATCTCTGAGATTGATGAGATAGAGAACCTTAGTGATATCTCTGAGATTGATGAGATAGAGAACCTTAGTGATATCTCTGAGATTGAAGAGATAGTGTATCTTAGAGATATCTTTGAGAATAAAGAGAGATAGAGAACCTTAGAAATATCTCTGAGATTGAAGAGATAGAGAACCTTAGAGATATCTCTGAGATTAAAGAGATAGAGAACCTTAGAGATATCTCTGAGATTAAAGAGATAGAGAACCTTAGAGATATCTCTGAGATTAAAGAGATAGAGAACCTTAGAGATATCTCTGAGATTAAAGAGATAGTGTATCTTGGTGGGGGTGGGTAGGAACCTCGCCACCACGGCCCAGTACATGTCTATAGTGGCCTGGGTCAGTGTGTCAGCCATGTGACGTATCTCGTCCTGAAAGTCCGCCACTCTCTGTGATATCATAGACCCGAATATCCGCTTTATCTGAGACTCCTACACACCAATTAACCAGTCTGTCAATCAATCAAACAATTCATCAATAAATCAATCAGTCAGTAAATAAATCAGAAAATCAATAATTAAATCATGAATAAATCAACCAATAAATCAGTCAATCAGTCAGTCAGTCAATAAATCGATCGATCAGTCGGTCAGTCAATCAGTCGAGAGAGAGAGAGAGAAAGAGAGAGAGAGAGAGAGAGAGCTAGAGATAGACAGAGATACAGAGAGACAGAGAAAGGGGGAAAGAGATAAAGAAGAGGAAGAGAGATAGAGATACAGAGAGAGAGAGAGAGAGAGAAGGGGGAGAGAGGAGACCTGCGGGAACGTCATGTTGATGAGGTTGAACCGGCTGAGTAGACGACGAGGTATGTGGGTTCTGCCGCCACCTGGTGGTCCCATAGCTGCCAGCAAGAACATGTCCTACAATCAATCAATCACTTCAAATGCTAATCTACTAACTAAATTAAAGCGAATTAATCGCTTTAATTGTATCTTAATTATATCGTAAAGCAAATATTAATTATAATTATAATATATATATACAAATATACTATTGCATTTATACATAGTCTATATAATAGTATATATATATATATATATATATATATATATATATATATATATATATATATATATATATTTATATTTATATTCAGAAAATAAATAATTATAAAGCAGATAATATTTTATATGACCAATATTATGTTGTATTAACGTTTCAAATATATAATTAATAAAAGACACAAAAGACAGTGATTAGAACGCTGACCCTGACGTGTTTGACGTTCTGCTTCATCCTATCATACCAGAACCCATAGTCGATCCACGTTCTGATCAGCTCTAGCGGTGGCTGTGAGCCGAACAGGTCCTTGGCTGGCATGTTGAAGTCGTCGAGAAACACGCACATCTTCTTACCTCCCACAGGCACATACGTTCCCTTAGTTCTCTTCTCTAGCCTGCTCTCTATCGTATCCTGTATGTTGTTAGACGACGTCTACAATCAATCAATCATTCAATCGATCACTCAATCAATCGATCCATCAATCAATCGATCAATCAATCAGTAAATAATCAATCGATAAATCTGTAAATCCATTGATCAATCAATCGATCAATCCATCAGTCAATCAATCAAACAATCAGTCGATTAATCGATCAATCAATCAATCAACTGACCAATCAACCTATCAATCAATCAAAAAGTCAGTGAGGAGAGCTACCTGGGCGGACATGTTGATGATGAGGTAGGTGTAGAAGCGAGAATTGAGTCCCGCTATGACGTCCTGAGCCACTGATGTCTTGCCTGTACCCACGAGCCCCACGAGCATGACTGGGTGCAGGCTGTTGACGAGGCTGCTCGTGATGTACGAGTAGCGCACCGTGTCCACTGTGGGTACCATCAGCTTGTAGAACGGTAGTCTAGCAATCAATCAATCAATCAATCTGTCAGGCACCATTAGCTTGTAGAACAGTAGTCTAGCAGCGTCAATCAATCAATGCAATCAATCAATCTGTCTGTCATGCACTATCATCTAATAGAACGGTAGTCTAGCAGCGTCAATCAATCAATGCAATCTGTCGGTCAGTCTGTCGGTCTGTCCGTCAGTCAGTCAGTCAATCAGTCAGTCAATTAGTCAATTAGTCAGTCAATCAGTCAGTCAGTCAGTCAGCCAGTCTGACAGTCGGTCAGTCAGCCATTCAGACAGTTAGTCAGTAAGTCAGTCAGTAAGTCAGTCATTCACTAAGTCAGTCAGTCGGTTAGTCAGTTAGTCAGTCGGCCAGTTCATCAATTAGCATCAATTAAATTCAATATAATATATCCGAATAATAAATCAATAAATCAAGCGATACTAAAATTCTATTTAAAATATATAATTTCTAATAACATTAAATTTGATATGAACAGCTCATGTTTAGATCTTGAAAACTGAAATCACGGGATGTCTTGTTTCAGTTAAGAGCAAAACACTGAATGAGAAGAGAGGTTAGCTGATAAACTATAAAGCACCCGATGTAAAATTTACTCAACCATAACGTGCCAATTTTCTATATCTTACAAAAATTAATAATTAAATTAGCAAAATATGCACGTGTCGTAGAAGACGATATAAAAACTGGATCCAAACCAACGTCCGAATGAGCATTCGGTTGGTGAGCGCCTAGGCTCCAGAAATTGATACAAAATCGTAAACGAAAGATCAGTCTATTGGTGTCCCGAACCTGGTTAAACTGTGATTTAAGGGAAGATGATGATGATGATGATATACAGTTAAAACTTCATAAATAAAGAGAAATCTTTATATCCTCATCAACATCCTCATCTTTCCTTGAATCCCAGTTTAACTAGGATCGGGATACGAATAGACTGTCTCAAATCTTCTCTGTCCTACATCATATCATCCACCAGTCAATCCTTTATTTGAGACTTTTCCATTCGTTTAATTTTTGTAGCAAATTCTGGAGCCTAGGCCCTCACCAACCGAATGCTCTTTCTGACGTAAACCCTAATTGAAAGAAACACTGCTGTTTTGCTATACAGACTCTGGGTTATATTTCCAGGCATGAGTAAGCTGGTCCTCCCAGTGGGCCCAGCTCTTGATCACTGGGTCCACGTAGTATTCGAACACTGTGTCCTTCGTAGGGATTGTCCCGTCTATCTCCCGGAAGTACGCGTCCATAGTGCGCCGTCCATCGTCGTCCACTGAGGCGCATACAGACCAGATGAGACAGAACTGGAAGTAGAGTTCTAGCATACGTGGTAGACTTTCCTCTTCTTCCACCTTCACCTGCACAAAACACAGGAAACAGTAGAGCTCTAGCATGTGTGATAGACTTTCCTCTTCTTCCACCTTCACCTGCACAAAACACAGGAAACAGTAGAGCTCTGGCATGTGTGATAGACTTTCTTCTTCTTCCACATTCACCTGTACAAAAGAAAGGAAACATTAGAGCTTTGGCAGACATTCTGTCTTCACCTGTACTGCAAAAATAATAAAACTACAGGTTTAACGTACATTCCTTCATACAAAGACGATGTCAAATGCGTAAATAGCATCCGCCAAGAAACATTAGAGAGGCAACTGACAGAGTGACAACTATTCCTTCATGAGTGTAACATGCTCAGAAGGGTTGAAAAGATACATTCACTCTGTTATCCTGTTCATAAAAATTATTAAACTATCGCAAATCCTTAACAAAGTCACTGATCATCGCTAATCTATTAAGTAACTGTCGTTAAAGCCTAAAAACGAAAGGAATATTTCTAGAATAGAGAACCGACCCCATTCTGTGGCGTAGCGAGTACATCAAAGAGCTTGCAGAGCGAGATTATGGCGTTCAGCTCAGAGATCTGTATCAGCTCCTTGACCTTGTGCACTTTCTTGTACTCCTACATACACACCACCAGTATCGAATACTCCTACACACACACTGCAAGTCTCTAACTCGCTCAATTTTCTAACAGTCCAGAATCTACATGCTTTTTTAGGTAAAATCACCTATTGATTTACACATATGATTATTTTATAAGTGCAGGCACCTCTAAGAACTAACATCAGCACACAGCTCCAACACATAAACATAAATTGTTTTACAAGGCTTACGTCCAAAAGAAGTTAATTCTTTTTATGCACCACATAGGTTGTTTACAAGAGCTGTTTACGTCGAGAGGTACGGGGATCGGTACACCGGTTCTCCACCATATCGTAATAGAGGTTTGGATATAGTTTAACGTCGGTCTCTGAAGACGACGATGATCACGGTGGGGGAAACTAGTCGTAGATGTCAGGTAGGGAATCATCTGTCATAAAGCCAGGTAGACCGCTGACAATGTGAGAGACTGTGAGAACACACTTGACGCGAGAGATAGCTTACTATTTCATTAATATTATTATTATTATTACTTCTGAATTCATCTATATTAAGATACAGGATCATAAGGCAATTAAGCGCTGAAACTTAATTTCTGCATCGGCCAGGTTCTGATTAGCATGGGGGTACATCTTTCCGAAGGCACCTTCGCGGGCCGAGCCCGAAGGCTTTGCCTTCTAAACGCAACGAAACTGCAACGCACTATTATATCGTTTTGCTGCACAAGTGAGCGCCCAGAGTGTCATACAGTTGTACATACTAATTAATTTACAAACTGTTTTAACTGAACAACCGTGGACAGACTCTTTAATTGGTTTACGGCTTCATCCAAGAATAGAGTGAAGCCGGGCCACTGTATTATAAAAGTATCTAACTATCAGATTACACACGGATGTTAACTTAACAGCCGTGTACAATCTCTTTAATTGATTTACGGCTTCACCAAAGAATATGAGTGAAGCCGTACCATTGTAAATATATATAGACACTTTAATCACAATGTAAATGTAGATATGTAAATAAAGCCCTTTAATCATGTTAAAAGGGGGTTGCTTGACAACGGGGGTTATGCCTTTTGTAGGGTATATAAGGACCATGTGTTCATATATCCATCAGTTGTTGAGATTCGAATAAAATGCTCTATCGTACATATCTTGCGTTTTGGATATACTCGCTGACTTAGGAATTCGTATAACATTACACATAGTAAGTCTGCACTATGATTATATAGATATAGAAAGTTTCTTCTCAGCATTATCTGATATTCAGCAACCAATACCGTCGCTGTAACTTTACATAGTATCTAATCATAGAAACCATTCCACATTTACTATACAGTCAACAGACACAGTGTTCAAAAATCACCTCATGTTCTACGCAGTTTCCCGGAGAGAATGGCTTATGAGATCAGCAGCTTCCCGGAAAATATGCAATATTCTAGAAAACAGCCAAACTTACAGCAATAATATGCTAACCTCAGTTCCACTACAGTAATTTACACTGAATACTTACAATGATTTAGCTTAAAATTTACAAATTACAATTACAACAGTAAAATATTCTTACAATAACATTGGTGGCGTATTTCTTGAAGAGTCTCTTGAGCTCGTCAATCATGAGAGGACTGGGTTTGTTGAGGAGCCAGGACTCGACGTAAGGCATCCATCCCAGGTTTATGTAGTCGTAGTAGACCATGCCGCAGCGAGACACAGTGGCGGGCGAGGCCTGCGAGAGGTCCTCCACCTCAAACAGTAGCGACACCTGGTGAATAACAGCAAATAATAAACAACGTAACACATGCGAATAATAACAACGAATTACTACAAACGTGACACCTGGTGAATAATAGAAAATCATAAACAACATATCACAGGTGAATAATAACAATAAATTACTACAAACGTGACACCAGGCGATTAACAGAGTAGCAAGTCATAAACATCATGACATCTGGTGAATAACAAAACAGCAAGTCACAACCAACAATCCAACATGACACCAGTTGATTAGCATCATGGTAGGAGAGAAGAATTGATACGTTCCAGAAGCATTATCTGATAATAGAACGTGATTAGAGAGCAGGAATATATTCACAGTCACGTTATTACAACTGCGGGAAACAAGCCACCAGGCGTTTTGAGAACCAAAACCGAGATTAAATTATATGATTAGTTCAATCCATAGCCAAGTACTCTTCAAAATAGCACAGATCTATCTTGCAAATCAAGAATCCAACCAATATAAGTACCGTTGCAGGTACTGACGCACTTTGATATGAACATAAACAAGTTTTAGTAGATTGACGACCTGTTCAGGCATGGATATCCTCTCTCCATTGATCAGCGTGAGGATCTTGTTGTCATCCATGACAGAGTTCATGCTCTCTATCCACAGTGTGTCCACAGGTCCGTCAAATATTATCCACTTCTCATCAGGCTTCTCGTCTACCAGTCAATCAATCGATTAAACGACCAATCAATCAATCATTCGTTCGATCAAAACATAAAATAACAATCAACCAATTAGACAATTAATAAAAACTAAACAATAATTCAATCAAACGGCGCCTCAAGTTCACAAAACAGCAGAAGCTAAGCAGAAGTAGCTCTATGTCGTCATGAACGACAAGTGTACCTGAACAGGTTTGTCTCATGATGCTAGATAGAATTCCATCCGTCCACTCGTTAGAGCTGAGGTCAAACTCTCCGTAGATCTCTCCCAGTGACAGGGCCTTAGGGTTCAGTGGAAACACCTACACATACATACACACTCACATATATACACACATACACATATATACACACAAACTCTCCGTAGATCTCTCCCAGTGACAGGGCCTTAGGTTCAGTGGAAACACCTACAAATATATGCACACATACATACGTATATACATAATACTTACATCCACACATACATACATGTATATATGTATATAATCAATCGCAATCACACGTATACGTAAATATACGCATTTATAGTTGAAGGCATGAAATTTATCAACCATTTGTGAAGACGTTTGCGATTAATTTTGTGATTATTTTGATAGAGAGCGTAAAACAGAACTAAATAGTAAATTAAGTTTTGGCAAATAAGTTTGTAACTCAGGAAGCGCATTCCAATACTTAAAATCTAATAATTTAAAATTTAATTTTATGAAATAAACCAACTAGATAAAGACTGCCCTAGATACTGACCTTAACCTCTTCGAACCCGGGCACCTGATCATTATGTAGACGTCCTTTGACTGACTGGAGGATTTTCCACGAGACGGTTTTTCCCGAGAGGGTTTGCCCCACGATCATAGTGCTGTGACGAGAGTTCTTGGTCTCGTAAAGCTGTATTGTTTTAATGACGGTGTGAAACTCTTTCTGTAGCCCTGCCGCCTTCAACTCGGAGTCTATTGCTTCCTTCATCTATCAGATCAATAAATTTACCAATCAATCGATCAATATTCGTCTATCACATCAGTAGATAAACCAATCAATAGATCAATACTCGTCTATCACATCAGTAGATAAACCAATCAATGGATCAATATTCGTCTATCAGATCAGTAGATAAACCAATCAATAGATCAATATTCGTCTATCAGATCAGTAGATAAACCAATCAATAGATCAAGCAATTATTCGTCTATCAGATCAGCAGATAAACTAATCAATAGATCAATATTCGTCTATCAGATCAATCAATAAATCAATCAGTAGATCAATTAACTATTGGTCAATCTGATCAGTGGAGAAACCAATCAATAGATCAATTAACTATTCATCTATCTGATCCATAAATAAACCAATAAATCCATCAATATTCGTCTGTCAGATCAATCAATAAACCAATAAATCGATCAATACTTACCTATATGTTCAGTGGAGAAACCAATCAATAGAGCAATTAACTATTCATCTATCAGTTCAATAAATAAATCAATCAATAGATCAACTAACCATTCATCTAACTTAATAAAATCAACAAGTCAATCGATCGATTAACGATTCGTCTAACAGATCAATCAACCAAAGTTCATCAGCCATTAGTTTACTATCCATGATAGCAAACCTTCCTGTAGTCAATAGTGGGAGCCTCGACTCCTGGAAATAGGTCAGAGACGACCCCGAGAAACAACGGTAGGTCAACTGAGGCCAGCTTAGCCACGTTCATGTCCTTCATAGCGAGCAACAGCAGCTACAAGCATACAATACAATACAATACAATATAATACAGCTTAGCCACGTTGACGTCCTTCATAGCGTGCAACAACAACTACGGTTATATAATACAATACAATACAATCAAATACAATACAATACAATACGGCTTAGCCTCGTTCATATCCTTCATAGCTAGCAACAGCAGCTATGTGCATACAAAATAATACAATACAATACAATATACAGTACAATATAATACAATACAATAGGATTTAAACGAATGGAAAAACGTCAAAAGAAGGTCTATTCGCATATCCGACCCTAATTAAACTGGGATTTAAGAGAAGATAATGATTATGATGATGGACCATTTTTCAATCCATACGGTAAATTTAATTATTATTTAGCTTATTATTATTGAACTCTTTCTATAAAGTAGTCTCAAAGATCGAGTTCGGCTAAGACACTGCTATATAAGTTTCTTTGTTAATAAAAAAGATAAGGTTAACGTCAGTTTCCTCACTCGAAAACGATGACAATGACAGGCGAGCCCAGGATTTGAACCCGCACATACTGATCCGCGGTCGAGTATCTTACCGAAGTCGCCACTGGCTCCAGCCGGTTTAAATTAAACACTAATAGTAATAATAATAATAATAATAATAATAATTCTAATACTAATAGACCTCCTCATCCTCCATGTCGGGATTGGCTCTCTTCTTGACGCCCGCATAGCGCAGCACAGACACGAGAGCTCTCAGCCCAAAGTCGTAGTGATCCTGCTTGGAGAGCTGCTGTATGGCTAGCGAGTAGAGTGTGAATACTTTCTTAGCGAGAACCTGGAGCAACAATACATCAGGATTTAACGTCCGTGTAGCCGCATCAAGTCATCGCAGTATTGCTGATCTCACTGGTCGAGCATGTATAACTATTCCTCTATACTCTAGAAAACGAAATTGCTCTAAAATTTATTTAAAATCCTCCAATAATTATACAAAAATTATTTATCAAGCTCAAAATACTATAAAATACTAGAAAATGCTAGAAAATACTAAAAAATACTGGAAAATGCATTAGTAGATTTGACTGGGCTAGTGCAGGACTTAGAGAGCCGGTCTGTAGGCGTGTGTTACAAGGCGAATCTGCAGACAGACTCGTTTTAAGTCTCTATAGTGACTTGTTAACGACACATGACAAAGCAAACCTTGGTGTTGCTGAAGCCCTCTCCAAAGAGAATGATCTCAGCAATGAGGGTCGAGTCAGGCACGACCATAGAGATGGGTCTAAACATCGACTTCAGGTTGTCTGGCAGTTCAGTACGACCAGCATAACCTGCATCAATCAATCAATCAATTAATCACATTTGACTGACTGAATGTCTGATTTCTTGACTGACTGACTAATTTCTTGATTGAATGATCTCTGGATTAACTAAATGATTGATTTCTTGATTGAATGATCTCTGGATTAACTAAATGATTGCTTTCTTGATTAAATAATCTTTTGATTAACTGAATGATTGATTTCTTGATTGAATGATCTCTTGATTAACTGAATGATTGATTTCTTGATTGAATGATCTCTTGATTAACTGAATGATTGATTTCTTGATTGAATGATCTCTTGATTAACTGAATGATTGATTTCTTGATTGAATGATCTCTTGATTAACTGAATGACTAATTTCTTGATTGAATGATCTCTTGATTAACTGAATGATTGATTTCTTGATTGAATGATTTCTTAATTAACTGAATGATTGATTTCTTGATTGAATGATCTCTTGATTAACTGAAAGATTGATTTCTTGATTAACTGATTAAATGATGAACTGATTGATTGATTGAGCGCAGACCTGGATTCATAGTGATAAAGAATCCACAAGTAGGGATGAGCCGGATGTCACTTCCCTCAAAAATAAAGTTAGGCAGAGCACTGGAGAGAGCCGACATGATAGACAAGATCTGCTGGGCCACCACTGATAACACCTCTATGTTGATCCTGTTGAACTCGTCAAAACATCCCCACGCTCCTGTCTGTATCAATCAATCAATCAATCACCAGTCAGTGAACCAAACTATCATTCAATTAATCAATCAGTCAATCAATCAATCTGTCCGTCAATCAGCCAATCAATCAATCGATCCATCAGTCAGTCAATCTATCAATCAGTCACAATCAGTCAATTCACCAATCAATCAATCAGTCAGTCAACCGATCAATCAATCAATCAATCAGTCACTCACTCAGAATATCAAGTTAATAAGTAACTAATTAACTAAACAATTAGCTAATTAACTAATTAACTAGCTAGCAGGCTAGTAGGGCTATGAGCTACCTGAGCGAGACCACTGAACATTCTGCCCATGGACCTGTAGTCCAGCCCTTCAGAGCAGTTGACGACGATTACGTAGCCACCCAGAGACTTGCCCAGGTCCTTCACCGTCTCAGTCTTACCCGTCCCTGCCGGGCCCTTCGGCGATCCTCCCTTGTGCAGGTGAAGAGCCGTGGTCAGTGTGATGTAGCATCTGCAATCAATCAGTTAACTGATTGATAATTAAATGATGTCTTTTCAACTTGCAGAGTAACATCTTGAGATGTCAGAGAGAGGATGATTTATTGGTTAAACAGTAAAAGAAAAGCAGCTTTCAGTACATACAATGCTACCAGTCTAACACTCATCGCACGCAGTATTGATTGAATGTTTGATAGATAGAGAGAGATAGAGAGATAAACAATAAATGAAGAATACAGTATATGACAAACTAACCGAGCAGCAATACAGATAAACAGACACAGACACACATACAGACAGACTGAAGGACAGAAGAAAGAGAGAGACTTATCAGTGAGCGGTGTGATGACGAGCCTGCCTGAGTTATCCAGGTACTCGTACATATACTCAAACATCGTACTGGTTTGTCGCACCACACGGCAATACAGATAGACAGACACACAGACACACATACAGAGAGACAGAGAGAGAGACCTATCAGTGAGCGGTGTGATGACGAGCCTGCCTGAGTTGCCCAGGTACTCGTACATATACTCAAACATCGTGCTGGTTTGTCGCACCACACAGTTATCGACGTCTTTCTCCCAGTACAGCCTCAGCTCCTTCAGCCACTCGAATGAGCCGGGCTCGACCACGCCGCTCTGAGACTTGCGCAGCCTGTCGATGATGTCTCGAGCGTGCACCTCCATCGTTACCAGAGCCACGATCTTCAGGCGCTGCTGCTTGCTTAGGTTAGATCTGATCGCCTCCGAGAACTTGTTCAGCATCGATACCTAGATACATTATACAATACAATACAGTGCAATACAATATGATAGAATACTGTACTGTAGCTACAGCTTGCTCAGGTTAGACCTGATAGCCTCTGAGAACTTGGTCAGCATCAATACATAGACTAAATACATGATACAATACAATACAATGCAGTACAATATAATACCATACAATACACTACAATATAATACAGACCTGCTTCTTCTTCATGCTCTTCAGCGCAGTCCTGTCTCCTCTAGCCTTGCACAGGTTCAGCGCCTTGGTCATGTCTGCAGTCCACTGAATCTGACTAGCCGTTATACACATCTAAACAACAATAACAACAACAGCAGTAGACTAGCTAGTCCATTACAAACATCTACTAACATCTAGTAGATCTTTTGTTGCTCTCATTGAGGATCTGAGAGGTTTGCAAACCAGTTACGTGTATAGAGTAGTTGCTCAATTTAGTTCTCACAGTATAACACATGAATCTACTGATAAATTTGTATGATTTACTCATCATCATCATCATCATCATCATCATCATCATCATCATCATCATCCTCCCTTAAATCCCAGAACTACGGTCGGAAACCAAATATAAATAAAAATGTGTATGCTTTACTAAACTGATAAAATGTATAATATCAATCACTCTAAACAATGATTCCTTAGCCTGCTCCTTGGCTTGTTGGCAAGTTGTTCGACAGCGGATCAGTAGGTATAGGGCTCAATTCCAGTGCTCTACCCATCAATGACACGTTATCGAGCAGGAAACTGACGTTAAACCTGGTTTTGACTTTATTCATTTCATCATCATCATCATCATCATCTTACCATGAAACCCAGTTTAAATAGAGTCTATTACTAAAAATAACATTAATAAATAAAAGTAAGTAATTTAATAAATATAAGTAATTGACAGCCTCAATAAGAGTGCGACAGACCTGACCGGGGTGTTCTTTCACCCAGCGATTTCTCTTGTTGAGAAGTTTGCGCAGGTTCGTCTTACACTTCCTCAGTTCCTCCCTAAGAGCTAATCTCATTGCCTTCTCCAGATCACACAACCAGTTCTACACACGTCACACAACCAGTTCTACACACAACCAGTTCTACACACAATCAGTTCTACACATCACAACCAGTTCTACACACATCACAACCAGTTCTACACAACCAGTTCTACACCCAACCAGTTCTATACACAACCAGTTCTACAGAACAAGTTTTACACACAACCAATTCTACACACAACCAATTCTACACACAACCAGTTCTACAAACAACCAGTTCTACACCCAACCAGTTCTATACACAACCAGTTCTACAGAACAAGTTTTACACACAACCAATTCTACACACAACCGGTTCTACAAACAACCAGTTCTACACACAACTAGTTCTACACTCAACCAGTTCTACACACAACACAATCAGGATTATTCTAGACCAGTAAAGTAATGACAGACCTCCACAGGTCCCACAAGTAGAAGGTTGGACAGGAACTCGACTGTCTCCCCATCCAGACTGTTCATATGAGTGGCCTCATATCTGTCCTCATGCACGTGGTTCTGCAACAACCAACAGAAATATTCACCACTACTCCATCGTCCATGACAACAACTAAACCATTGGTGTAAACTCCACACCAACTCAAAAACGTCAATCTCACTTGGTTATCACTGGGTAGTCTATGCATGGGTTGTTTAAAGCCATGTTGGATTGGGCTATTAAAGAGCTTCAACTGTATCATTCTGACAAAATCATCAGCATAAACACTTTAGCCTTCACAGTACATGAAGGAAGGTGACAGAAGAAGGCAAAAGAAGAAGTTGCAGAACCTTGATGATGGTCAAGGACTTAATAGCGTCGAAGCACTTCTTGAGGTGGGTCTGCACGTTGTAGGGGTTGTTAGCGTTGCTCAATATCTCCAGGAGATCATCGTTAGATATGAAGTAGAAGCGAGGAAATATCTGCCGCTTTGTGTCCAGGTAGAGCTCAAGTGATTTCTGCATCTCTTCCAGAGTCGTGTTCATCTTTATCAGTCTATCCAGCAGTCCTAAAACACAAAACGCCCAAGTGATTTCTCTATGTCTTCTTCCAAGATTTATCCATACCCAATCTCCTACAAATCTGAAATGATTTTCGTCAGATTAAACTGAACTAAATTCTAGAGATAGTACAGACAAAAGATTTAAATGAGAATACAGTACCAAACATGTACATCTCTTAACTATCTTGGAAGATAACGCTAAATAATGATACTAATAATATAATTAAATGATCTGTTCCTTATTTCATAACAATCTGGTAACCACAGAAAGTTACTATACAGCAAAATGTATGATGCTGCTGAACCAACAGTTAACCTGGTTGTGTGGTAGACTTGAAAGCATTGTTAGTACGCTTCATTGCCACCACTAGGTTCTTCCACTGAGAGTCTATCTGATCAAACATTACTGCCTCCAGTGGCATCTGTCGTCTCAGATCTTCAGCTAGAAATATGTTCTACAACACAATATAATCATGTTGTATATTATTAATTGATAAGACACTCCCTGACATTTGGTGCCCAGACCAGGGATACACAGACACAGACATACAGACAAATAGACAGACAGACAGAGAGACAAATAGATAGATAGAGAGATAGATAGAGATAGATAATTAACAAACAGACAGACAGATGGATAACTGGATATATATATATAGGAAGGTAGGTTGTTAGATTGATTGACAGAGAGATTTCTAGGCGCACCTCTAGATAGATCCACTGGCGCTGGACAGTGGTTAGCATGTCCACGGTCTCCATGACGAGTGACATGCTCCTCTCCCACTTGTCGACGTCCTTCTCAAAAGCCTTGACAAACCTCGACGTCTTCATCGTGGCCAGCTTGACCTGGTGCTCCTCCAGAACCTGGAAGATCTCGTCCACACTCCTGCTCAGTCAACAAATGCTCTATGATCCTATCTTCAGATATTCTATGATCCTATCTGCCACAAGCTCTGATATTTTCAGATTCATGGCACAAAATCAAACCTTCAGTGAGACGAGCACATCATCGACTAATTTTTCAAGTCGATCTCATGAGAAGAAAAGAAAGATGAGACCGACAGCTTTAGTAGACTTGACCCAGGACAATTTCAGCCAATCCTGTCTGTCTAATATTGCAGAAAATGTTATTGATGAATTGATAGATTAAACTAGCTTGACACCAATAAAGTATAGATCTAAGGCAGAACTGGGTGAATTATTTAGACTGACCTGATCTTGAAGTGCTGAGCGTCACGATGGTTGATTGAATTAATTATACAGACCTGATCTTGAAGTGCTGAGCGTCACGATGCTCGACGATCTCGAAGCAGACAGTCTCCCAGTGCTTGCTGATCTCCACCAGTCCCTGCTCTATCGCCAGCTCCTTGCTTGCCGCCCCCGAGATCTCCTTCAGCTGCTCAGAGTACGTCCCAAACTCCCACTCGACGATCTTCTCCAGCGTGAACACGTCAGAGCGGTAGTCAAATGTGCGCTTCAGCAGAGCCTACACATCAACCAATCACAAACGTGCGCTTCAGCAAAGCCAAAACATCAACCAATCACAAACATGCGCCTCAGCAGAGCCTATACAACAACCAATCACAAACGCGTACTTCAGTAGAGCCTACACATCAACCAATCACAAACGTGCGCTTCAGCAGAGACTACACATCAACCAATCACAAACGCGCGCTTCAGCAGAGCCTGCACATCAACCAATCACAAACGTGCACTTGCCACCGCAAGGCTTTTCTGACATGGAAATGACATAATACTTGTACAAAAAATTTCATAAAAATAAAAATTCAGAACAATAATTGTAACAACAGTAATACCAAAAATAACTGAAAGTAATCATGAATAAAGCTGAATATTAATCAAGAAAAATGCAACAAGTAAAATGCGGACAATAGGGACGTGATCAGACCTGTATCTGCTTCCAGTGCCTGGCTCTGAGAGCCGGGTTGTTGCAATCAGCTATCAGTGGCATGATCATCCTCATCTCATTCACCTTAACAAGAGTCTGCTCTAGGATCTCCCATCCCTTGTCCTATATACAACATATCAAATCTCTCATTCCCTGTCCAGCTATCAGCTTTATCAATATTTCACGACGTTTGAGCCACATAGATTTTATTTAACATTTAATATTACCTCAAATGCAGATCTAAGCCTGTAGCTATTGATTGATGTATTGACTGATTCATTATTCATTTATTTGTTGATTGATAGATTAATTTATGAAACTAACCTGGAGCTCTTTTGAGAGACGGTGCCTATAGCTATTGATTGATGTATGGACAGATTCATTATCGATTTATTGATCGATTGATAGATTAATTCGTGGATAACCTGGAGCTCTTTTGAGAGACGATGTAGTTTCTTGAAGAGATCTGATATAATCTCTTCCATCTCACGCGCTTTGAGGTCAATGAACCTGCTCGACTTCCAGCTGCCCCAGTTCTCAGTCCACTGTCTCGTCAGCTCCCACACCTTCTCCAGCTCTCTCAGCTCCTGCGTCATCCATGATAACATCAAGCATTAGCCTATCTAGTAACTGTGCAAGAACTAAGATGTAGTATAACAGCAGTGTCTGATGTAGCACTGAGAGATACTGTACGTCCAGAAGTATAGAGACAAGTACTGAGAGAGCGAGAGAGACTGAGAGAAAGAGATAGAGAGAGAGAGTGAGAGAGAGAGGGAGAGAGAGAGAGAGGGAGAGTGTGAGAGAGATGAAATTTATATTCACTGTAATAATAATAATAAAGGTTTAACGTCCGTTTCCTCATCCAGGGATGATGTCAGGGACGTCATAAGTCATTACTCGTAATCGAGTAATGTAACCGAGTGGTAATAAGTTTGTAGAGCATAGGCAGTATTAGGCACGCAGGCTATCAGAGAACGACAACACTATCACTCAAATCATCAGCCAGTATAACAGTAAAGCAGTGTTCATTATAATGGTAAAATCTACAATATGTAAGGATACACAGCGCTCTACATGATCCTATCCTACATGATATATGGCGGATGAGATAATGAGTTCATGAGATAACCTCTTAAGAGACTGTTTGTTCCTCATCCACACATCACACCGGCATGGACATTACATCATATTTACATACAACTCTACTAGTGCTACTGTAAAGCTGTAATGCTGAAACATCAGTTTCCTCACTCGAAAGCGATGCCAGTAACGGGCGAGCCCAGGATTTGAACCACGCACATACTGATCCGCAGTAGGATATGACAATGATGTTTTCAGATCGTTTGGGGCGAATCGATTTGTAGTGACATGTGACGGGGGGGGACGTCCCTGACCTTATCCTTGCACGAGGGAACGGACGTTAAAACTTTATTGTTATTATTATTAACGAGAGATCTTTAAGAGCTCGACAGGATTCATACTGTTTCGAGTTCTATGAGCTCAGTGCAGGAGGGGAAGTCAATCCTGAAGATAGCCAGGCCTCTCCGCACTCTCGCCTCCTGACTCTGATACGGGACAATCCTCTGCTTGTAGTCGTTAATGGCGGAGAAAGCTGTCTCTAGCGGCACCTGAGCACTGAACGGTCCATTAGCTCTGTAGTCATCCAGCAGTTCTCTCGCTCCAGCCAAAAACTGCTCTCCCTCCGCCAATAGATCCGCTCTGAACTTCTCCTGCGTGGTCAATCAATCAATCAATCAATCAACTATCCCTCCGCCAATAGATCTGCTCTGAACTTCTCCTGTGTGGTCAATTAATCAATCAATCAATAAGTCAATCAATCAATCATTAACTATCCTTCAGTCAATAGATCAGCTCTGAACTGTTTTTGCTCTCTCAATAATCTTTACTGATTGATTGATAGTTGTTATAGTTCTCTAAACTCCTCTATTCTCTTTCATCACAGCTAATATTTATATTACACTTATGTAAAACATACACACATTCTCAAACCTTTTGTCTCTTGATCATAAGCTCCGCCTCTCTTAATTACACTTATGATCTCAAACCTTTTGTCTCTTGATCATAAGCTCCGCCTCTCTTAATTACACTTATGATCTCAAACCTTTTGTCTCTTGATCATAAGCTCCGCCTCTCTTAATTACACTTATGATCTCAAACCTTTTGTCTCTTGATCATAAGCTCCGCCTCTCTCAGACCGGTTTGGAACTCCGCCCACCTGGAGCTGAGCGCACTGAGCTGAGCGAGGACGAGGTCATCGACCTCGATGTCGTACTTGTGCAGCACACTGAACTGATCTGAGAGGACAGGGAACCTCAGTTCAACCTCAGGCATCTCTGCGCTCACTCGCTCCCACAGCTGTAGACTTACGTCTAGCTCATCCATCGTGTTCGGTGTCTCAGATATACTGTGCCAATCAATCAGTCAATCAATCAATTCATCAATAAGCTGAGAGGACAGGGAACCTCAGCTCTACATCAGGCATCTCTGCGCTCACTCGCTCCCACAGCTGTAGACTTACATTCAGCTCATCCATAGCGTTAGGTGACTCTGATATACTGTTGCAATCAATCAATCAGTCAGTCAATCAATCAATCGATCAATTCACAGCTGTAGGCTCACGTCCAGCTCATCCGTCGTGTTAGGTGGCTCTGATATACTGTGTCAATCAATCAATCAATCAATCAATCCATCATCAATCAGTCAATCAATCAATCCATCAATCAATGCATCAATCAATACATCAATCAATCCACAGCTGTAGACTCAAGTCCATGGTTGCATCAATCAATCTACCTATCAATCCATCAATCCATTTATTAATCAATCCATAAATCAATCAATAGATCAGTTCGCTAGTCAGTCAGTCAATCAAATAATCACTCCATTAGTCAGAGCTGCTTAAATCCTGCTCATCTGATGCAGTGGGTGACTTTGATATACTGCTAAAAAATCAATCAATCTAGCAACGCACAGGCTTGTGTTAGGATGACCACATTAATAAAGCTAAAACAGTAAAGATAAGTTTAAATAAAATTATTAGTATGTTATATTTAAGATATATATTTTAAAATTTTATATACCCCTGATAAATACCAGATTACAGAAGGCAAGAAGCAATAACATTAATTAGTAACATTAGCTTGCAATCCTAAAGACTGCGAGCTCAAAGACTGGCTTTGGTCATGATATGGCAATCTAAATTATGGTTTCAAAAAGGACGACGCTTAAAGAGACGTGTAGAAGACAATGTAGAAAGTAAAGTAAACACGCATTATAGTTAAATGATAAATTATGTTAATATCTATCAATTGTTAGTACCACATGTTTAAACCGTTAGGCAATTTTGTCCATTTTCCATGTAACCAGTCCAGTGAATGTCCGAGATTTTACTCTCAGATCAGCGTGGCCGGGATTCGAACCCACAAGAGTTCAATTCACCTCAGGATCTGTCATTTAAAATTTCATGACTTTACCCCTACGCTATTAAGACATTCTAATGGAAAACTACGGGGCTTAAAGAGACATGAAGAAGACAATGGAAAACTAACAGGGCGGAACTGAGTTTGATCCAGTCGTAGACGAGAGCAAGACCATTGATAGCCGTGTTGTGCAGCAGAGCCGTGAGCTGTTGCTGCCACTCTACACAGTGAGTCACTATAGAGGACTTCAGCGAGGTGCAGTCTATCTGTACAAACTGTACTATCTGCATAGATGTCAGGCCTTGTACACTCTGTTGTATGTCCATGTATCTACATCAACCAATCAATCAATCACTCACTCCACACAGTGTGTCACTATAGAGGACTTGAGCGAGGTGCAGTCTATCTGTACAAACTGTACTGTCTGTATAGATGTCAGGCCTGGTACACTCTGTTGTATGTCCATGTATCTACATCAATCAATCAATCAATCACTCACTCCACACAGTGTGTCACTATAGAGGACTTCAGCGAGGTGCAGTCTATCTGTACAAACTGTACTGTCTGTATAGATGTCAGGCCTGGTACATTCTGTTGTACGTCCATGTGTCTACATCAATCAATCAATCAATCAATCAATCAAGCAAGCAAGCAAGAGAGTAATCAATGAACAAATCGATCAAGAACTGCATACTGCTTCCATAACTCTAGCTTCAAAAAAGTATATCTGTTCATCAAATATATGTTCATCAGTACATCTGATTGAATTAGTGGGACATTAAAGCCCTACAGATAAGGAAGACGCCGGTAATACCTCTGTATATCTAGACCAAAGTAGTGTACTTCAATGAATTCAGTACCTCTGTATATCTAGATCAAAGTACTGGACTTCAGGGTGACACAGCTGATACTCTTCAATGAACTCAGTCTTACTGATCTCCCACAGTTCTCGGTAGCTGTCCCACTGCTCCAGGTAGCCACTCAGCTTCCTACACATCGACTCCATGTTCAGAGTTATCAGCCGCTCTATCTTATCCACATCACTGTCTCCTCCCAATAACTCGTGCAGCGGCTTCAATCAATCAATCCATCAGTTAGTCAATCAATCAATCGATCAGTTAGCCAGTCAGTAAATTGGTTAGTCAATCAGTTCGTCAGTCAATCAATCAGTTAGTCAGTTAATTAGTTAGTCAATCAGTTAATTAGTCAATTAATCAGTTCGTCAGTTAATTAGTAACCTCCGATGTTATAAAGCAAAGATATCTTTCACTCAGAACGATATTGTCGCTGGAAGTTGCTTTTGCATATTATGAACGAGATGTCGCTTGGCATCTGAGCTGATTTCAGCTACATGTGACAGAACTATATCTTCTCGAGCTCGGGCGGTTAATGTCACCGTCAGATTAAAACAAAGTCGTCGCCAGGCGGCTGACATTCAACCGTCGCAGGTGGCTCCAGCCAATAGGAGAGCGTGAAATCCTCGCAAACGTTTTGAATTCTTGGAAATACGACATAACAGGCTCAAGATAAAGTTGAGAATAGTAAAGTTTCATAAGATGCAAAAAGCAGATTAGTAGTTATCTCGAGGATTAAGTCAAACGGTAGAGATTGATATCGGCGAGAATATCTTTCCGTTTATAAGATCGGATATTAGTCAGTCAGTTAGTTAATGAGTCAATCAGTTATTCAGTTAATTAGTCAAGCATACAGTTATGTAACTAGTAAGTTAGTTGCTCGATCAGTTAAATCACAAATTAAATCTGAATTTTAAAAATTAATCAAAATAAAGTCAAATAAGACATCGTTTAGTCTGAGAATATAAAATGCTTCTAAATCCGATAGTTAACTGACTGTTTATACTCGTAAATCAGTATTTTTAGAATTATCAATAAATTAACATAAAAATAAATCACTTCATTAATCACATAAGAGAACTTTCAATCATAACTGAACTACAATTAATAAGATTTTAGATTTAGCCAATTAGGTGTTACGCTTAGATTTTCAAAAATCTGCACTGTGCTAGTTTTTATGGATTTAAACATTTCGAAGTGTGCAGATTAAATACTGACTAAGTTATGTGAGCATCAAATATCGACTATAATCAATAGCCAATCAAATATCGACTATAATCAATAGCCAATCAAATATCGATTGTAATCTATAGCAATTCAAATATCGACTATAATCACTAGCCAATCAAATATCGACTATAACCTGTAGACTAAAGACAATCAAATATCGACTATAACCTGTAGACTAAAGACAATCAAATATCGACTATAACCTGTAGACTAAAGACAATCAAATATCGAATATAATCCATAGACAATCGAATTTCGACTATAATGCATATCCACAGGTGTTGAGAGGACTCACATCTTTTCCAGTTCTGCGCTTGGTGAGGCTCTCAGTCAGCCGGGTGATGTTACAGATGTAGCCGGGCAGGTCTTTAGCCAGGCCCACCACCGTCCCCATCAGCTCTGAGGCACTAGGGCTGAACTCCAACTACACAGTCAACCAGCATTCTCTCATTATCATTCTACAGCCACCTTGTTATTAGAGTCATTTAGAGACATTATTATAGACATTATCCCCGTGTTGTGTCCGAGTTCCCCGTGTTGTGTCCAGGTTGTTTAAAGAATTGACCAACTGGGTGACTGCGCGTGTCGTAGAAGGCGACTAAAGCACTAAGATCCATACCAACGTTAGAAAAGGCATTCGGTTGATGAGCACCAGAAATTGCTACAAAAATTTAAATGAATAGAATTCTCAATTAGGGCATTAGCTGACCCTGGTTAAAGTGGGATTCAGGGGAAGATGATAATGATGATTAGAGACATTTTTCAAAATATTAGAGACATTTCTCGCTCAAGTACTCGGTCAAAACAGGTCCAAGGCAGGTACAAGGTTGCTATCACGCTCCAAAAAGAGCAGTAAATCGATCAACAATTCACTTCTCAAAAGAGCTTATCCACACATTATAACCTTTTAGATAGATGCATATATATTAAAAAGTACAAATTAGAAACACTAATATTATAATAATGGTTCAAGGGAACGGTTTATAAATGTTCTCTAGTTGATAAATCCACCAGGTTAGTAATGAAGACAATAAGAGATTTAATGCCTTCATACCATTATATCCAATCAAATGTAGGATATATGGCATATTTATCAGGATATGTAATTTCATCTATAGTATAAATCAGCTAATCTATGTCAGAATACATTTCTTAAATATAAGCCGAAAAATTATTTTAGAAATGTGAAGAAAAATCAAACTAACCAATTTAACATAGAATTCAAATTAAAGAATTCCAAACAGATAGTAAAGGAAACTAAAACCTTGAGACACATCAGAAGCTTATTTAAATAAATAAGTCACACGCATGACGTAGTTTCAAAAGAACTCAACTTGTACAAACCTTGTTCTGTTCTAGAACCAGCTGAATTTTAAAGAGAACGTTTTGTCTGCCTGATTTACTGTCACTGCTAATTGATTTGAGCAGTTTCTGGAGCGAGAGGCGAACATTAAACCTCAGAGATTCTTCCAGTATCCTATCAATCTTCTCCACGTAGTGATACCAGTACGTATGAACCTATGATATCAATTTACAAGTACTTCTAGTATCCTATCAACCTTCTCCACGTTGTGATACCAGTACGTCTGAACCCATGATATCAATACACAAGTACTATCTTCTGGGTAATCAATCAACTAGACAATCTATCTACTCTAATCTAGTACACGACGCTGTCAATCAATCACCCAACAATTGAGGACATGGCGTAGCTGCGAGGACTAGAGAGCAGTTTTATGCCTAATCATGAAAGTGTTTGTCTACTGAAGCATCTGCGAGGACTAGAGAGTAGCTGTAGGCCTAATCATGAAAGTGTTTGTCTATTGAAGCAGCTGCGAGGACTAGAGAGTAGCTGTAAGCCTAATCATGAAAGTGTTTGTCTATTGAAGCAGCTGCGAGGACTAGAGAGTAGCTGTAGGCCTAATCATGAAAGTGTTTGTCTATTGAAGCAGCTGCGAGGACTGGAGAGCAGTTTTAGGCTTAATCATGAAAGTGTTTGTCTATTGAAACAGCTGAGTGGACTCGAGAGCAGCTATTAGCCTAATCCTGAAAGTGTTTGTCTATTGAAACGGCTAAGTGGACTAGAGAGCAGCTGTTGGCTTGTGGATTAGATATCCTTAAAGCCAATTAGAACTTGAAAGACGTACTTCAGGACCGTCATCTTTAAAGACGTCATACAGACTGCCTAACTCCTCTATCAGTCTGGACTGAAGAGCTTCCAGCTGACCCATTACCTGACTCTTGTGCTTCATCTTCAACAATCAATCAAACAAACAATCAATCAACAAACTACCAGTACAAATTGTCTAGATGTCTGCAGGATAATCAGTGGCAAAAGACTGAATTCCACCTCAGTCACTGCCAAACGTTAGCCAGTCAGATTTCTACGTTTATATTCTGTGATCAAAGTTACAGGAACCCACGTCATCCTACAATTTTAAAGATATTTCAGAGAAATTTTCAAGTGTTTGCTTTACTGTATTTTTACGCCTATTATAACATTCTCAGTTTTAGCGAAGAAACCTCACAAAGGTTTATATTTTAGGTGTTGCTTATTTATAAATTAACAGCACTTAGTACTCTAAAATTACGTCTAATTCACATTCAGCCAAGTTTAATTTATGACTCAACAAATAAATTCTATAGAAATTAACATAAATGACATTTAAAGACAGAATGAGAATAAATTGATCACCAAAACAGATAAACTCCTGCCTTACATCGTTCAACGTATCTCACAATATCCTAGAATATAGCCGTAGCATTAAAAAGGTGGTAAAGCTAAGGTTAATGTCAGTTTCCTCATTCAAAAGCGATGTCAGTGACGGGCGGGTCCAGAATTTGAACCCTGCACATACTGATCCGCGATCGAGTATCTAATCAACAGCATTAATAACAACAGCATTACTTAATTTCACAATAGTGAGTCAGCAGATGATATTAGAAACTTGAGAGTAGTGCAGTCGTACACTTCATGTATAGCTTAAGAGTCGACCAATCGTAAGGCAGATAGAGACGTATGATTTAACCTGTAGTTCATCGAACTCCTGCTTGCTGTAGACAATCTGAGGGTCGATGTCGACCAGTATGAGAGAGCTCATTGCCTGACACACCTCTGCGAAGTTACCACTAGTCAACTTAAAGTCATCAACCTGTTGCTGCACCTAATATCAATCAGTCAATCAATCAATCAATCAATCAATAAATGTTTGGTAAATGGATTATAGTTCAATGTTCGAAAGAAAAAGTAACTTAATTAATATTTTCTTGTGATTTCTAAACAATTTACTAAAGATTTTAAACGTTTTAAGTTTAGAGATTAGCAAAAGTAAAAAACACTGAGAATATCTTCCAGCCTTACTGCAGTCCTTCAGTTCATTAGCAGTAAAAAAGCTAATAGTAACGTCAGTTTCCTCACTCGAAAGCCATGTCAGTGACGGACGAGCCCTGGATTTAAACCCCGCACATACTGATCCGCGGTCGAGTATCTTACTGACTTCGTCACTGGCTCCAGTGCACTCTCGTAGAGCAGAACCCCTACAACAGCTGCTTAACCTTGTCAATACGTTCCTCAAGGCATGTACAGACGACGAAGGGGACGTTAAACCCTGGTCGTGCTGTGTGGCAGACCTTGGCAGAGTTGAGTCGACTCTCGTTGACAAAGAGCTGAGCTTTCTCTCGACTGGACCAGAGCAGCTTGGTCAGCCCCAGGTTGATCTTCTTGTTCAGGTTGATCACTCGCTCCTTGAACAGTCCCAGCCCCTCTGCCGACAGAGAGTTCAGGATTCTACAATCAATCGTGTTAACATCATCATCATCATCTTCGTCTCTGATTAATTTTTTTGATTGACGTTATAGTTCTATTTTTCAAATTTTATTATATATTATTTAAACTATTATTATTATTTTTATTTTTTACTTAAACGAATGGATAAAGTCTATTCGCATCCCGACCCTGGTTATGATGATGATGATTATATATTATTTTGCTTTCTGTTCCATTTAACTATGTCTATGTGCTTGTTTTCAATTTGTATGGTATAATTATGCTGTGTTTGGATCTAATAAACATATCTCTCTCTCTCTCTCTCTTCCCTAGAATCCCAGCTCAACCAGGGTCGGGATAGGAATAGACCTTCTACAATCCTTTCTGTCTCACACCAATCACAATGTGCCCATACCATTCCATTTTTGAAGCAATTTCTGGAGCCAAGGCACTCACCAACCGAATGTCCTTTATGACGTTGGTTTGGGTCTTACATTTATGTCGGCTTTTACAACACTTGCAGAACACGGTTGATTTATTCTTCAGTAACCAGAAAACAACACAGGGATTACATAATTGTTGGCCCTGATTAAGCAGCAATGGGCCATGACTGATTAATTGAAGGTTAGCCTGATGGAGATTAGACTTGATAAAAGATTGTAACCAATAGTACAATACTTCAGACCTGTTGTAGTCTCTTATAACGAGGTGGATCCTTTCTCTAAGCATCCACAGCTCATCCTGTATCGGTTCAAGATCCAGGACAAAGTTGGGCAGTTCAAAGGTCAACCTGCCCCAGTACTTCATCTCCTGGTATATCTTCTGCAGCTCTCTGTAGTGCAATACCATACTATAAGAAACTAATGTATAATACCATACAAGAAACTAAAATACAATACCATACAATACACTAAAGTACAATACCATATAATACACTAAAACAAAAATATCATACAAAGCAAAATAATAGCAATTATGCAATTAAATAAAACGGGAACGCCTCGTGGCCCAGTGCGTAGAGAGTTTGCCTCTTAAACGAGAGGTCGCTGGTACGAGACTGCGTAGCGACGTGGGTTTTTTCTTCTGAGGGGCGAACAAAAACCTAGTCAGTGGTGGTGTCAGGCCGTTGGATAGTAGACCTTAATGTTCCATTTTCTATCCAGTCCCCTTCGTGTCGACCCCAAATAGGAATAGGGCACGCTGAAAGGAAGTTTTTATGCAATTAAATAAAACGACTAAGGCCTAATGACTAAGACCTTGAATTAACATTAGTTTTTTCTATCATTTACACACTAGATCAGGTGACACAATCACCCAATCAACAGAGAGAAGCGAGTCCACACAGGCTCACATACAACACAACGAGAGAGACTATCAATACAACAAAGAGACCAGAGAGAGAGAGAGAAAGAGACAGAGAGAGAAAGAGAGAGAGAGAGATGATTGATGAATATAAAACTAGAATACTAACGAGTTAAAGTAGGTATTTATTCGCCCCGACATGTGTGAGAGAGAGAGAGAGAGAGAGAGAGAGAGAGAGAGAGAGAGACAGAGGAAGAGAGAGTATAAAGAGAGCAAGAGTTGAGAGAGAGAGAGAGAGAGAGAGAGAGAGAGAGAGAGAGAGTGAGAAGATACTGACGAGTTAAAGTTGGAATCAATGCGACCAGGTGAGATAGGGCTCTTCATTAACAACGGTACAGCTAACAGCGACAACGGCTCCTACAATATTACACAACTTATATTGCACAACTTATTACAATCATCGTCCATACTAATATCATTAAACAAAATATCATTTCAGCTCCCATCTATTATTTGAAGGAGCAATTTGCAGAAATCACAGTAAAATACGCTACTGAGATTCAGCTAAAGTAAGAAAATGAGAGAAAGATATAGACGGAGTGGGAGACAGAGAGTTAGAGAGACCTTGTTAATGGAAGTGGTCCATTGGAAGAATCTCTTATGTACAGACTCCTCAAGTGACCTACAGATACGAGCGTGTTGAGCCAACAGATCAGTCCACTCTGCTATACGTGGTATGAATGTAGCTGCCTCAAACTCCTAACAACAACAATAACACTACATGACAACATCGAGCAGTAGCAACAGATAAAAAAACTTGCCAGGAACATGTAAAGCAGTCTCGAAGATTGATCATGGCGGCCATGACACTGTTACAGAAATGATTGTTTCAAAAAGCTGTAAAGCCAATGTAAACGTCAGTTTCATCTCTCGAAAGTGTTGTCAGTGACGGACGAGCCATGAACTTGAACCTGCACACACTGATGCGCAGTCGGACATCTTAAGGACATCGCCACTGGCTCCAGCCAGT
Organism: Enchytraeus crypticus; assembly: GCA_905160935.1. Taxonomy (NCBI): domain Eukaryota; kingdom Metazoa; phylum Annelida; class Clitellata; order Enchytraeida; family Enchytraeidae; genus Enchytraeus; species Enchytraeus crypticus. Next base: position 285,617 of record CAJHZI010000612.1, read on the forward strand.
ACTAAGATTTGGTATTACAATCAATCAATCAATAAGAATTTAAAGTCCGGTTCCTCGCCATAAGGAAAGTCAGGGACGTCAAATCAATCAATCAATTACAATTGATTACCACAGAATAAACGAATTTAAAAAGAAAAAAGGTATATTTAAACTTAAACCTCTTTGATTCTCTCAAGACGTCGTATGAGAGTCCTGTCCCAGATGGCTCCACCTGAGTAGTGTGGTTGAAAGAGCTCAACGTGGACGCTTTTGTTGAGCATCTCCTGCTTGACTGCGTTCAGCTCAGCACTGATCAGTGAGTAGGTAAACACGACCTTCTGATCTAGTATTCTCTTTATAGACTACCAACCAATCAATCAATCAATCAATCTCCTGCTTGACTGCGTTCAGCTCAGCCCTGATCAGTGAGTAGGTCAACACGATCTTCTGATTTAGTATTCTCTTTATAGACTACCAATCAATCAATCAATCAATGACGCTATGTGGCATGGGAGAAATACCCAACTAGAGAAAAGAGTACAGTAGAGCCAATAGGCATCTAGAGCCAAGAGTACAGGTGAGTCAATCAATGGTCAATCAATCAAATTACGTGGAATCAGAGCATATGGAAGAGCCTACAGTAAAGGTGAGTCAATCAATCAATCAATCAATAAATCAGACAATTCAGTGATGAATAGTGAATAAAAGGCAGACCAACTTCTGGTACAGCAACAATCTATTATTTAAAAACCATGAAAAGCTAGCTCAAGATTCACACATCTACCTGTAATTTCAAAATCTGTTTTACACAAAATTGTTCTGATAAATTAAGCAATCACTACATAGACCAAAAGTAAGAATAAGACTAGCAATAAGGTACTTAGCACTCTGACTGCTGGTCGATCGATTGAATTTTTATCTACAGATAGATTTATTGATTGATTGATTGGTTGATTGATTACCGGTCTGATGGAGAGATGTAGGAATATATCTAGTAGGTCTACAGCCTGCTCTAGTATAACCACTGTATCGAACGAGAGATGAATGAGATTCTGAAGCATCATCTCTATGTCAGTCATGCCCTGCTTAAATCTGTAAACAACCAATCAAATCATCCCTATATCAGTCATGCCCTGCTTAAATCTTTAAACAACTAATCAAATCATCCCTACGTCAGTCATGCCCTGCTTAAATCTACAAACAACCAATGAAATCATCTCAATGTCAGTCATTCCCTACTTAAATCTGTAAACAACCAATCAAATCATCTCTATGTCAGTCATGCCCTGCTTAAATCTGTAAACAAACAATCAAATCTTCTATATGATTTGATTGGTCTATGCATCTCTCTGCCTCCTGATCTCTACTCAAGTTCTGTTATTTCAACTTACTATAGCAGGTTGAAAAACACATCTCTTCCCAACATAGATTTATACCATCTTAACGGACAGCTTTTAGATCACCACTCCGGCACCGTTTAACTTCTTTTCTTTCTCTGCAGCACATTTTTAAAAATCGTTTGGATAAATCGATTTCTAGTGACATACGGTGTGGTTGAGTCACAGACATCCTCCTTGTATGAGGAAACGGACGTTAAACCTTTATTACCGACTTCGCCACTGACTGGAGCCAGTGGCGAAGTCGGTAAGATACTCGACTGCGGATCAGAAGGTGCGGGTTCAAATCCTGGGCTCGCCCGTCACTGACATCGCTTTCGAGTGAGGAAACTGACGTTAACCTTAGCTTTACCAGCTTCTTTTTGCTTTAGCTTTATTATTTATGATAAGATATAGGACGTACATATCGAAGTCCTCATGCCACGAGGTGGAGTTGACATCAAGCATAGAGAACTTAACGTTGAAGAGGTTCTGCAGATGTCGAGCAAAGTTGTTTTCTATCTCAGTCAGTTCTCTCGTTAGCTCAGGACCTCTCTGACCTCCAAAGACTGGCATAGGCAGCACCGTGCCATCTACTGTCCTACCAAAGTGCTCCTGGTACTCACACACCTGAATCAATCAATCAATTCTCTGACCTCCAATGACTGGCATAGCCAGCACCGTGCCATGTACCGTCCTACCAAAGTGCTCCTGGTACTCACACACCTGAATCAATCAATCAATCAATCAATCCTCCGACCTCCAAACACTGGTACCTTATCATCCATCTCTCATATTAATTAGTCATCAAGTCAAACATAAGTGTCTGGATGCAGAACTGGTTGTAAAGGTTCTACATCTCAGTTCTGGTGGGTCTTATTGAAGAATCGGATAAATGAGACTAGAGGCTTTTTTAAGAAAGGCTAAAAAACGCAATTTTTGATGTTACTCATCTCTTTATCGAAACTGATGAGAAAACTGACAGAAAATTGTTTTAAACTGACCAGTCATTCCATTAATCAATCTATAAATCAATCAGTCAATCAATCAAAGTAATCCACTAGTTAATTAATCGAGAAGCTAACACGCTACCACATAAGATCATTACGTACGCTTAGTAGATCATTACAGCGCTGTATAAACGTATCCACTTGAGCAAACACTCCACTATCTTCAACCTTCCAGCCCAAACCTGACATTCGACCGTGCATCTTAGATATCTGTACAAACAGTACATTTATAGACCATTCTTCCACCTAAAACAAGCTTATCTTAGATATCTGTACACACAGCACATTCATATGTCACTTTAACACCTAAACAATGCCACAGTTTTACTAGAGAGAATATTAAGTGAAAAATAGAAATTAGCAAGAATCAGAAGCTTGGATGTCCAATTCGGTGATTAATTTAATAGATAGACGTTAGTTGTTCAAGAATACAGACCATTGCTCATCTAGGCAATTCTCATTGAAGCACTTATAAATCAAGTATTTCTAGCAGAAATCTAGGGAAGGAAATCTTAAGAGTCCATATCATATCTCCTAATTTCAGTAATCTGAGGATTGTCTAAAGAAGAAAAATTGTAGTAATTTTATTATAAGCTAAATTCTTAACATGTTAAACTTCATAGTATAAAATGTAATAAAGAAATTCAATCTACTACTAGATTAGACACAATAGTAACCATAGATCTCGTTGAAAGAGACTGTACAGATAATAAATAAGATACACACCCAGTTGTAGATCTTCTTGCATTGTTCACAACACTCAATGCTCGCATTTAGAGCCGCCCTACTCTTACTTATTTGACCCTCGTAGAGCGCATCCAGATCTATAGAGTCTGAACACTGTAGTATGATCTGTACAAACACCTACACATCACATATAACGTCTAGATCTATAGAGTCTGAACACTGTAGTATGATCAGTACAAACACCTACACATCACACATAACGTCCAGATCTATAGAGTCTGAACACTATAGTATGATCAGTACAAACACCTACACATCACACATAACGTCTAGATCTATAGAGTCTAAACACTGTAGTATGATCTGTACAAACACCTACATCTCAATCTATCATCATCGATAATCATTAACTAGGTTATCAATTATTGCTCAATCAGTCATCATTATTAGTCATTTAATTAATTAGTATATCAGTAAAGGCTTCGTCAAGTCATCGTCATGAAGTCATTAACTGCCTCAATCAAATAATTAGTGTTCGTCAGAGGCGACTAACGCATCCTTAATTGGATGCACGTCGCTTGCACTATTTGAACTGCGCCACAAGCTGGTGTGATTTGTTATAATCAAATAATCATTGAATCATGAACTTAGTTATTATGATATACTCTATCAAAAGTATCACCATTACGATATCAATTAGATTATTAGTGTATGCTTAATCAAATAATCATCATTTAGTCTTATGATCTTCTTCTTTGAGGTAAATCTTCAGCAAATTTTGAAATATAAGTTTATTACTTTTCATAATAAATATCAGCCGGATTTGGAAAAATTTTCTGGAACCTGAACCGGATTTGCAGAAAATGCCGGAATCAGGTTAAACAGGAATCGGAATCCGGTACACCCTACTAGATCTAAAACAATGCGTTAATGCTTTTGACAAATCTATCTACATGTATGTCAGATCTCTATTATGAAACAAGAGCCTTAAGTTATTTGGCAATAACAAAGCCTGATAATTGCAGTCTTAAAGTAGTTAGCACATGTACATTGAGCGACTAACATTAAGGAATAGGCTGGATAGAACTCATTTAGCACAAAGAAAGAGAGAGTCTCTAGAGAGAGAGAAAGAGAGAGAGAGAGAGAGTGCGAGAGAGAGCGATACAGAGGAGTCCTTAGAGAGAGAGAGAGAGAGAGTGAAAGAGAGAGAGAGAGGAGTCTCTAGAGAGAGAGAGAGAGAGAGACTAACGCTACGGAAGAGACCAGAGAGAGCCCTCTCGCTGTTGTAGTGTGGAGATCTCGTCCAGACCATTCTGATCTTGTGCAGCAGTGGGGGCAGCACGTCAGGGATGTCTATGGGCTTAGAGGCGCAGAGCAGCTCTATAGAGCCCAGCAGAGCCTCCAGGTACAGTCTGTTACTCTCCGCCTCCTCCACCACTCTCTGATCAATCAATCAATCAGTCATCAACTTCATCAGCTTATCCATCAATCAATCAATCAGCTAATAGACAAGTTAATCAGCCTATCCATCAATCAATCTCTCAATCACTCAGTCGGCAAATTAATTAGCTTATCCGTCAATCAATCAATCTCTCAATCAGTTAGTCGACAAATTAATCAGCTTATCCAGTACGACAATAGGCAATAAATAAAATACATTATAGCCAACCAAACTAATTGACTCAAAATGTTAAACAAAAAAATTACTTATAAATTTAAAAAATAAATAGGACTATGTTAAAAACAATTACTAATTTGGTTACTTAATAATAATCGTAATTAATAACCACAAAATTTTTTGTTGTAGGCAAACAATGAGGCCATAATCACCACTGACCATGATCTCTCCAGAGAGTTTGAGGAATGGGGACACGTAGAAGGACTTGGCGTGCTCCAGTATGGCCAGGGTGTTCTTGACTCCGGCGCTGTCCAGCTGAATCCTGATCCCACTCAAGTCCTCGCAGCGATTCCTCCAGAACCGTACTTCCTGCAGCGGACCCATCGCTTCACTGGATCCTGGCTTAATGCCCTGCTGAGCACTCAGAACCTCCTTAACCTGCCTCGTCCAGTGGATAACTGTCGCTATGAGTCAATCAATCAATGAATCAACCATTCAGTTTATCTGTGAATAAATTGTTAATCAAGTGTTCAGTCAATTAATAGATCAAACCAGCAATATACCATTAATCTAGTAATCAACCAATCAGTTATTCTAGCTGTGAATAAATAGTTAGCAAGTGTTCAATCGATTAATAAATCAATCAATCAATATATTATTGATCAAATAATCAACCCAACCAATCATTTAGTTAATCAATATATAAACAATCTATCCAGTAATCAATCAATTAGTCAGTTAATGATTGGTATTTGTATTTATGCATTTTATGTTTGCATGTACAGTTGTTATCCATTCGTATCCCGACCCTGGTTAAACTGGGATTTAAGGGAAGATGATGATGATGATGATGTACAGTTGTTGTCTTGGAGGAAATAAGCATATATCTCTCCATCTATCTAATGTTTAAATAAATAGTAACGTATGACTATATGGCAGTACTTACTCTCCAGCTGCTGTACGAGTTCTTTATTTTTAAAGACGAGCTCAGGCTGAGTATTGGTCCCGCCCTCATGCGGCACATACAGCTCTGTCTTGCCGTTCTTCTTACCATTAGCATCGGTCAGTGAGGTCATGAACCTGTGCATTTGACCTATGAACTCTCCCTTCAGACTGACCGGCCACTGGTCAGTACCACGACAAGCAGGCAGGAACACCCCGTGCATCGTCCTCAGCAGAGCTTCCACCGTGTAGGTGGGTGGAGCCTCCAGTGACTTAGTCCCTGGCATTGTCTTAGCTGCTCAACAATAATAACATACAGACTGAGCTAGTAACATGATCAGTTAGGATTCTCACAGCATATCACAATGTGCAGCATTCGTAGACTGAGCTAGTAACATGATCAGTTAGGCTTCCCACAGCATATCACAATGTGCAGCATTAATAGCTCGTTTCATTGCTGATATAGCATCATTTCATTCATGGCTGGAGCCAGTGACGATGTCGGGAAGTTATTCGACTGTGGATCAGTATGTGCGGGTTGAAATCCTGGGCTCGCCCATCACTGACTTCGCTTTCGAGTGAGGAAACTGACGTTAACATTAGCTTTCAACTAGGAGCCACAGAGCCATTACCGATGCCTGGCCGCTGAGCCACAGGAAGGAGGCGCATGTAGACGACGTCGCTGTGGAAGCTCTCCACAGAGAGAGACTTGTGCTCTGAGGTCAGCTTAACGCTGTCCCGTGCCTTCTCTTTCACTGCGCTCACTGTGCGAGGCTTGCGTAGAAACATCTGATACTCTCCCACCTGTCAATCATCGGGATCAGTATAATACATGGCTAGCATAGTTTTCGTTTTATTTGTTTCCTTTATTTTCTGGGATTTTGTATTCAGTATGTATTAAATTGCTTCTTTGGTTGTGCAATGGCGGAGTGCTATTTGCCCCAGTGGCGAAATAAAGATATATATCAATCAACATGTACAGAAATCAATTAACTATAACAAAATTAAAAAGCTCCTAGAAATAGAAATTTGTTTGATGTGTCTACTATACAGAAAGAGCCATCTGCTAGAGCATACTCAGGGGCAGATTCATAATTTTTCGGGGGGATTGGGCCAAACTTTTTTTAAGAACATTTTTTTAATCATGCAACTGTTTTGTTAGCTTTTGAGAGACTGAAACTATTGACTATGATCGCCACCCCCCTGAGACATTAACAGACCACTGGTAAACGTCATTGTAAATTCTTTTCGGTTATATATGACACAATGTTTAAGTTAAAAATATTTAATAGATTTTGAGGGGCCATGGCACCTTTGGCCACCCCCTGGATCCGCCACTGAACACGCTACGTAGCAAAACTCAAGAGTAGTATATTCAAAAGTTTCATCTATTTTGTTAAATTGCATGAAAATTTGTCATATAGTAATAACTACTAGTACTCAATGGAATTTCCAAGTTAAGGTTTACAACTTGAGATAGGGGAAGCCTGGACTCCTGAGATACACTGATTGACTGGACAATGTATTGACTGAAATATAAAGTCGAATTAAGGATGAATTAAATTAGTATCTTAAATAAAATCAGTAGACTATAATAACCTGTCGATGAGGTATACTGGTAATGACTCTAAGTTGACCGTTAGGAGCTAGATACACACACAACAAATCCGTTTTTCCAGCCACAAACTTATCCACCTCGTCGAAATGATCCGGATTCCACTGATCTATGGTAATCTTGTTGTTGAGACACCGATCAATCAGGATCTGCTGGACTGAGCCCATGGGACCCAGCGACACGGCTGACTCCACTGTGCTCACAGTGCTTCCACTAAAGGACGCTGCTCTCGTCACAGCACCCGCAGGACCCGGTGTCTGAGGCTGAACGCTCGCTGATCTCTGACTCGCAGTCGACTCCCCGCCTGCGCTCGACGCAATGGAAGGAACGCGAGAGACGGACAATTCACTTTCTTCGTAGTTCATCTTGGAGGCGTCAGTGAGGACGCTAGCGGAACTGACAGTCGAGCCGTCGGAGTCAGCACGGCTGCTCTGAGACCTCGCAACGCTGCTGCCCTTGCTCACGTCTGAGCCTGCCACTGAGGGGCTCACACTGTTCCCTTCCGTCACTGAAAATAGCATTTTAAAAATGTTATTAACAAATTATTAGTACTGCTATCATACAGTACTATAATAACTTACTATATAGTAACTTTGTACAATAAGTACTATAGCAACTTTTGTATTAGGACAGTAGATATAAATGAGTAAGGTTTAAGTGCATGTCGCACTATGCTTTAGAGGAAAGGCTTAACATCGTATTAATTGATAATTAATTAATCTTTGATAGTGAATTTGAATTAATTATTAATTAATCTTGTTGTTTGCATTACAGAGACTAGCATTTTTTCTAAAATAGTTTCTACAGAAAGTACTGAATCAGCGTGTTGAATGAGTTTTGTGCGCAGTCAGAATGTCCTAGATATGATCTTTTAATGAGGAAGTAGACAGTGAAACTATATGTTACAGCTATTAGAAAATCATAATTAAATATTATCTGGCAAATTATAATTATATACATGTGTTGAGTATATACTGTATGCTACTAAATATTAGGCGTTTCAAACCTGTAGACATTTTTAATGTCTTATCCTCTGTCCCAAATCTCTAACTTTCTTAACTAAGCTCTTCTAAGCTCTAAGTTCTTCTTAGTTTCTTAAATGCTAATTTGAAATGTCCTTTCTGTTGATCTATGTAGTACCAAATCCAATAGAAAACTTAAAAACCTGGGCCTTTGAATAAGTAGAAATGACTAAAGAACTCTGCAAGTTAAATAAATCTAGAATCCACAATTTATCTGTAAGCTACAATCTACCAGGCCTGTAAAATAAGAATTACATCTATACATGAATTCAAAGGTTTAAAAAAAAACCTTTAGAAGCTATAACCGATTAACACTTTTAATGTAAATATTTAACTGTGTAAATTAACTTAAAGCCACAAATCTAAAATACACAAAATAATTCAGAGTAGGCTCTCCTTATTTAGGCCTAATCTAGCTCGACCGTTTCATAGTTAAAAGCAACATAAAATAAATTTATAGGCATTCGGTATCATGAGGGTTTTTCTTAGATGCTAGAGTAACTGAGCTTAAAAGGATGAAAATCAAGTCATAAAACTAGTCAAATCAACCGAAAAATTTAACTCATCAAAAATATTGGCAGATATCAATTTTCTGCATAATTCGAATTATTCTGTATACTAATTCTGAAACACCAGTTGATAATTTCTGACAAGTCCCAAATGCTCTTTCGTTATCAGATTTCTGAAAATGTCCATAGATATTTTAGGCACTAAAGTAAATTTAACTTTCTACTACGAATGTACTCCTCGCAACGTCACTCGGTGGACACCAGAGCAGCCTCCTCAACCCTCTGCCTCTGCCTATCACTATTCTTAGTTCTTTTCTTTCTAAGAAAAATGTCAAAAAGTCTACAAAAGACATTGAAAATGACATAGACTATATTAAAATTACAAAAATTGATATTTTTAATAATAATAATAATAATAATAAAATATAAAATAAAATAATGAAGTAAAATGATAAAATAAAATAATTAATGATTTTAAAATGACAAATTAAAATGAAAAATTATTATTATTTTTGGAATTTGCACAGTTTTTGGACTTTCCTTTTGCTCGCCGGCTTTATTTTGACTCTATAGTGCTTGTTGTTGTCATTGATGACAGTAGCACTGTAATTTTTGTTATAATTATTGTTATTATTAGGCATTTTTCAAATTTTGCTTTCAGCAAAGTTTAAATGGACCGTTTTTAGTGTAAACAATCTTGTTATGTTTCACGGACTTCTTGAATTTAATAGCGTCATTTCTTTTTACAGCAATATTACGATTGTAGGTTGTGTGATCAATCACTGATAATAATACTAACCACAATTAGAGTGCTACAGTCATCAATGCCAACATCGAGCACTATTGAGACAAAATCAAGCCAGCAAGCGAAAAAGACGGTCCAAATAATAATAACAGGCAAATTAGTGAAATGATTAACCATGTTCATATCTAACATTGATCATAACACATGCTCCATTGAGCCATTCTAACTTCGTTTAATAACACAATGAAATGTTATAAAATTATATGAAGCGTCCGTTCTGATGTGATACCGCATATACTATGCAGTATACCCAAAGCCAAAGGTTTCCACTTCCAATCCTGCTTGCGTCGATCGCTATACTCGGACCGCTATGAGGGCCCTTAGTGGTCAGTAATAGACAACTAAATAAATATATAGGACTATATGTATAGACTCATTCCCATTGTAAATATGAAATAGCATAACAGTATGCGAACAAACTATACGAACTATGAAATATGAACTATGCGAACAAAAAAAACAAAAAAACAGTGCTTTCCTTTCGTTATTCATTGGAGTTGTACATAGTACATATATAATGCAGTTGTGTAAGGACCTACATAGCGCTTTATTATATAATTTATACTTACAAGAAAGATAATAATGGTCTATGCCCTGCAGTATGCTTATGACCCAAGGAGTATATCTGTTTATTATGCCTATTCATTCTCTGTGAATGTGTGTAAAGTATGTAAGATTCTTTTAAAAATAGTTAACCATTTTAATATTCTACTAATAGAGAGAAAGAAAGAAATAAAGAAAGAGAGAAAGAGAGTGAGAGAGACAGGTGACAAACTGGACAAAAAATATAGGTCCCTCAAAAAATGATCAGTGGCACAACAAAATTTAATAATGGATTAAGTTATATTAACTACGCTGATCAAGTCAACATGTAGGATAGTATATTCTGTGTAATTTATAAAGTAAAAGCGAGAGAAGATGAGAAATGAGGAGATCATCGAACAAGTGGGAGAGTTAAATCTCGGACAATTCCGGACAGGTGAAATGGATGATTGACAACAGAATATATAATGCTTAACCGTGTCATATTGAAGAGATACAAATATCATCATTGATTATGTACAAAAATTGTACATGTACGTGTGCAAGTCTACAAGAGAATTTGCTGGAATATACATTATATTAAACAAATGTATGTGGGGTACTTTTACCCATAACCGGCCGGTGGGGTAGGTTTATTGCTCAACTCAACTGCCAGGGGGGTAGTTTACCTCTAACCCTACCGGTGGGGTAGTTTTACCTCTCACCCTGCAAATAGGGTAGTTTACCCTTCATCATATAGGTGGGTCAGTTTTACCCCTCACACTATAGATAGAGTAGTTTACCCCTCACTCTGCCGGTAAGGGTTCATATCACCTAGAATGACCTGTGCTTAACACTGGCAGCGCCACACACTATAGGTGTACGACTGTACGTTGTAAAGCTTTTCATTCAGCGAGATATTAAAGCGTCGTACTGAACGACGTACAACAGCCGTTTCGAATGGGTATTTAGACTGATGTAATAGCGAGGTATTCAGGAGCTGTTTTTCTTTACGGCTCAATTTCATTTACTAGTGTATCGTTCAGTCAACAACATTGCTTAGGTAAGGACGTACGAAAGCATGGATTTAAATGGATTACCATGAAGTAGGCCCTAAAGATTTTTAGAAATTAAAGTAGAGTATAGAGTATAGATCTAATTAGAAAAAAAAAAAAAAAATTAAATTAAATAGAGATTGGTATAAAATAAGGAATTTAAGAAATTAAATTAAAAATTAAGTTAAAGTAAAGATCAGTCTAGCTAGTAAAGATCAGTCTCGAATTAAAGATCAGTCACTTCGAGACTGATCTTTACTGCTTTATACTAATACTTTTACTGCTATATACTGATCTTTACTGGCTCCAGCCAGTAAAGATCAGTCAGATCAAGACTGATCTTTACTGGCTCCAGCCAGTGGCGAAGTGGCTGGCCACTGCCACTGAAGTGGCTCCAGCCACTGGCTCCAGCCACTTCGCCACCGGCTCCAGCCAGTGGCGAAGTCGGTAAGATACTCGACCGCGGATCCGTTGATGCGGGTTCAAATCCTGGGCTCGCCCGTCACTGACATCGCTTTCGAGTGAGGAAACTGACGTTAACATTAGCTTTAGCTTTAAGTTTCAAAATAAATGTAAAAATCGAGATTGTTTGCATCATTTTGCATGGAAAATAATCATTTAAATTATTATGCACTATAAGGCTATAGTGGTTTAATAGCAAACATAACTTAAGATTAGACAAGGAGTAAGGATAGTGTTATCTATTGAATTTGACATAGTATTAAATTTCGCAGGGGCATGACAGTAGTACCAGAAAATGCCATTATACTCTGTCATTGCCGTACTGATCTTCAATTTAGACTTTCAGGTTTACTTTATTTTGCACAATCCCCAAGTGGTTAATAAATTTCTATTAAATGAAAGCTACGGGTATATCTATGTTCTAATCGTTCTTTTTTCATCTGAAACTCATCTGTCTATATGCCTATTAGAGTGCAGCTAATTTCTAATTTCTAATCTTTTAGCTATCTATTGATTTTTAATAATCAATTTGGAGTTTAAATTAATGTTGTTCATAGTCTTCTACAATAATTCGTTATAGTTATTTAAGTTTTATCTATATACAACAGCTTCTCATTGAAAAGATAAGAAATGCGGAATATTGCATATCTTGTGGCATGGAAATTACTAATACTGCAAAATCTTATTGGTAAGTTTTTTAACGTTCTCAATTCTTGTTTTCATTATTAATACTTTTCATTTTTCTCTATAAGTGCACTGCCTACTGGCAGGTCCATGTAGACAGTGACTTTCCATCTATAACTAGTTTTTTCTAATATACTAGCTTTAACTTATTACTACATGTAATATAATTAAATAATATATGAAAATGTTGGAGTTGATGTCATGCTACTTCCTTAGTTGATTGACATGATCTAGATTGCTGACTAATGTGGCGATGTTGGTAAGATATCCGACAGATTATCGGTATGTGCGGGGTTCAATTCTTGAGCTCTCCTGTCACTGATATCGCTTTCGAGAGACGAAACTGACGTTAGCATAACATCAGCTTTGTAGCTTTAATTTATTCATTTGATCGATGTACTAGAGTTTAATGTCAGCTTTCTATATAGAAGACGTGTCATTAGGGAGGAAGCTATATTACTAGATAATATAGTGGATGAGTGGAAAAATAGTGGAACAATAACACAATGACAGAGGGTAGACTTTAATTAATTGATTGATTGATTTAGCTGTCGAACATTTGAAGTGTATTATATTGATTTATCCAACGATTCCACAAATGACAAAACCGTGTGCTCCCGTCTCGTCATGAGCTGAGAGAGAAATTCCAAATCTGGAACTCTTGCCCAAGGAAAGCATGCTATCGACTAGACCATTCTATAGTGATTAAAGAACATAGTAATTTATTTAGCGTGGCAGAGCGTTCGTTACAAAGCTGTATATTCGGTTCGCCATACAAAACGGGTAACATTTCTGAATACAACAAATTTTGGCAGCTTGCCACCCTTAGTTGCCACCTATATAGGCTATATTTCATTCAGCATTTAAGCACTAATATACGATGGCTTCACTTTAACTTCTTTTGCCGTAAATCTCTGTCAGGAATACTTAAAATGTAGTTTGTACTTCGGTTTTCATTCAAATGACTAAATATAAATTGTCTGGGAAATAATACTAATATTTAATGGACATTAGCATACGGTTTCTAAACAATTAACATAAACTTGCTAACCATTTATAATAATCAACATGTATCTTATAATTATCGTCTGCCACGTTTCTAAATAGCGTCTTTGCAAACAATTCCAATGGAAATGACGAACTTGTTTAATCCTAATTGAAGCTATTGCTTTTATTGATTAATAAAATGATTGACTGTCTGATCGATTACTTGACTGATTGACTTAGCTATTAATTGATTGATTGATTGACTGACTGATTGACTGATTGATTGATCAATTAATTAATCAACTGGTGCACTGATTTAATAATGAATTGGTTGATTGATAGACTGAATAACTGACTGACTGATTGACTGACTGATTCATTGACTGATGGACTGATTGACTGACTGGCTGATCTAATACTTGACTGATTGACTTAACGATTGATTGATTGATTGATCGACTGGGTGTATATATCGTCTATGAGGACTCAGATGTCACACAGCTCTGCATAGATCTCGCGATCTTGTGTGATATTAGTTCTTCACAGGTATCGCGCTATACCGGTGATCTCTCAGTGTTTACTCAACATATAATAGAAAGCTTTATTAGCGAGATTAGTGCATATCAGAGGTGAAGATTAGTGGCGAGCTGTGAAGATTGATAGAGTGATTAAATGGGATTTGTGAGTCAGTGATTGATGTTAAAATGTATATGAATGGTGTAATGTTTCCTATAGTGATAACTGCATTGCTTGATATAACTAGTGATAGTTGTATTATTACTGTAATGTACACGGTATATCTATTATTTTATTTTATTCTTTGCGTTGTTTGCACATTGTACTGCTTGGTGTATCTATTTTGCTTGTATTTCTGATTTCTTGTATAGAATATTAGTGCTTATTATTTCATAACTCTGTTGAATGTTTGAATTGCTTAATTATAAATTACTGTAAATTCCGAGAGGGGAGCTTGATCGTTTGATTCATTTTCTCACTGAGCCATACAGTGAGATCAAGTTCTGTTCATTGTTGAGGCTTAAGCCACATTGGCTGTGTCTTCACATGCTAATCTATATTGAATTCTTAAGCCACATTGGTTGTCTCATTACATGCTAATCTATATTGAAGTCTTAAGCCACATTGGCTGTGTCTTCACATGCTAATCTATGTTGAAGTCTTAAGCCACATCGGCTATGTCTTCACATGCTAATCTATGTTGAAGTCTTAAGCCACATCGGATATGTCTTCACATGCTAATCTATGTTGAAGTCTTAAGCCACATCGGATATGTCTTCACATGCTAATCTATGTTGAAGTCTTAAGTCACATCGGATATGTCTTCACATGCTAATCTATGTTGAAGTCTTAAGCCATATCGGCTGCATATGGCACTTCACATCTATTAGAGTACTTGTGCTGATACTAAATTTATAATTAAATTTCTTGACAGCTTCTGCTAACTGATTGATCTCTTTACTGATTAATCGCTTTATTAGCTGACTGTTAGTTCTGTAAGAGGGTTGAAATTTCAAACTCAATCGATTGAGATCATTTCCGAGCTTCGACTTTAGAGCAGAAGAGCTTTAGATTGCTGTGTAGTAATTCCATTCATTATTTTTCGTAAAAAATACATAAATAATTGCATTGATTTCTTAAGGTCCATAAAATATTGAGAGAAGCCCGTTTATAATTCATTCAGTCGATCCTTTAAAAAATCGTTAAAAATCTGCTAAACGAATCTGATATAGTTACTTAATTTATAGCGAGATTTTTCATGGTACGAAATATAGACATTTAAAAACTAGAAAATCGGTAACGGATTTATTCAGTACATTTTCTGCATTGAAGTTACACACATACAGTACATGGAACTATAGGTGCGCAATACATGAACTGTAAGAAGTGCTTGGATCTCACGCTTGACTAAATGGCTCATTTGTTAGCGCGTTAGACGATGTCATGCAATTTAGCACATGACGATACCGGAGGTAAAGTAAAATAATCCAGGTCTGTTCAGATATTAAAATTTCTGTCATGGGAATTTTCCTAAAATGATCTTGCACCTACATAGTATGACTGCGTATTTAATAATCGACGGGATGAAGGAGTTAGCGTTAGCCTAATTACTTAAACCTATTCGAGGGTTGGAAGAGATAGATATCATTACTGATGATCGATGAATTACATAGTATGCAATTTCGTAATATTATTGCAGTCACAAAATAATAAGTGTCGAAACTGTATGAACAAGAAATAACATAGGATATACTCATTGTGACGAAAATACGTACACACACATTACTGCAATGTTTAGCGTGTGCACAGTCCAAAAACACACAAGTACACTTACACATGCACATACACATACACACGTGCACACACAAACACGCACACACAGACACAAACACATGCACGCACACACATACACAAACACATACACACACATTCAGAGGAGTCTGAGCTATGGGAAATTAGTTTTTCACATTTCAATTCTTCTCTAAGAGTTTCGATTAGAGTTATAAAAAGTCTACAATAGTTTGGTTGAGTAGAGCAGAGTCTCCAACCTGTAGAGCTAAGATTTAAAAAATAACAGTATTGTACCACCCAGCACACTCCTATAGGTACATCAGGTTAAATAATTGTGCTCAAATAATTCTCAAACGTTTCTTATGAATCAGCATTTTCACTGCATTGGTTTGTGTTATATTATACGAGCTAATTATTGAGGCTTTCTTTTCAACTAGAGAAGATTTCAATGGACTTGTTGAAATTTCAGTGTTGTTCAGGAGTACTATGACACAACATTCTCAGTGGTTCTTACAATACAGAGCTATTTAGAGTAATGATCTGGCGCCAGTGAACGTACTACTATAGAAAGCTGGGAGCATGTGTGCGTACAGCTTTCAAAATAACTATGCTTAGGCCTATGATGTGTGGTACATACAGTAGACAGACTGGACTGTTATAGAATATACATGTAGACCTGCTATATTGTCTGAGTCAGTAATGCATTGATTAAAAAATTTGAATACAGAGGAATAGGTTCAGGGTGATATTTTAGATATCTGTTTAAAGACTTAACAATTCCCGATTTCAAATTTTGCATTTGCTTAGTTGATTCTTACCTAGAAAAATAAAATATAAGATTTTTAATATTATGTAATATATACATGTAATAGAGTATTATTTGAAGAGTTACAACTTAAATGAAATTATTATCTCTTAAATACCTGGCAAATGCAAATGTCTGTGCCATCTCATCACTGATAGTGTTGCTTGTTCGATAAACCACATATTGATCAGCTAGTTCGATAAACCACATATTGATCAGCTAGTTCGATAAACCACATATTGATCAGCTAGTTTGATAAACCAGAGATTGATCAGCTAGTTCGATAAACCACATATTGATCAGCTAGTTTGATAAGCTACAGATTGATCAGCTAGTTTGATAAACCACTTATTGATCAGCTAGTTTGATAAGCCAGAGATTGATCAACTAGTGTGATAAGCCAGTGCGTCTTCACACGCGGGAAGATTAATGATGTTGTTCTGAAGCTTCGTTAAACAGAAACTAAAACTGATTAGATTAGTTCTACAACAACAGTGGCTTAAAAATCGAGTATAGAATTACTGGACTCATGTATACGTTTTCATTGCAGACCTAGACGAACCTAATTTACAAAGCTTGCATCTAAATACCTCCCATCATTGAATTTATTTGAGTAAATGTATTTTCTCTATTTTACGTTTCATTTATCATCCATGAAGCCGTCTAGTAACAACTGCATGGGTTGACCTTGGATTTTGATTTGATGAAATTCTAGCGTTGTATAGTGTTTCGGTATTGTCTAATGATAGGTCGTTGTTATAATGGCGTATAATTGACATATTACGTGTCAATGTTGGCAGTTTAATCAACAAGCAGGCAATATATTGAGGCGCCAATGTTAACATTTCAACTTTTGTTTTCAGAATGATGCAAATGCAATAGATACATCATGACTATGCTTAACCTTCTGTAACCTTCAGCATTGATTTACGCCTATATCCGTGATTACAAACAGTTGATGGCTAGATTTCAATAAACATTAATTACGGTTATATTGATAAAATATAGTCAATCTCTCGATATATTCGATATAGCCTTTCATCCCTAATTTTATAGCGCATAGATTGCATGTGGAACTGATTTAAGAATGCTATGTGACATATACAGCTGTTGCTACTATATGTGACATATACATCATAGGCCTACATCAGTAGCTACTGTATGTGACACATACATATACAACTGCTGCTATGTGACATATGCATATACAGCTGCTGCTAGGCATATACATATGCAACTGCTGCCATGTGACATATGCATATATGGCTGCTGCCATGTGACATATACATATACAGCTGCTGCAGCTCTAATGCATCATGGTGCATTTGAACAAGAGACTATTCAAATATCTGATAAATATGAACCGTGTTAAAAAATATATCATGCTTGAAAGCAAATTATTAAGAAAAAAAAAAAAAATAAAAGGAAAGTTAGTAAATGAAATTGGCTGGAGCCAGTGGCAATGTCGGTAAGATATTCGACCGCGGATCAGTATGTGCGGGGTTCAAATCTTGTGCTCGCCCGTCCGTCACTGACATCGTTTTCGAGTGAGGAAACTGACGTTACCACTAGCTTTATAGCTTTCTTTAAAGCTTAAAGTTGATTATTTAGGCTATTCGAGTAGGTAGATAAGTGTAATGGTACCAAGTAGCTAGCTGCTGAGTCTCATGGTTTACACGGCAGCTCAAATATTATTGGGTTACCGTCTGTTGAGGGATAGAAAGTGGATTATCAGGTTATTCGAGTAGGTCAGTGCTGCCCAAGCTTTGTCTTACTAGAGCCGAGCGGTGGCTTGTTTGTAAGTTGTCTGACTGAAGATCAGCAAATGCAAGATTCAAATCCAGCGCTCGCCAAGTCAATGATATGCTTTCGAGGCAAGGATATCAAACTTCTAGCTTTAGCCTTACCGCAAGTATACGCTTCTTTGAGATTTTCTCTGCGCTAGAATTGGCCGTTGTTTGAAATAATGTCAAAATGCTGAGATAGTAAAATTAGATGGTCTATAATTTACCAATACTAGGCAGTAAAACGTGTTGTCAAGCGGAAAAGTAGGTAAACTTTTATTCACTTTTTTAAAGTTGTCTGAATCCCGTAGTTACCGATGATTTATTAAACTCACTAAATCTGATTATTTTATTATTACACTTTCTGGTAATATAGTGGTGTTGTGCTACATGTTTTTTAAATAGTGGTGTACATGCTTTTTAAATAGTGTTGTTGTGTTACATGTTATTGTTCTATTTTTAAAAATATTTTTTACTCCTTGAACTTTTCTTTTATCGGACCATTGAATAAAAATGAATTTTAATTCAGCTGAAAGTAAATTATGGTATCTCTGTTGGCTCCATATGGCCAGTGGACTTTAGATTGCACGTGGCATTGAAGTTGATTGGGAGATATTGGCTGAAAGTTTCTTGAGAGATATTGGTTGAAAGTGGGTTAAGAGATATTGGTTGAAAGTGAGTTGAGAGATATTGGTTGAAAGTGAGTTGAGAGATATTGGTTGAAAGTGGGTTAAGAGATATTGGTTGAAAGTGAGTTGAGAGATATTGGTTGAAAGTTGGTTGAAAGTGAGTTGAGAGATATTGGTTGAAAGTGGGTTAAGAGATATTGGTTGAAAGTGAGTTGAGAGATATTGGTTGAAAGTGGGTTAAGAGATATTGGTTGAAAGTGAGTTGAGAAATATTGGTTGAAAGTTGGTTGAAAGTGAGTTGAGAGATATTGGTTGAAAGTGAGTTGAGAGATATTGGTTGAAAGTGAGTTGAGAGATATTGGTTGAAAGTGAGTTGAGAGATATTGGTTGAAAGTGAGTTGAGAGATATTGGTTGAAAGTGGGTTAAGAGATATTGGTTGAAAGTGAGTTGAGAGATATTGGTTGAAAGTGGGTTAAGAGATATTGGTTGAAAGTGAGTTGAGAGATATTGGTTGAAAGTGAGTTGAGAGATATTGGTTGAAAGTGAGTTGAGAGATATTGGTTGAAAGTGAGTTGAGAGATAGTGGTTGAAAGTTGGTTGAAAGTGAGTGGAGAGATATTGGTTGAAAATTGGTTGAGAGATATTGGTTGAAAGTGAGTTGAGAGATATTGGTTGAAAGTGAGTTGAGAGATATTGGTTGAAAGTGGGTTAAGAGATATTGGTTGAAAGTGGGTTGAGACATATTGGTTGAAAGTAGATAAGAGACATTGGTTGAACTAGAAAATGAGTTGAGAGATTGATTGAAAGTGGTCGAGAATGATATTACGTAATTTTGAGACCTGGGAAGTCACTCCAAAGCTCTGGTATACAGGGTTACAGGTTTATTGCGTGCTTAGCTGATAGCGCAACATTTGAAAACAATCATTAACCGAGTAGCATCGTGTTTATTAAGAACTGTATACGTGCACACGTGCAGATTATACTTGTGTCATGCCAATAGTTTACAATACATAGCCCCGGTGTTGTGCTCGGGTGTGGTTGAACCACTGCAGAATAGGACAACCGCAAACAATCTGCTGCGTGCACGTAAGAGGCGACTAAAGGCAGAAGCTGAGGATGGCAAGAGGGGACCCACCTCACCATGAAATATTTTCTCCCAGGATTAAATGGTAAATAATCCATCTAACTGAGGAAGGCAACGGGAATCAACCTCAGAAGCCATACTTCTCCCAAGCTATAGGCTACATAAGATATGGATAAGGCATAGACTTTGTGAAGGGATTAACTTATTGATCTAAGGAGTGCTCTTGTGGAGCGAGAAAGCAGGCTTTGAGTATGAATATGAACCTTGCACCTGCCACTTAGCGGTGCACTGAAGAGAGAAGAGAGAGACATAAGTTTCCTCTCTAATAAATACACATAGCCCTTCCTCTCTTGAAAATAAACATAGTTCTCTCTCTCTCTCCCTCTCCCTCTCTCTCTATATCTATCTCTATCTCTATCTCTCTCTCCCTCTCTCTCTCTCTCTCTCTCTCTCTCTTATAACCATCCACTGCAATACATAAGCTTCCATCTTTCCTCCTTCCATCCACGAAGATCCTTCTCTGCGGTTAACCGATTCAGAAGCGATTTTAATCATCTGCATCTGCTAGATGTAATCATGAACAATCATTTCATCGTTATGTAAAACGTTGTTTATATAAGTATTGTACTTTGCATTGATTTTCTGGATTTTGGAATTTGCACCGTTTTTGGACCTTCTTTTTGCTCGCCGTCTTGATTTTGTCTCAATAGTGCTCGATGTTGTCATTGATGACTGTAGCACTCTAATTGCTATTATTATTGTTATTATTTTTTTAATTACCCCGGTGTAAAGAACCTGGGGTTTGAAAATAATAATAATAATAATAATATTATTATTATTATTATTATTATTATTATTAACGCTTGACGGTCTCTAATGATGTCGATGTTTTGTCTCGTAGGTCAATTCCTGGGTGAAGAGATGCGCATAGCAAGCTTTAGAGCGGAGGGGCCTAACCTCGTGGTCCCGGGTTCAACTCTCACCCTGCACTGTAACGTCACAGGCATGGACGCCAGCAGATTTGTGCAGTTCGGTGAGTTAAGCGTTAACCTAGTTTATGATAATAGATAATGTTACACATTACTGTGTAACATTATCTATTATCTATTATCTATTATCTATTATCTATTATCTATTATCTATTATCTATTATCTATTATCTATTATCTATTATCTATTATCTATTATCTATTATCTATTATCTATTATCTATTATCTATTATCTATTATCTATTATCTATTATCTATTATCTATTATTTATTATCTATTATCTATTATCTATTATCTATTATCTTACTATTATCTATTATCTATTATCTATTTCTATATCTATTCTCTATCTTTTATCTATTATCTATCTATATCTATTATCTATTATCTATTATCTATTATCTATTATCTATTATCTATTATCTATTATCTATTATCTATTATCTATTATCTATTATCTATTATCTATTATCTATTATCTATTATCTATTATCTATTATCTATTATCTATTATCTATTATCTATTATCTATTATCAGTATCTTATTTTTGACGTCCCTGACATTGCCTTATGGCGAGGAACCGGACGTTAAATTGTTATTGATTGATTGATTGATTAATATATAGCATTAAAATATGTATTCTTGCTGATGTTAAACATTACTCTGTGTAATCTAGTTAATGTTACGCATTGCTATGTGTAATATATAGCATTAACATGTGTAATCTAGCTGATGTTACACATTACTATGTGTAATATACCTGATGTTAAGCACTATTTAAATTTTAAATAATGACAGTTCATAAAATGTTAATTCATACATCTCATAGCATGCATATATATGATATCCGACTGTGGATCAGTAGGTGCAAGTTTCAAATCCAGTGCTCGCCTCAGCACTGATGTGCATTCAATGCAAGAAATCGACGTTAAACAAGCTTTTACCACTAGCCTGCAAAGTCGTTAATTGAATATTTCCGTTATTTGTTTTAGTTAAAATAAACTCGTTTGTGTGTGGAAGGCCCGTTATGACTCGTTAGAGTAACAACTGCCATGTATCAGGAAATTATATCCATTTAAATGATCTCTCTCTCTTAGTGCACTGCCCACTGACAGGTCCATTTTATATAACGTCTCCAATCTTCTCTGTCTTCCGCTTTCCTTTTCATTTCCACATACGAGTGGCTCTTTAAATCATCTAACATACCTAATCTCGGCCTGTCCCTGCCTCTTTTTTCTTCCAATATACCTTCTATGACCTCTTTTAATAGACCTTCCCCTCTTAGAATGTGTCCTATCCAACTCTTCTTCCTATTTCTTAATAAACTTATCAACTGTCTACCTGTACCAACAATCTCCAGAACTTCCTCATTTGTAACGTTTTGAGTCCCGCTAATCCTTTCCATTCTTCTCCAAGTCCACATTTCCAAATATATTCCTTCCTTAAGGTCCAGCGTGGTCCAAACCAAATTTTTCACTACCTCTATCACATTTAAATGATAAAGTCACGTTTATCTCGAACATATATCTGTTTAGGTAAGCTTTTGCCGTCAGATCAGTCAGTGAAGGTTATATTCTCGACTAACATGAACGTGGAGCAGTCGATCAGGAACATAGAGAGATACGTAGTGACAGCCAAGCAGATAAGCACAGGTCCATGGGGACAGACACAGGGGCAGCACACTTCAGGCTACGACTTTATGCTCAAGATTAACGGTTAGATTCTGTTAAGTTATTTTAAAATGAATTTAAATTAAAAATGAATGAATTTTTAATAATAACAACCATTAGAGTGCTACAGTTATCAATGACAACATCGAGCACTATTGAGACAAAATCAAGCCAGGGAGCAAAAAGAAGGTCCAAAAACGCAAGTTCCAAAATCCAGAAAATCAGTCCAAAGTAATTAAGTGTTAATTTAAAATTAAAATGAATTGAAAATGAACTTAAACTTGTAATTTGTATTTATTTTTTACTTTTTATCCCAAAAATATACGGATTCCTTTTAATATAAAAGAGACTAGTTATTACTGTAAATAGCTTAACCTTTCTTTATCGTTTATTTAAAAGATATTAATCTTTATATGTATAATTAATTACTTTTTGGATTTATTGTTGCTATACAGATGTAAGACTTGAGGACGCTGGAATGTACTTCTGCTCAGTACCCTCTCTTGATCAGCACGAATATCTAGACATCACTGTGTTCTGTTAGTTACCTCTTTCTCTCTCTCTCTCACTCTCTCTCGCTCTCTCTCTCTCTCTTTCTCTCTCTCACTCTTTTTCTCTTTCATCATCTCTATCTCTCTCTCTGTCTCTCTCTCACTCTGTCTCTCTCACTCTCTTTCATTCTCTCTCTCTCTCTTACTCTGTCTCTCTTTCTTTCTTCATACTGACTCTCTGTCTGTTTTTCTATTTCTTTGCCGCCTTATTAGGCAGGCTACTCTTTCTTCTCTTGTCTCTCTCTATCTCTCTTCCTCTTTCTCCAAACCTCACTATCTTTCTCTCCTTGTCCCTCTAGCCTAACTTAGTTATTTGTATGAATGGTTAAATATACAATGTACCTATAGACACTTATTAATAAAATGTTACGTAGCGCTAAGTACATTCATTCTCCGGAATCTGTAACACAGTTTTGAGTGGGTTGTTGAGAGTTGGTCCTCTCAGGACGTCCCTGACATCACATGGGGCTGTCAACGAACCCAACGTTAAATCCTCATTGATTTGTTGATTGATTGATTTATTTATTGACTGATTGATTGGTCGGATTAAATGAGTATTTGGTATAGTAATGTTTGGTGACTAATGATTGATTGATGGAAGGATTTATTGATTGATTGTAAACAATACTAATCACTGAATATCTTAATAGCATAGGGGTAACGTCATGAAGTTGTAAATGAAAAATTCTGAGGTGAATTGAACTCTCGTGGGTTCGAATCCCAGCCGCGCTGATCTGAGAGTAAAATCTCTGACATTCACTGGACTGTTACACGGAAAATGATCTAAATTGCCTAACGGTTTAAACATGTGGAATTAGAAGTGATAGATATCAACATGGTTGATAATTTCACTATAATGCGTGTTTACTGTTTACTTTAATATGATGGCTGGATATCTGTCAATTACTTGCCGGTATTTAGACGTTGATTAACCTAGAAAAGAAAAACTAGGTACATCAGATCCTGTGGTCCTATTAAAAGTATTATAATTTGTGTTTACTTTCACTGAGAGCGTTGTTATTACTGTTGTTGTTGCAGCCGAGCCTCAGAGCTTAGATCTCTACGTAGACGGTGTTCGGGTTGCAGACAAAACCCACGTCACATTCGAATCCTCCAGTACCCACGAAATCCGCTGTCAGGCCAAGGGCAGCTACCCCCAGGCAATATTTCAATTCAGAGTAGGGGGTGACATTTCCCACCCTCGTGTCGACCGCAAGAACGATCTATTTGGCCCCCAGGAAGACGACGAGGAGGTGGGGGAGAGGTTCCAGTCCCACCTGACCAGCCACCAGGTAACCACCGTGCCCGTCCCCTCCTATCCCGAGTTCTTCGCTCACACCACCTACACGACCACGGCCGTCATCAAGGAGGCGTACATCGACTACCTGTCGGCGGGCAGGCCCATCACCTGCTCGGCCCGGATCCCAGGCTGGGCCTCCGCTAAGAGCCTCTCTACCAGCTTTACCCCCGTCTTCACTGGATGTAGGTCTTCTTTTGTAATGTCTTAGTAGCGTAGGGGTAACTTCATGAAATTTTAAATGACAGATCCTGGGGTGAATTGAACCCTCGTGGGTTCGAATCACGGCCGCGCTGGTCTGAGAGTAAAATCTCGGACGTTCATTTTTCGGATACGCTGAAAATGGAATAAATTGCCTAACGGTTTAAACATGTGGTATTAAAAAGTGATTGATATCAACATAGTTGATCATTTCACTATAGTGCGTGTTTTCTTTCATTTCTTTACTTCTAATATTTTGTTGGGTCTTGTTTGCTTTCTCTAAAATCATCTAGTGGTTATTAGCTTAATGTTTCTGGTAGTCTTATGGACAATGTTAAGTATTAAATGTCAGACAAATAACTGATAACTATAAACCGTGTTAACAAATATATCATGCTTGAAAGCAATTGATTATTAAGTAATTATTAAGGTTATATAAAAAAATAAAAGGAATGTTAGTAAATGAAATTGTCTTGAACCAGTGGCGATGTCGGTAAGATACTCGATCGCGGTATGTACGAAGTTCAAATCCTGGGCTCGCCCGTCACTGACATCGCTTCCGAGTGATGAAACTGACGTTAACATTAGCTTTAGCTTTTTATCTGCCACTTGGCACACAGTCTAGAGATAGACATTGCCAATAGTTGGAATATGATATAATGATATAATAATATAATATAATGATATAATTATGTAAAGCCAAGGTTAACGTCAGTTTCCTCACTCGAAAGCGATGTAAGTGACGGGCGAGCCCAGGATTTGAACTCCGCACATACTGATCCATGGTCGAGTATCTTACCGACTTCACCACAGTATAATGATATAACTACTGTGATACAATGCACAGGGGCCCCAGAGTTCTCGTGTAAACGTCACGTGATGGCTTCGCCTGGTTCTGGTGACGTCACTGTTAAGTGCCTGGTCCACGCTAAGCCTGCCGCCTCCGAGATCTACGTCTACTACTTCTCCACGTCCTCGCCACTCCAGGCGGAGTCTTCTAGAAACCTCTCAGGTTCGTCCTCTAGTGACATAAACGAAACATATTACTGTTGTCATGTGTTAGGCAAAACTTTAGTGATTCTTCGATCTCCTTCTTTCTTTTTGTTTACTGCGGTAGTCAGCTCGATAGGGTACTTCAGTGCCCTCTCTGATGACCGTAGTGAGCAAATTTTAGTTTCTGTTTGATGCTACATATGTTGATTCTCAATTTTGACTGCTGATTTATCTGTTTTCAGAATTATCTGTCGATGTTTGATGAATTTCTAAATAAACATATGTACTACTACTACCTCTAGTTCTCCACTGATCCTCAAAATCTTATCAGTTACTAGAATGATTTTGTTTTTATTTGATTTTTATTTTGAATGATTTTGTTTTTATTTTGTTAGATCTGTTAAGTTCACACAGCACAGTTCATATCTAAAAACAGATTAATGTTATAAGAGTTGCACTTGTTATCAGTAATACTTCTTTATTTCTACTCAGTCATTTCAGCTGAATTATTAATTTATAACTCATTCATTTGCTACTTTTGTGCGTTGGTTCATTGATTAGGTTATTGATGTGCCGATTAATTGATAAGGTTACGGTTGCATTGATTAACTGAATAGGTTACTGATGCATTGATTAATATTTTTGATAAGTTTTCAGGAGGTTATTCTTGTGTTTAAAAAACCCAAAGACTAAAATCAAATTTAACGTCAGTTTCCTGCTCGATAGCATGTCAGTGATGGAAAGAGCAATGGATTTGAATCCTACACCTACTAATCCGCAGTCGAACAACTGAACAACAAGCCACCGGTTCAGCCCAATTTTATGCAGTTCAGGTGATTTTAAATTTGTGACTTTCAACTTTCTGATCGATTGCATTCATTTACTCTAATTAATTATACATTTCACCGGTTTATGAACTTAATTATGCTGGTTCAGGAAGTCTCAAAGACTTGTAACACCAGTCTATTATTACTAATCAATAATTACTTAATGATTATTAATATATTATTAATTATTTATCAATTATTATTAATTACTACATAAAATTGGCATCAGTTAGCTAATTTACCTGTATTCGTCTATTTCTTATTTCTCTTATTTTAAATTTTTTACTTTAATTTATTGATTAACTTTAGAAATAAGCTGATTATTTAGTAGATTGATCAGTTTATTGATTGATTGATTTTTTATTTATTAAGAAAACGGACATTAAACCTTTATTATTATTATTATTATTATTATTATTAGTATTATTATTATTTTTATTTTACCCCGGTGTAAAGAACCTGGGGTTTGATAAAAACGATTCAAGCAATACGTGCTGAATCGCCGCCCGACTACTCGAGGTCATCAATCGGCTTATTATTATTATTATTATTATTATTATTATTATCATTATTATTATGGTAGGAGGGAATAGAAACATCTCCAGTGGTCCTCTGTCGACCATTCACAACCTCTACCCCACACGACGCAGTAGACAGGCCCCACCTGGGGGTCAGGGGGCTCAGAGGGGCAGAGCCCCTGGTTCTGAGGGGGTTCAGGGGGTCAGAGCTCCTAGTTCTGAGGGGTTTCAAGGTGGCAGCTCCCCTAGGCCTGAGGCCAACCAGTTCTCAGAGTATTACGATTTCGATAAAGACATCGACGACGATGAAGATGGTGGTGATGGTGGTGTGAACATTGGTGGAGGATTAGCTGGTGGAGGAAATGCTGATGAGGACCTTGGTGGTGAAGATCACGATAGCACACATAGAGTTACAGTTGATAAAGTAGGAATTTGATTATTCTATGAAAAGTCTTTTAGAAATACATTAATGGTCTATATTTGAGAATTGAATTGAATCATGTTTATTTCACATTAGGCTACATCTTACTCAAGAAATACATGGAGATAAAGTGAAAAAGGACACAAAGGCCATGAAAGCACTAACATGTGCACTGAACAATCGTAGACAAAATAACCATACAGTTAAAAACTTAACAGAAAATAAATACGATACCAGTTGATCTCTTGAATGCTACGATATTTAAATACTATTTACTACCTCGTTCATTAGAGAGCCACCAGCCTTTTTTACACAAGTACTACCTTCTAGGCTTAATTCTGTTATTAAAATCTATTTAGACATTTCTATGAGCCACTTGCAATAAACACTAGGCATTGTTCATATTGTATTTCATATCAAATTGTCTTTGTTAAATAATTGCTATAGCCTGCTGTATTTTAATGCGTAATGTAAAGGCTCTAATATACGAGCTATATATAGACATTTATATATATATATATATATATATATATATATATATAATTTACATGTATATAGCAATTGAAGGAAGACTGGATGGAAAGAAGGTTAGAGGAAGACCGACACTTGGGATTATGAATGAGTTGATAACTTATTCGTACGTTGATTTATGGAGAAAAAAGCAGAAGATAGAAATATGTTGAGGAAATATGTGCATGGTTCTGCCAATAGGCGATACACTGAGAGAGATTAATTAACTTAATTAATTAAGTTCAATATTTTACTTTAAAAGTGAATTAAATAATTAATTTCACTTTAGATATCGAAATGATATCGAAACCTGACATATGTCGCTGAATAATTTATTAAATTAATTGATTGATTGATTGTTTGATTGATAGATTGATTGATTGATCGATCGATTTTTTTAATTGATTAAATTGAAAGATTGATTGATAGATTAATTGATCGATCAATCGATTAATTTAATTTATTGATTGATTTAAGTGATTGATTGATTGATTAATTGATTAAATTTATTGATTGATTGATCGATTGATTGATTGATCAATTAATTGATCGATTGATTGGTTGATTGATTGATCGATTGATTGCTCGATTGATTGATTGATATGATGTCTGGCCTGTAGACTGGTGTAGAGACAACGATTATTCAGTTGCTCATAGACACATCGGCTGAGGACGTGTTCAGAGATTACTACTTCGTGGCCTCTAACAAGTACGGGACCGCTCTACACATCGTCACTCTGCTTCAAGGTAAACTCTGCCAACGTCCCTGCTGTCCATTCTCTCTCACTCTTCTGTCCAAAAACTCACTCTTGTCTTCTCTTGTGTCTCGAAATATCTTCAGCTTTTAGAATGATATGATGGCTGGAGGCATTGGCGATGTCGGTAAGATATTCGACCGCGGATCAGTTCTTGCAGAGTTCAAATCCTGGGCTCACCCGTCACTGACATCGCTTTCGAGTGAGGAAACTGACGTCAATATTAGCTTTTTTACTTTTACTTTAAAGCTTCCTTTGTGTATTTGTTGTCTGTTAAATATTGACTCGATATTTTCAGACCCGGCTCACCAGGTGGCTGCTCAGATCTATGGTTCAGCTCTGCGCATTCAACCAGCAACGACAGTGGTAACGCTCGCAGTCGCCATCTTGATTCAATTCTGCTTCAGTATTTGCAGGCGAACTCTCTGAACGAACTAATGCTTTGTTTTTGTTTTTGATTATATCTCGTTAATTTTTTTCTGCGCAGCATTGAACTGAATATGATAGACAATTGAAATGAAAGATAATTGATTGACGCTACGTTACAATCAGATTCAACGTCCGTTATATCCAGTGCATAACTATTCTGTTACTGATCTCTAAAAATCTTTTAGCCCCTAAACTTTATTCAGCTCCACGAATAATCTAGTATATTAACCCGAAGTTCAGAAGCATAATTAGCGACCGAATTAATCTTAAATTATTTCCTTTTTTTTTTTTTTTTCAGACTTTTGTTACACATTTTTCACACCAAGAATTTATCACCAGTTTTCACATCAGCAGGTTAAGAATTTCAGGTTGATCTGTGGCAGTGGGGCAAATCTAGATGACATAGATACAGTGCCCTTTCTGACGTTGGTTTAGAAGTTAGTGCTTTGTCGCCTTTTGCAGCACATTCAGTCTACGGTTGATTTATTCTTTAGTGTTGTGTGCTGTGGGGACGTCCCTGACATCATCCCTAGATGAGGAAACAGACATTGAACATTTATTATTACTATAATAATAATAATAATAATAATAATAATTATAATAATTATTATTATTATTATAAAGAGGGTCATCGAAATTGTATCCAAGTAAAAAAATATGCAGCCGGTAGGGATGAAATATTAACTCTTGTCGGTTGATTGATTGATTTAAGTCCATGACATCACCCCGGGATGAGGCACTGGACGTTAAATCTTCAGCGTATTGTGTGTAGTGTGCTGTCAATGTACTACGTCCCTGACGTCATCCTTGGATGAGGAAACGAAAAAATTTATTATTATTATTATTATTGTCATTATTATTATTATTAGCGCGTTGTAGTCAAGCATCACTAACTCGAATTTGGATTGTAGATTTGTGCTTCTAATAACACTTTAATATCTTTTTTAACTCGATTTTTATATGTAATGTTGAAATAAATAAATAAATAACACGTATTTGAGTGAAATGATCAACTATGTTGATATCTATCACTTTTAATACTACCTGCTTAAACCGTTAGGCAATATTTACCATTTTTCGTATAATTAGTCCAGTGAATGTCCGAGATTTTACTCTCAAATCAGCGAAAAAAACTTCATCACGAATAAAACGCAGAACTTTATTTCACCTCAAAATAAAAAATAAAGCCCTGTATTTAATCATAGCAATAAAAGTTGAAAAAAACGATACAGTCAGTTTCCTCACTCTAAAATGTGATGTCAGTGACGGGCGAGCCCAGGATTTGAACCTGAACATACTGTTCTTCGTTCGAATATCTCACCAACATCGCAACTGGCTCCAGCCAATATAACTATCCGTCCCCTTATATAAGTATCCTTCATCATCATACGTATCTATGACCTCACCATCAACTATTTAAAATTTGATGACAAAGGCCTGACGCTCTACGCAATGAGCTATTTAAGCATCAGATGAAGGACGCAGCATCACGGCTGTTCTACTGAATCAAGAACAACAACAAGAATATCAGTAACAACTAAAGACTAAAGAGTCACAGATAGCAGGTATAATAAATAGCTTATAAAGTGTCACAGTCAATAAAATGAAAACAACGCCAACAAATGAAATCTTGAGAGATTGAATCCACAAAGTGGCACAAAGTTGTATGTGCAACTTTTGTGGCGATGAAACTAAGTACAAACTACTAAACTATATACAACATATAAAATAATGAACTTAAATACAAATCGTAGCTGTGTTGTGATGCTTTAACCTATCTTTTAATTTCTTTCAATCTACGGCACAAATATCAGTCAATAATTCCCATCCGTCAAATAGCATGTCCAGATGTTATACTACTATCTCGATCTCTCTCTCTCTTAGTGCACTGCCTACTGGCAGGTCCATGGCACATAACGCCTCCACTCTTCTCTATCTTCCGCCTTCCTCTTCATTTCCACATATGAAGGGGTCTTTAAATCATCTAACATACCTAATCTCGGCCTGCCTCTGCCTCTTTTTCCTTCCATTCTACTTTCTATGACCTCTTTTAATAGACTTTCCCCCCTTAGAATGTGTCCTATCAATCTCTTATACTATCTCGCTCATCAAATGAATAAACCATCTAATAGTTCAAATTACAGTGCCGTAACACATACAGTGTTTTAAAAAAAAAGAAAACTTATTGATTTTCAAAGTATTTTCAGACGCAGTCAATATCATTGGTATATTATAGACGCAATAGTTGACATATTGACATGGTATATTATAGACGCAACTTTGCGGCTTTGCATTCTTTTATCACAGCTGAAAATTAATGATAACAATTTAAATGCTCGTTTAAGGGTCGTAGAAACTTATCACAAGAAATCAACTACATCATAACAACAATAAATATCTTTACAGAATTGTATTGAGCTACAGATAGGCCGATTGTTCTTGTTGCATCTTTCTCTGTCTGGCTAAAGCTTTCTCAGCTGCTATCTGCGCAATGCTCAATGGGTCACCACTCTGCTGCAGCTGCTGCTTGTGCTGCAGCTGCTGCTGCTGTGGCACACTGCTGCGCAGCTGCTGCAGCTGCTTGTGCTGCTGCTGCTTAGAATCCTGCGCAGCTGCTGCTTCTAAATTAAGAGTTTTGAGAGTTTTACCCCCCAGGGCCCCAGCACCCGGATGTAATAGTACGGGAGGTGGGGGCGGGGGTGGGGGGCAGCCCCCCTCAGAACTGAATTCCACAGGGGGCGGTATGATCATTAGGCCATGAGATTCTCGTGCTGGCGGATCAATGAATGAAGTACTTTGATAAGAACTTTGATAAGAACTCTGATAACAATTTGACAATTCCGAATTTCTCGACTTCGGTTCTGATATACGAGAAGTTGCGTGATTGTAATTTCTAGAAAGCTGGTGCACTTGCTGATTTTCTCTGTCCAAAGTCGTATCCATACTGTTACAAATCTTTTCTTGCTCATCTCCATCTTTAAGTAGTAAATCGTCCAAACTTTTCCACCGGTTTGATTTTAGGTCGGTCGTTGATGCATCAGAAAATTGTTTGGCGCCCTCTGTTGGAGTCATGGCGACTCTCATAACTCCAGTGGTCGCCTCTTTACGACCAGGCGACCAGCCCGGTCTCTGAGGGGACCCACGAGGGGGTGCCCCTAAGAGAGGGGGTTCCGAGCTTGCCTCTGCCGCTAGACGTCTTTTCTCTACAGCTGCCTGTAGCTGCGATATGACTGAGATAGAAGAGGGTTCGGTCTTTAGTGCTGGTGGCATGTTGATTCCAGCTGAAGATAGATTTCTGTCGTCAGAAGTTAAATGTTTGGATTGATTCATATTCCGCATATATCTGGACTCATTTGAAGATGATAACGCTCTGGGTTGTTCCGTATTTGATGAAGGCAGAGATCTTGAATATGGAGATGTGTCAGTATATGAAGAGAATTTTGATGTAGTTGAGAAACCATCCGTAGAGTATCCGTATACGCTGAAGTCTATAGGGGGAGGTGGTGGGGGAAGACCCGGGGAATTGGGGGAGAAGGGAATGTCGTCTGCAAGGGAGGCTAACAGGTGGGGAGGGGGAGGGGGTGGTAGGAAATCTGCTGAGTCATCTTCTTCTAGATATGAGTCATCAGTGGATCTTGTTGTGAAAGACCCAACAGTGGGCGTGGTTAATTTAGACATGGCTGTATGATTGGTGGGAGTGGTTAGTTTAGACATCGCTATATGATTGGCGGGCGTGCTTGCAGTGATTGACAGTGATTGACCCTGTTCCACGCTGTGTAGGGAGGTTCTTCTGGGTGGAGGGGGAGGGGGAACAGCATGACTCGACCTCTTCCTTCCTTCCAGTAGATCCTCCACTGATCCATGCTTCCTCAACACCACTCCGGCTGGAAAGTTCTGGGATGTCTTTCCATTTCCATCTACACCGGGTTTCAGTTGCGGTAGCTGCGCAAGAGATTTCCCAGATTTGCTTTGAGCGGATTCCCCAGTGTTGGTTCTTTCGCCGGACGTTCCCAGACTCTTCTGTCCAGAACTCGAGCTAACTCTTGATTGACTATGAGAGCGCCCAGAAGCAGCAAGAAGATCTTCCGATGACTTGCTCTGCCTCAGAGGAGCTACCGATGTCCTTTCAACCTGAAAATCCGGTGGAGTCCCACCAGTAGCTTGGAGTTGATCCTTTTCCCTTGATCTTCTGAATTTAGCAATTCTCTTCTCCAGTGTCGTTGGAGTGTATTCCTTGCCTGACGTCCCTGTATCCACTTCACCCTTGTTGAGGCTGTAGACGTCCAGATACTTGGGCTGACCTTTCTTGACGGCATCTCTTAGAGTTCTGGTGTGTAGCTGTTGGGCTAGGGCGCCCTTAGGCTTGACATCAGTGGCTAAGAGATCAGGGGTGCTGGAGTACATGTGTTGAGAGATAAGAGAGGTCTTCTGGAAGTATTGGTCACCTGAGGATTTCACTTTGTCACTTTTCTTATCGGAAGCCTTGATCTTGTCTGTGGCTCTGCCATTAGGTTTGTCAAGGGTGGAGATGTGGTAGGAGACGGGTTCTGATCGAGCTGTGCTCACTCTACAATGACGTCACGAAAATATAATTCTTTCATTAATCAGGAAATTATTTACCAAATAATTTGCTTCTGTTCCTGTTAATTATTAATGACTCAAATTTATGTACATCATACAGTACATCTGTCAAGTTGTCCCTTACCTCAGCAGACTAAAGACATCCAAAACAGACGCTAAATCCTTAAATATCCTAACTATTCAAAGGATTTGTGTCTGCCCTCGTACATTAAACTAAACTAATCTAAAAGACCCCGCCCTTTTTCGGATTTACTGACCAACGACTGTAGTTAAAATTAAATTATTTTAATTTAAACTAAAACGCGAATTTAATACAGATCAAGAAATAAAGAAATATCCGAATTGATAATATCAACGAAAAACTAAGTAAGTTCAAATTGACTCCATACTTTCCTACAATTGGTTGCTTGATACTTTGGCCTGAGTCTTACCTGTGGTTTACCTGATTCTTACCTGTGGTTTTACCTGTGATTTTACCTGATTGTTACCTGTGGTTTCACCTGTGGTTTCATCTGATTCTTACCTGTGGCTCACCTGAATCTTACCTGTGGTTTCACCTGATTCTTACCTGTGATTTTACCTGGGTTTTACCAGTGGTTTTACCTGGATTCTACCAGTGGTTTTACCTTAGTTTTACATGTGGGTTTATCTGTGGTTTTACCTGGGTTTTACCTGTGGTTTTTCCTGTGGTTTTCTTGTGGTTTTACCCCGAGTCTTACCTGTGGTTTTCCAGTTCAGCGGCTGTGGGGGGCTGGAACATGAGTTCACTGAGTGCAGTGCCAGTGAGCCTCTTGTTGGAGGTTCTGATGGAAGCAATCTTCTCTTCTTCCACGGACTTGGAAGGCACTGCCTTACGTCTGAGCAGTGAACGAAAAGCAAGTTCATCTGAGATGATCTCGTAGATTCCTTCTTCAGGTCCTGCAATCAAAAAGAATATTGTATTCATTACAGGAATGTGTAAAGCGGTCTCGAAGACCGGACACCGGCCATGACATCGCTCTAGAAATTGTCCGAGGTTATTATTATTATTATTATTATTGTTATTATTAATATTATTACTATTATTATTGTTATTATTATTATTATTATTATTATTATTATTATTATTGTGCATTTTAGAGGACACAAAAATGACCCACCAAAAATACTGAAGTTTTTAGAGCCGACAAAGTCATACATTCTAAAAATAGAAACTCATGACAGTTTTTAGCAATTTGTTGCTAATACTAGCATCATAAGTATTGTAACTGATTGTATTATTTTACAAGTAAGACTGCTAACCAGTATTGTCATCATTTGTCTTCAGGTTCTTTGCTTTAGTTAATGCTCGGCTCATGATTTCAGTGTAAATCCTATCTGCTTCATCTGAATCAATCAATCAATCAATCAATCAATCAATCAATCAATCGATCAATCAATCAATCAACATTCAAACAATAGTTTTATCTGTCAGTTAATCAATCATTCTATCAATAAGTCAGTCAGTCTAACAATCAAACATTTATTCAGTCAATCAAACAATCAACCAAATCTCTATTAGCCAAATAGCCACTATAATATCAAAATTACATTTCAAAATATTAACAAAAACTAATTTATGGAGAATTAATTACGGAAAAGTTTGTACGGAGAATAGTAGAAATCTTAAATGCAATTTCAACAAATTACAACAAAATACACTGAAACAATAAATAAAATGCAAATAGATTACAAATAAACTATAATAAGCCACAACTAACTTAAAATAAGCTACAAATAATTTACAAAATAAACTACAAATAAACTACAAATAACTAAAAATAAACTACAACCTTCTGGACTGCAATCATCCGAATCGAATGAATCTATAAATACAATCAAGTTTAATCAATCAATCAATCAATTGATCGATTGAGCTGAAAAGCAATGAATATAGTTAAGAGTACATGGAAAATCAGTTTTATTACATAAATAGAAAATAATTCTTTTATCTGTCCGCAAATTATTTTCTATTGCAGTCCAAAATATTTTTACTAACGTTATAGTGAGCTAAATAGTAGTTAGCATAACTTAGCAGTAATCGCTTATATTTATTTGACACAGAAATAAAAACCACAAAGTATAGTGGAATTGCTTGCAAATACCTTTCAAATATAATCACGAATTAATTGATCAGGACTTATTTATTAAGAATAAATAATTAACCTACATGTATGCTTCACTGAATTATCAACCCTGCATTGTTTTGTTCAATATTCTGAATTTAATCCTCACCCACTTATTAATGGTACACACCCACTGAAATGGTACCGCCCACTGATTAATAGTACATAGATGCCGAGGACCTCTTTGGACTCTAATAATCTAATTATGACACAGTGTCTACAAATCTCATCAGTCAAACCAGTATAAAAACAGCATGAATACCATCAGTGCAGTCCTCAGAAGTTTTATGATTTGCCCTCTGGTGTTGATGTCCGACACTAACAACTGCCACGCTCCTCACATTCATCAGGTCTTCACTCGACTGACTGGCACCTAACCCCACCCCAACAGTGCTAGATGTTGTCTTGGGTCTCAGAGATCCGGTACCGAGGTCTTGTATGGACGCAGCCGGACTGGATCTGGTGGAGGAGGGTGTGGAGTGGGAATTCAGCATGGGGGTGGAGGTACTAAGCTGACGTAGTGCGGAGAGGTTAGAGCCCTGGGATAGAGAGGAGTAGAGGGGGATCTTCCCCCCGTGACGACGTCTTGTACTGTATGCAGGGGGGTCCTTGTAGAGCACTGAAAACAGTCAATTAGTCCGATCAATATATCAAAGATTCATTCAATCAATCAATATATCAAAGATTCAATCGCTTAAGCAATCAGGTATCTCTCTGTTTTCAGTGCACTGCCAAGTGGCAGGTTCAAAGAACATATTCATACTCAAAGTCTGTTTTTTCGCACCACAAGAACATCTACTTCACAAAGTCTATGCCTTACCATACCATAGCTATATGTAACCTATCGCTTGGGAAAAGTATGGCTTCTGAGGTGGTTTCCCATTGCCCTCAATTAGGTATAATTATTGAAAATGCTAAGAGAGCAATTAAGTTTTATGAACATTTCGGTAAACATTGGGGTCCTTGTGGATCACTGGGTTTAATCAATAAATAAATTGATAAATAACTTTTTCAATGAAGTACTAAATTAGCAATTGACTCAGATGACAACGAAATGATCTTCTTAGTACAATGAAACATTCATTTATAAGAATATGTGAGTGCATGTATCTTAAGAAAAGAACATTTCATCAACTGTCACACATTAGTTCCTGACATGCTCTCATACTTACAGTCTACATCGTCCACACGCTACTCCGCCATTTCAGTGAAAAAACTTATCGAGTTAGTTTAACAAGTTTGATGGAGTGGATAGCACGTTTATCTGACAAGCAAGAGATTATTTGTTTCGAACCCCAGCGTCGCTGAAAATATCTCTTACACCAGTAAGCAGACGTTATGTTTAGCTTTGTGAGTTTTAATTAGATACATCTACATTATATTTATTATCGGAGCCTAATCTGATACTAACCCACATCTTCTGGTTTGTGTTCTTTCAACAGTGTTGCTAGGGCCTGGTTACCTGAAACTACAGCCAGCAGGGCTGCGTCTTGATTTGAGAAATTCTTTAAATACTTGTCAGCCCCTCTGAATAACAGCATCCTAATGCAGTCAACCTGTTTT
Organism: Enchytraeus crypticus; assembly: GCA_905160935.1. Taxonomy (NCBI): domain Eukaryota; kingdom Metazoa; phylum Annelida; class Clitellata; order Enchytraeida; family Enchytraeidae; genus Enchytraeus; species Enchytraeus crypticus. The sequence goes on from CAJHZI010000612.1 coordinate 322,952, forward strand.
ATAACAGCAGCCTAATTCAGTCAACATGTTTTATAACAGCAGCCTAATGCAGTTAACCTGTTTTATAACAGCAGCCTAATGCAGTCAACCTGTTTTATAACAACAGCCTAATGCAGTCAACCTGTTTTATAACAGAAGCCTAATGCAGTCAACCTATTTTATAACAGTAGCCTAGCCTAATGCAGTCAACCTGTTTTATATCAACAGTCTAATGCAGTCAACCTGTTTTATAACAGCAGCCTAATGCAGTAAACTGTTTTCTAACAGCAGCCTAATGCAGTCAACCTGTTTTCTAACAGCATCCTAATGCGGTCAACATGTTTTATAACAGCAGCCTAATGCAGTCAACCTGTTTTCTAACAGCAGCCTAATGCAGTCAACCTGTTTTATAACAGAAGCCTAATGCAGTCAACCTGTTGCATTTCAATACATTGAAACGATGCAGCGGTTGAACTTTTAAGATTAAAACTTTATCGAACTTAGTACAAAAGGAAATTGAAAATACTGAAAACACAATACACATAATTATACCAGGTATACTTTGTACCATTTTATATAAAGCTCATTTAATAGAAGGAAAGAAAAGTACAAAGTCTAAATATTGAAACAATAGAAAGCAAGTATGTTACAATGTATAAGCATTACATCACAGACACAATTTTTTATAGTATGATACATTTTCTAATAAAGCAAAGCATAGTGCATTACTAATCGAATCAGATAACTCCGGTCATTTCAACAACTTCTGTTTAATCACCATCATTATTTCTCAATCGTCTCAAACTGGTTGTTAGCTGCTTTGATTCTTTATTTCATTTATATAATAACAGACAGATCATATGATCATATTGTCTCTTACTGTTGTTATTATACGTTATCATCTACTATTATATATTATTATCTACTATTATATGTTATTCTCTAATATATAGGGGATTGACTTAATATGGCGTGGACAGAGAACAATGGAAAAAGTCTAATCGTATCTCGATCCTAGTTAAACTGGGATTTAAGGGAAGATAATGACAATGATGATGATGATTGTAGATTACTGTGTGATCTTAATCAGATAGTAATTTAGAATCATACCAGATAGACTGGCTGGAGCCAGTGGCGACGTCGGTAGGACATTCGACCGCGGATCAGTATGTGCAGGGTTCAAATACTGGGGTCGCCCGTCTCTGGCATCGCTCTCGAGTGAGGAAACTGACGTTAACCTTAGCTTTATCAGCTTCAGCTGTAATGCGTATGGATACTAAGCACAATGCAGACCTGGTTATACAGAACAGCAAGATGTAGGGGTGTGTTTCCCACCCCGTTACCCGCGTTGATATCTGCTCCATAGTAAATCAGCTGTTCTACCATCTTCACCCTTCCTCTCCTGCACGCCTGAAACACAGCAGTGTGGAGACATGATAAGTGATATAAGTGAATAAGTTGTGTGTAGAGACATGATAAGTGGTATAAGTGAATAAGTAGTGTGTGAAGATTTGATAAGCGGTGTAAGTGAATAAGTTTTTGGTGGAGACATGATAAGTTGTATAAGTGAATAAGTTACTTCACCCTTCCTCTCCTGCACGCCTGAAACACAGCAGCGTGGAGATATGATAAGTGATATAAGTGAATAAGTTGTGTGTGGAGACATGATAAGTGATAATTGAATAAGTTGTGTGTAGAGACATGATAAGTGGTATAAGTGAATGAGTTGCGTGTGGCGACATGGTAAGTGGTATAAGTGAATAAGTTATTTCACCCTTCCTCTCCTGCAATGCCTGCAAACAGCGAGGAGCATGTGGAGCAATGATGGATCGGCATATTTCACTTTTTGAGATTTCATAATTTTTCTACAATGCCGGTACAATACACGTAGATAGAGCCATTACATCGCTTGTAATATCGATAAAGCTGTACACGTGAACTGAGGCAATTTTCCTTTCTATTGGTATAAATTAGGTAACACAGCATACACCCAGTATTTCCTAAACTTGTTAAACATGTTTAAATCAAATTGTGGAAAAGTCTGTTTTAAGGATTAATGTAATGCATTAAATATGCATCATAATGAGCTGATTTGATTTGGTTGACCGTATTTTTGATTAATTAATTAACTAATTAGTTGCATTACTGACAGATTGGTTGATTGATTGACTGAGTGCCTCATTAATTGAGTAGCTGATTGATTGACTGATTGATTGATTGATTGATTGACTAACCTGATGTAACTCAGTCCAGCCCATGTGATCAGTAACATTGAGTAAAGCTCTTTCGTTCAATAACAGCTGTACACAGCTGCTGTTGTCTAGCTCATCAGCGCTGCACACACAGTGGTAGAGGGGTGTCAGTCCCTTGTTGTCCCTGTAGTTAGGTGCTGCACCCAGGTCTAGCAGGGTCTACAAACAATCAATCAGTTAACCATTCAATCAATCAGTTAATTAGTTCATATAGTTCATCATCGCTATACAGTGGTAGAGATGCGTCAGATTCTAGAAGTAGTTAGGCGGTGCACTCAGGTGTAGCTGGTTCTAGAATCAATCAATCAAATCAATCAACTTTTAGCAGACATTCCCCCTTAGAATGTGTCCTATCCAACTCTTCCTCCTATTTCCTTTGTGTGCCTATATCCGTGCAGCAATGAGCTAGGCAAAATTCTCAGAAATGAGAGACATATGTTTATTTGTTCACATATCACACAGTACCGCAGTCAACATATTTCGAATAACACAAAGATACTTAAGTAAAACGCAAAGACAGGCACTCTAATACATGCAAAACCAGGCCATCAATGAAGGAGCATAACACCCTATCTAGTTGACCACCTTTGTGTCTTAGATGTGTGTCTTAAATGTGTGTCTCAGGCCCACCTGTAGAGCGGCTTGATGCCCATACAGTGCGGCCCTATGTACAGCTGTCCAGCCCTGTCTACTTCTGTAGTCCAGATGGGCACCTCCCTCTACGAGCGTCATCAGCATCTGTTTGGGATCCCTGAGTCCCACTGCCAATCCTAGCGGACTCTCTGCAATCAATCAATCGTGATTTATTAGACTAGACAATCAAAATCAGTCAAATATCAATCAATCAATCGATTGTTATCGATATGGCACTCACTGAATTGTGCTGTATAAATGGCACTAAATAGTACTAAATTGTGCTATATATGTGGCACTAAATGGCACTGAATTTTATTACATAAATGGCACTGAATTGTGCTATATAAATGGCACAACCTCCTGTGCGATCGTCATGGAAGTTAGGATCGAGTCCCTTGATCAGAGCCTTCCTGACTGCTTCCCTCTTGTTCTCCTCCACATAGTGGAGAAACTTTATCCGCTCAGCCTGGAAAACATCATCATCATCATCGTCATCATCATCGTCATCGTCATCGTCATTATCCCCATCATCATCATCATCACCGTTATCGTCATCGTCATCGTCGTCGTCGTCGTCGTCATCATCATCATCATCATCATCATCATCATCATTATCATTATGGTCATCATCATCATCAGCGTCAACATCATCGACGGATCTAGGGGGGGCCCAGGGGGCCCGGCCCCCCCTTAGGTCTGACGATAAAAAATTGTAAACTATATTTTCATTGTTTCTATGGCAATTTCGATGTGTCAGTATGTTTGTAAGAGTAGTGGTTAGGGTGGGGGGGGGGGGGGGGGGGGTACGAGAGGGAACTCAGTTTCGCTAGATCTAATATTTTGAAATATGGTACTAGGGGCCACATTTTTTATACTAGGAGCCCCTTAAATGGTCGGGGGCCCGAAAAATGTCGACCGTTTCACTAGCTCTCAATTTTCGCTTTAACCACTGCATAAGAGGAAAAAAGGATGCTACTAAAAAAATGTGATCTCTGTCCCGCAGCATTGGTGCGAGCAGCCTTAGCTGGGAAGCCTCCCTCCTACTGCCAAATTTAGGGCCATTTTGCAATTCGTCCAAATCCGCTGAGTTTCCTCATAGGTGAAAAAATTGACCTACTTTTTTTCAAAACAAATGCATGAATTTATGCATTTTAGGTTTTCCTCACACTTTAGTGAGGGTGTGAGTGGTGGGGGGGGGGGGGAGGTAAGATACACTCACTTTATGAGCCGAGCTCAATAATGAAATCACTTTGAGCCCCCCTAGCATTTCTTCTGATTGCGTCACATGTCCCGATCTAGGCGGGGCGTAAGCAAAAATGGGTACATTCTCAAAAAAAAATTTCAGGCCCCCCTTAAAAATTCCTGGATCCGCTCCTGAACACGTCTCACAACACACAAATACGATCAATCGTCTAATAATGTGCATTCCGTGTTAATCCCTGAGCTTCAGAATATACCCCCAAACACTAGCGGGTGATTCACAGGTCCCGACATCATTAAATAGTGACAACTTTTGTTATAATGTAATGGTATCTAGAATGTGTCTAGTCACTTTGTAGACGAGTTAAGCTTCTGATCGTGAAGTTAAACAAAACCCATCTTCGAGGTCAGATTCTTGCAGCCGATAGCCTTGAAACAGCCTACTAGACCTACAGCAGCCCGAGCCTACTAGGCCTACAGCGGCCCGAGCCTACTAGGCCTACAGCAGTTCGAGCCTACTAGGCTTACAACTGCCCGAGCCTACTAGGCCTACAGCAGCCCGAGTTTACTAGGCCTACAGGTTCTTCGACGTGCTTCGTGCTGCAGATGACACCGTTTTAGATGTTGTTCTGACTTTCTTTACACAACGATGGCGTCAGGCCCACAAAGTGCTCGCTGTCATTATCATGCTGTAACATTTTCAGCTATTAGAAGCCCATAGAATGCAACCCAAGCACGTTTTTATAACGTAACGCTAAATAGAATTAAGATGTAATTAATACCGAATGACTGCCTTCGTGCATGGTTTCTTTTGTGGTTCTATTTAAGAAAACGTTAATTATAATTGTAGAATAGTTCTCTTTCTCTCTCTCTCTCTGTCTCTCGCTCTCCTCTCCCTCTCTCCTTAATCTGCCCTGTTTCTTTCTCTTTTTCTTACCTTCAGTACAGCATGCCATGCAGAATATGAAATTATCTGTAACTCTTTTGCTCTTTCTCTTCAGCGCCTGTTTTATTTCAATTCGCTTGGGTGAATCGATTTGTTTTCGACGGGGGACGCCCTTGACACCATCCTTGTATGTGGTAACAGACGTTAAACCTTTCTTTTTTATTAATATTACTGTTATTGTTACTGTTATTGCCATATCATTGCTATTGTTATTGCTATTGCTATCGCTATTGCTATTTCTATTCTTAATGCTATAGCTATTGCTATTGCTATTGTTACTATTAATTAGACGGGGATAGTTTGAACCAGAAAAAATATGAAGGAAATAGAGGCAGAGTCAGACCGAGATTAGGTATGTTAGATGATTTAAAGACTCACGCATATGTGGAAATGAATAGGAAAGCTGAAGACAGAGAAGAGTGGAGGCGTTATATACCATGGACCTGCCAGTAGGCAGTGCACTAAGAGAGAGAGAGAGAAAGAGAGAAAGAGAAAGAGAATGAGAGAAAGAGAGAAAGAGAGAGAGAGAGAGAGAAAGAGAGAAAGAGAGAGAGAGAGTATGAACCTTTGTGTTGGCAGCTTTGAGAGATCTCGGCTTGAGGGCGATTGACTTGTGCAGTCTCTTCTTGTACTTCATCTGCAGAAAAATAAATAAGTAAATTACACAATATTGGTTCTTAGATGTAAATCTTAAAATAGTTCAACTGCACGTATGTCTTAAAACTCGACTAAAGCAGCCTAAGTTTTTTATGAAGTACTATGTCTGCAGTTCTTATCGGAGAATTGGACCACTATAGTTTCATATTAAGAGGAAACAGGAAGACAGGGAAGAGTGGAGGCGTTATATAGCATGGACCTGCCAGTAGGTAATGCAATAAGACAGAGAGAGAGAGAGAGAGAGAGAGAGAGAGAGATAGAGAGAGAAAGTTTCATATTGCGCTATTCCTGCAACTCCTAAATAATTTTTATTTATTATACCTGTAAATATTTTGCATGACAGCAGGTTATACGTGTGAATCTTATTATTTAGCAGCGGATTACGATTGTTATTGTGTGATTCTTTGGTTATTGTTATAATATAGCACGTTATACATGGCATTCTATTTCTTTGAAGATATGTCATGTATGTATCTGTAACTCTACTAATTAGACGATATGTTTTACCATTAACTCTAATTAATTATAGAAGTCTTATTAGAAGACGTGTGCTGTGGGGATATCCCTGACATTATCTTTGGATGAGGAAACGGACGATAAACCTGTATGATTATTATTATTATTACTATTATTGCTATTGTTATTATTATTATTATTATTATTATTATTATTATTATTTATTTGATATGATATACCTGTATCTCTTGATTATTCGACAAGGAGTACTCTCTCATTGTTCTCTCGTCATCTAAGAACTTTCCAGACCGACCGTTACACGGAGGCTGAAATAGACCGTAATTCTGTCCGTCCTGTAAATTCTTCAATCAATCAATCCATCGATAAAGCAATCAATCAACCAATCGATCAATCAATCAATCAATCAATTTATTTATTAATCGTTTGGCAATGAAATCTATGTCAATTTTGGCGATCTTATATTTATTTTAATCAATACTAATCCCTGTGATGGTCAGCTAGATAGAGCACTTTTTATCTTCTCTGATAGTAACAGGATAAATTGATTTGCGTAGTTTTTATTAAACTGATAAATGACGGGTCTTTATCTTTCTATTTCAGTTCTATTCTCCAATTATTAACACTTCCAGCAAACCACCCCTCCTTGCACGTGGCTTATCTGAGACTCTACGGTGTAGAGCGAGAGATTTGGTGTGTTCCATGTTGTCGTGAACGACAGTAGTACTCCCATCTAGTTGTTGTTTTTGTTGTTGTTGTTATTGCTGCTGCAGTTGTTGGTGTTGTTGGTGTTATTGGTGTTATTGTTGGTGTTGCAATATACCGGCGCAATGTCAGAGAGAATGTGCTGCTTGACGGCCCAGACTCGGTCTTCCTCATTAACTCTCAGCGCCATCTGTAGAATCAATCAATTCAATCATCAATTAATCAATCAGTTAAATAATTGTTTCAATTATTAAGAAATAAAGAAGCTACTAAACAAGACATTAAAAATGTTTAGTAATTGTTTAACACAGCAATTTTTAAGACATAAATAACACACAAGTTCAATATGCTATTTATACATGTTGTTAGTAGTTTAGAAAATCGATTAATTGATTAGTTACACATATTTAACTGAATATTAATACTGTGATAATTAATTGTGTAGGCTATTAATATTAATTATGAATTAATTATGTAGGCTATTAATATTAATTATGAATTAATTATGTGGCTCTTAATATTAATTATGAATTGATAGTTAATTGAATTGAACTAATTGAAAATAGTGTCTGGTGTCATTAAATTTCCATATCCTCTAGTAAAAGTACATTTAAGTGAGAAATTACAATACAATAAAACGAGAAATACTATTGGGCTTTGAAGAAAATAGTACACATATATTAGCGTATATTTCCACCTTTCAGCCTGGGCTATTGCTTTTTGATCTCCGCTTAAAATAGTGCCATAGATCAATTAAAAGTTACGGATTCTACATACGTTACCATACCATACTTCTCCTCAGCACATTTATTCTGCAGATTGGTCTTCGTGAATTGATCTGTAGTGAGAGAGAGAGAGAGAGAGAGAGGGAGAAAGAGAGAGAGAGAACTATGTTTATTTAAAAAACATACTGCAATACTGTAGTGATGTGTGCTATGGGGACGTCCCTGACCTTATCCTTGGATGAGAAAACGGATGTTAAACCTTTATTATTATTACCTAACAAATAACTTTATAACAACAACAACAACAACAACAGCAAAATTAGAAAGATACACGAAGACTGAATAAGTCCTTAGTTCTGCACTTCCAGAAATTGTGTGATAGATGTTGTCATTCACGACAACTTCTATCACACAAGTCATTGTGAATCGTGAGGTACCTGGGCCTGCAGGTCTGGAATGACGAGCTGTATGGTGATGGTGTCCAGCCCTTCCGCTGACATAGACGACATCGAGGCCAGGGCCGAGGGCTCGTAGCCGCCCAGGAGACTCCTCTGCCTCAGAGGTGGCGCCTTGTCGCCCTCTGATGGACTCCTCGAGAGCATGTTCATCTCTGTGAAAGTGATTAGTTCTTCGATCAAATGCTGGAGTTATTCCTTCGAGCAAATGCTGGAATTATTCACTCAAGCAAACGATGGAGTTATTCCAGCTGATTGGAGATTAGTACTAAAATTATTTTGTTTAGTATTATTATTATTTATTGTTTAAATTATTATTATAATTATTCCAGAGATTCATTTATAAGTTAAGTAGAAACTAAACATCAGTTTATTAACGGGATTTCATTGTTGTATTTTATTTTGTCCAGAAATATTCAGTATTTACATGTACACTTCTGCTATTACTGAGCAACTTTGTTTTTTCATCAATCTAAGGTATAACAAATTAAAAACATAAATTTTCTAATAGGTAAATCTCTCGAGGTTTACTGTTGTAAGAATAAACACAGTTAATATAACAACTCCGTGTTAACACTCATTATACTATTTACAGTCATGACAGTCATAACAGTCATAATACTAATAACAGTCATAATACTAATAACAGTCATAGTACTAATAACAGTCATAATACTAATAACAGTCATAAGAGTCATAAGAGTCATAACGGTCATAACAGTTATAACAGTCATAACAGTCATAACAAAATGACTCTTTTTAGACACAATCGGTATAATCTCTTTAACGTATATAAAGTGTAGACATAATATATTATCTTATTTTATAAGAGGAAAAGGTGTACATTAGCTTCTAATTTTCTGCATTATTATTTCTTATACATATATTTATTATAACTGAAATGCTACAGTCAACTAGTGACGCACTCTAGTATTAGCACAGGTTTGTTATGTTACAGGTAGGCGCTCAGTGCCTGTGCCTACATCGTGCCTACAGATGAAAATGACAAAATAAGCGGAACTCTTTACATAGCAATGAATAGCTGAATTATGACCGTGTACGTGTCTGTAACATGTGCGTGTGCGTGTGCGTGTGTGTGTGCGTATGTGAGTGTGAGTGTGCGTGTTTTTAAGACGTCAGAAATAGTTGCGATTTTAATCGCTCATTTAATGCATGCACAACCATATAATAAATTCTGGTGGCGCAGTGGCTGCTTACATGTGCCTGTTGATAGCCTATGTCTCAACTCCCAGGAGGCCAGGTTTAGGGGCAGAATTAAGGCTGGGAGTGAGAGTGGGAGGCTGACCCCATCAGTGGCGTAGCGAGGGGAGACAGGGAGGGGCATGTGCCCCCTCCAAGATGTCATGTAAAAGTTTTATTAAGGCCAAAATATAAGAGAAAACATTGTATAAAGTGCGTACATCCCTAAAGTGCCTCCCCCAAGATTAAAGTGCCTCCCCCAAGATTAAAGTGCCTCCCCAAGATTAAAGTGCCTCCCCCAAGATTAAAGTGACTCCCCAAAGACTAAATCCAGGCTACGCCACTGGACCCCATTAGGTCTAGAATGTGGCAAGTGGCAGTATGCCCCGAGGTATAATGTTTTCTTAAATTTAATAAGGAAATGCAATGGAAAGGAAGAGGGTTGAGGAAAGGAATGCAATGGGCCATTGGCCCATTGCATTCCTTTCCTCAACCCTTGATTTAAGATAAAATCAAATAAGGAATGAGCATTTGTTTCATCTAACTTGGCACGAAAGTTATTTGTAGTACTACAGTTGTACAGTACAGTTGTACAGTACAGTTGTACAGTACAGTTGTACAGTACAGTTGTACAGTACAGTTTTACTGTGCTGTTTGAACAACAGCGAGAGTTAAATTAATGCCCCATCAATCATCTGACCAGTCAAGCGAACTGTTACGAAAAGTTTCTCGTTTTACCCGCTCACACCTATCGGATATCTACTTACGACTGGTCTCACAGGTAGTCAGCTAGATAGGATACTCTGTAAGCTCATTGAAGGCATAGAGTCTGTATTATTTATTTGAGAAATGTAATCATAGATTCCGCTTTATTCACACATGCTCTGTTTTCTCTAGCATGTTCTTATTGTCTTCGTTTTAAACGCTAAACGCTTAGTCGATGGCGAGAACCTCTCAATTTAATGTAAAAGAGACCTTCATGAAAAGTAATGATGACATAACCGCTGAGAAGCTACAAAGATCTAGGACAAAGAACCGGGACAGCTCCAGTAGAGTTCCAAAAGATCTCCAGTAGAGCTTCAGGAAAGCTCCAGGAGAAGTCCTGAAGAGCTTCAGGAAAGCTTCAATATATCTCCAGTATAACTTAACTTAACATAATTATACTGGTTAAGGAGGTCACAAAGACCTGTAACACCAGTATAGCTTCAAGTGATATTCACAAGAACTTCACAAGAGAACTTTCAGCATCACACTGGAGCATACGGAATTATATCACACTGGGACATAAGGACTTACTCATCCCTCTAAACTCGGCTGCAAATTGTCGTACCATATAACTTCACGTCATGTACAAGCTGCAAGGTTCTTAAGAGTGGAATGCAACTCTTGTGGTCGATGAGGTGAGAGAGAGAGAGCGATATATATATATATATATATATATATATATATATATATATAGAGAGAGAGAGAGAGAGAGAGAGAGAGAAAGAGAGTGCGAGAGAGAGAGGGGGTGAGAGGGAGAGGGTAACTTACGAAGAGTTATAAACTTGAGTCAGACCAGCCCTCAGAGCTCTGCTGAGGTTACAACAGAGCTCAACAAAGAAAGTCTTGTATTGTACAAGAGTCACTGCCTGGGGGGGGGGGGGGAGGGTAGTAACGACTCCCCTGAAACAAGAAGTAAATTGTAAATAATTATATCTGAAAATGTCAATGTATTATATAATTATAAATATATATCTGGACTCAGATCTTTCTCTCTCTTTCTCTCTCTCTCTCTCTCTCTCTCTCTCTATATATATATATATATATATATATTTATGTATATATATATACATATACAGGGTGAGTAAAAAAATGATAACACCTGTTAAAAGTTTGAATATCTCAGGCTATTGTTAATATTTTCAAACCAAATTTTTACCAAATACTAAAGGCCCCATTTCTGATGGGGTGGCCAATTTTCATCCAATTTAATGCATAGATTGGCCAGTTATGCAAGTTTCAGCAGACCAACCCCCCATTTTTACCTAATTCGGGATTATTAAAAAATAATTTAGCATTAGATCTAAGGATGGAAATAAATTTTATGCCGCAGATGTTATTTATGCCTACCCAATAAGACATTTTTCACTGACGAAAAGATTTTTTACATCAGTCCGCCTGTGAACAGTCAAAACAACCGTGTGTGGGCAGCGGGGAAAAGGAGGAAATCAGCTCCGAGCGACTGCTTGTTCAACGTGCTAAGTTCTTTGAGCATGCTATGGTTTCGGCTGGCGTTTGCTACAACGGTAAGGACAAATTGCACTTCATTGGTGAGAAGGAAAAGGTGAAAGCTCAGTATTGCGTCAATACTTTACTTTCCAAGCTGTTTGATGATGGCAATGCTCTTCTATCAAACGGCTTCATCTTTCATCAGGATGGTGCTCCGGCTCATGCATCTCGTCATGCACAGGAATGGATCAGCGAGAGAAATCCGCATATCATCATGAAGAGTGAATGGCCTCCAAACTCTCCTGATCTAAATCCTCTGGATAACCATATCTGGGGAACCATGCTGCATCTCTATCAGAAACACCTGCCGAAGCCTAAAAACAAGACAGAACTGCAGGAAGTGCAACAATCAATCTGGGAGAGAATGCCCCAAGCTGGAATTAACAAGGCTGTCCTAGCGTTCCGAAAGCGACTGCAATCCAGCACAGCAGCCGGAGGAAATCATATAGAATAGTCAGTAATGCTAGCAGATACAATTGGTTCTTTCTGAACCACCACAACGACCCTTTTCAGGGCCAAAATAAAAATTATATAAAATATTATTTTATTTACAGTTAAAACGGGGGGGGGGTTGCTCTGCTGAAACTTGCATAACTGGCCGATATATGCATTAAAATGGATGCAAATTGGTCACCCTATCAGAAATTGGTCCTTTAGTATTTGGTAAAAGTTTGGTTTGAAAATATTAACAATAGCCTGAGATATTCAAACTTTTAGCAGGTGTTATCATTTTTTTACTCACCCTGTATATATATATCGTGTATGCCTAGCGGCAGGTCCCATGTATTTCTTTCTATTTGGAGCCTGATGTCTTGGCTCATATAATATAGCACTATAGAAAACACTTCCATCATCCGATAAATTAATCCTTCATAAAAGATAAAAAGCCTTATCTGCACTTTAATACAGCCTCTCTAAATTCTGGTTTAGTCGCCTCTTACGACAAGTGTAGTTTACCGGTTGATTTAGCTTTCAGTAGCTCGAACACAAAGCGGGTTGCACAGTTTATATATATGACATACCGGTACTGCCAGTGACTTAGAATCATTAAAAATTCTAAAGCCAATGGAGCGCATTTCGTTGCGTAGGCTGCCAGGTTTCAATAACTTGTTAAGAAACTATTACATTAGCAAATATGCCGGCTCTACACTCTTTAAACTTTAATCTCCTCTTAATCTCAATCTTGTAGCAGTAGACTTAAATCTAGACCCTGATAGAGAATTACAGTCCAACCTACTGTAAATCAGCAGTATTGGTGAAGACGTGAATTGAAATACTCTTGCACTGACTCTGTTGAGGGCTTTGATAATATTTTCTTACATCTTACGACCATAATAATTTAACATAACATAACATTACTGAGTCAGGAAGCAACTACATGCTTGTTTAAGACTCACTAAACACTAAGCTAATACTATTTAATTTAATAACACCTCAGAGTTCAATAGGAGACTAAAAATTACACCATACAAGTACATAATTATACCAAAAAGAGCCAGTGGCCAACTATGAGAATATCGCACATATTATATATCGCACTTTTAGCAGAATCATCTGTTCACAGGTGATTACTTCTTCTGTCTCCAGCAGACAAATAACACACATTATTCACTGCAGCGTCGTGATATTACAGCTACAGGACATCCTGAAGAACTTAACTTTTGGGGCGGTTAAATCAGGTCGGGATTTAATTGAGAGAGGTGTAGTCCGGTGAAGTGTATCTGATATAAAGACAGAAACTCCGCAAGTGCGTATAGTTCATCAGTATATATTCACTATATAATATATATGGAATACTAGTAATCATAGGCTTGTGACAGAGAGGAAGACCTACACTGCATGTAAACTTCCCTGACATCTTCCTGGTATGAAGAAACGGACGTTAAACCTTTATTATTATTATTATTTATTATTATTATCATTATTATTATTATTAGACCCACACAGCAGTGGAATCGACATTCGATTCATCCACAGGGACTTTTGTAATACAATTAAATAAATGATCAAAACTTATTTAATTTATTAAATTTGATTTGATTAATTTTCTAGTGAGTATATATATATATATATATATATATATATATATATATATATATTATATTGAATGATCGAATATATATATATATACATTATATATATATATATATATATATATATATATATATATATATATATATATATATGAATTTAGATATTTGATGTCATGTATATATATATATATAGTGAATTATCTAAGTTAAATCTCTAAATTTAAAAAAATAGTTCAACACTGGAACATTGGATTAGTTTTTAATTAAAGCTTTTGTTAGCTAGCATTAGTTAGCAAGAGTTGCTGTTTGCATTTTTCGAAATATTATTATAGTGTATTTGTATTATTTGTGCGTTTGTAATTTATTGGCTATATTGCTACCCAAATAATGGTGAAATGAAGATATATGCATATATATATATATATATATATATATATATATATATATATATATATATATATATATATATATGCATGCATATTAGTTAATTGTTAATAAGATAGTGAGATCGCCAATCTTCACGATTAACATGTAATAGATGATTTTTAAAGTGCTATTAAATGTTATCTCGCCAATATCTAGGCCTAAATTCATCCTATACAATAACACATAATATTCTAGCTATAAGAATACGTAGATAAACTGTCGGTCACGCAGTGTTGTAATTGCTGGTCTATGCCGCAGAACTGGCCTATGGCAGAGCCGGCATGCTTGGCTGTTGCAGCGCTGTTTTTATATATACAATGAGATTTGTGTTCTAGATTTCTACATTGACTAAATGGCATCAACCGTTATGGGCAGGACTCGCATAGAGGCTTGTGTAACTATTCATGTGCCAATTGTAATGTGTATAGACTCCACTGCTCTGTTGGGTCACTAGTTGAAACCACAACAACAACAACGGAATTAGAGTGCTACTGTCGTCAATGACAACATTGAGCACTATGGTACCCATATCAAATCCGATGAGCAGAGTGTGAGGTCCAAAAATAGTGCAAGCCAAAATCCGAGAGTTCAGTCCGAAGAAGGGTACTAGTGGAATGGAGGTTTACGTGTTGGTCTCAGTTCCTGTGCAATGGTTGAATAGGAGAGGTCAAAGAGAATGTCTTAATAGCGTAGTGGTAACGTCAAGAAGTTTTAAATGACAAATCCTGAGGTGAATTGAACCCTCGTGAGTTCGAATCCCAGCCGCGCTGGTCTGAGAGTAAAATCTCTGACATTCATTGGACTGGCTATACGGAAAATTGTCTAAATTGCCAAATGGTTTAAACATGTGGTAATAAAAGTGATAGATATCAACATAGCTGATCATTTCACTATAATGCATGTTTACTTTTTACTTTAAAAGCCTTCGACCGTCTATGAAACTGTTCATGAAAGTAAAACAATCAAAAACTGTACGTTTATTTTAAGATTAGACAAAATGCCGATGACTGAATGTAATGACGACAGTACCTTGTGTTAGCACAAGGTCTAGACCCAACACTACCTCAGCAATTGTGGCCTATGGTTGCTTCTCGACTCTTCATATTTCTACTGGTGCCGTAACATTTATTTTGACGAAGCGTTGTCTGAATTTTTTCTGATACGGTGACGTCAAGTCAAACAAACAGAGAAACTATAAAAATGAATGTTACAAATATTTACAATTTTATATAATAATTCTACTTTAAAAGCGAAAACGAAAATTAATACCGGTAATTGTCTAATGAGAGAGACCAAGATATTCCATATCCATAGCGATTACATTCACATTGTCAGCTAGGCCTATCTAATCGTTCTTTCCAGCATGCTGCTCCGCAGATCTGGAATTCTCTTCCAGCCACTCTTCGGAAGACTTCTTTTGATTATCATAAGCCTTTGCTTACCTATGAGCAGTTCATAAGCAGTTAATGTCCATCTATTTGTCTTTTTTCCATCCAGTTTCAACGAATAAACGACCAGCACAAAAACCTCTTTTCTCTAATAATAACAATAATAACAACAATTAGAGTGCTACAGTCATCAATGACATAATCGAACACCATTGAGACAAAATCAAGCCCTCGAGCAAAAAGAAGGTCCAAAAACTGTGCAAATTCCAAAATCCAGAAATTCAGTCTAAATCTCTATCTTTGGACTGATTTTATGGATTTTGGGTTTTGCACCGTTTTTGGTTTATATTATTATATTTTGTTCATAGGCTTGGATTTAGTAAAATACTACTCTATGTTGTCATTGATGGTAGTAGCATTGCTATTGTGGTTGCTTTTATCTGAAGTCTCTAATAGTTTGACAGCAATTGCATGCATTTTGTAGCTGGCAAACATGTTAATTTGGTTTGTTTTATAGTTTAATATTTTTCTACATCTTTGTAAGTGTGTAGGTATGCGCGTACGTGCATGTGTGTGCCACAGTGTGTGTATGTTCCTGTGTATGTGTGTGTGTATGTGTGTGCAGGGTCACTGTATAGAGGTAGGATATCTCTGGATATACTTTTGCTACAAGGGAATGGTAGCATTCGGGTTCTCACAAAAAGCGAAATGTGTGCGCGCGCGTGTGTGTGTGTGCATGTGCGTGTGTGTGTGCATGTGTGTGCTTGTATGAGTTAACGGTTTGTGCAAGTCAAGCCTGTTAATAGAGAGGATTATTACTATTAATTAAATATATAATTTATTTTACGAAGCAGAAGCTGTATGATATATAGGTTTTTATATATAACTTATCAGGTACTGAATATGAAAACTAATTTCTACAAAGCTACTAACAGCCAACAATAGCAGCTGCTAATATCTTACAGCAGCTAATAGCTAGCTCACAGCTCAGCTGCTAATAGATAGCAGCTACCAATAGTTAGCATCTATCAGTAATTAGCAGCTGCTAATAGCTAGCTGGCAGCTCAGCTGCTAATAGATAGCAGCTACTAATAGATAGCAGCTACCAATAGCTAGCAGCTACTAATTAACAGCAGCTACCAATAGCTAGCAGCTGCTAATATCTAACAGCAGCTAATAGCTAGCTCACAGCTCAGCTGCTAATAGATAGCAGCTACCAATAGTTAGCATCTATCAATAGCTAGCAGCTGCTAATAGCTAGCATCTACCAATAGCTAGCAGCTCCTAATAGCTAGCTGGCAGCTCAGCTGCTAATAGATAGCAGCTACTAGTAGCTAGCAGCTTCCAACAACTGATAGTAAATCTAACTGGGACGTAGATTGATCAGTAATTAGCAAGTGTTTAGTCTACAGCAGTTAAGCTAATCTCACGTCGACCAATAGTAGCGCTAGATTTAAATAAGACTCCGAGGTCATGTCGTGGTGTCACCTTTCATCAGGGGTTGAGCTTGAGTTATCAACCCATAGCTAATCCTTTCATCAGGGGTTGTGCTTTGAGTTATCAACCCATAGCTAATCCTTTCATCAGGGGTTGAGCTTGAGTTATCAACCAATAGCTAATCCGCCCATCCGATCAGGGTGGTCAGCCAGATACATTTAGGTGATCAATCTATTATCTATTAAACGTTAGAGATAGGCGAAATTTTCTGAGATATATTATCTTAGTCGAAACTCTGTCACTGACAAACAACAGTTACAGGTAAGTTTGATGGCCAAAAGCTTTTATCAGGGGGCCTTGATTCCATATTAAAGACTTTATTTTAATCAGGGGGCCCTGCTCCACATTAGGGGCTAAGCTTTTATCAGACGATTGTTATCAGGGGCCTCCATCTCTCATCCCATTCCACCCCTCATCCCAAAGCTACTAAGCAGGCAGGCATGCCCCCCGCCTAACAACTATTTGCTAAATTTTCCACTTCCCTCTTTTTTATAACTCTGTGCCTCTTCTACTCTCCCCTCCTATTTTATCAACGACATTGCATTGTTGTTAACGTTGTGTGGACACCCCTGACTGTTATTAACTAACCAATTAAATGCTTTAAGAAATATTAATCTTAAGAAGTTGAATCCTGAATGATAAATAACAAAATTTTGAATGTTCTTTGACATCTTCCGTTGATTTCTGCTCAGGTTACAGAGTAGAACTTCTAAATGAAAATATGGAAAATAATTAATAATGAAAATTGAAAATAGTTAATGAAAACTGAAAGCTGTTTTGGGCTGTAAACCCTGTCTTATTGGAAGCTAGCGCACACTACAAACGAGACGTCCGTTTTGATCACAGCTTACCTTTCTCCAGTCTCTCCACTGACACATACATCACACTGTCCTACGCTGTGATTCAGCTGCTGCTGTTGCTGCTCTTGTTGTTGTTGTTATAGCTGCTGTTGCTGCTTTTGTTGCTGCTGCTGTTGTTGCTGCTGCTGCTGTTGTTGTTGTTATTGCTGCAGCTGTTGCTGCTGGTGTTGTTGTTGTTGCTGCTGCTGCTGTTGTAGCTGCTGCTGTTGTTGTTGCTGCTGCTGCTGTTATAGTTGCTGCTACTGTTATATTTGTTGCTGCTGTTGTTGTTGCTGCTACTGTTGTAGTTGCTGCTACTGTTGTAGTTGCTGCTGCTGTTATATTTGTTGCTGCTGTTGTTGTTGCTGCTACTGTTGTAGTTGCTGCTACTGTTGTAGTTGCTGTTGCTGTTATTGTTGTTGATGCTGTTGCTGCAGCCAGTGTGTAACTTGTACGTGTTGAGCTCAACCGTTCAGCAGTTGGACAAAGTCTTATCGTCAAGTTTCTTCTAAAGTTTTACGTTTTCTGAGGTTTTCCAAGTAATTTATTGGTTTTATTCAAAGTCAGATTATTTTGTTCTCTATTTAATTGACTCCTAAGTCGATGTATTTGGATAATTTAATTTACTGTTGTTATTGTAATAATTGAAATGTTTAGTTAATCCGATTATAATTTAATAAACAATTGTTATTTTCAGAAATGATGTATCTAGAGTTGATGAGAATTTGGTGTCTTGATAGAACTAGGTGTTCTAGAAGTTAGATATACCCATGTACATATTTAACTGCTAAACTATTTAGAATCAAGATTGAATCAGATGAATTAATTGCTCTATAAAACATCTATTTTCGCTGTGGAATCTACAGCCTCTTGATTTAGTTAAATTAAACACATCTCACTTCTTTGTGAATTAAGTAAACTTAACTTAAACTGCCATACTGAGAACAGTGTAAGCGGTTCGTTCTTGGGCATCTTCACAGAAAGGCAGAGATTTATATAATTTATAATAATTTATCAATAATTAAATATTTATTATTTTGCGATCATTAGCTATTAATTACTAACACTGAATTACCTATTAAATTCAGTGTCGAATTTTTCTATTTAAATTTGAAATGCTTTGAATGTAATGATTTATTTATTTTAAATTGGGTAATATCAAATGATAGGTATATATACACCCGTTGGTGAAGATGTTTTGAAAGTTTTTGTGTACTTAAAAATAAACGTAGTTTTACATGTATATTAAGCTTGCTTATTAAACTTGCTTTTCGTGGGCTCATAGCCATATAATGTAATTGATAATATTATTTTGTTCCAGAAAAGCTAGACATTTAACAATACAAATACATCAAAGTAAAAAAATTCTAACTGTTGCAAAATTAGTATTGATTAAAGTTAAAACTTCATAATTACATAGAGATACAATAAGCAAATACATGATAATAATTATTGTTCCAATTAGAAAATTAGTAGCAACAAAAACTGAATCAATCCAGTAAATATAAAATTTCAAGTCTCCGGTAAATGCAACTAAAGTTAAGAGACTGAAGCGAGGAGTACGAACGAAAAAGAAAGCTTTTACGTGAAGAACTGAAGCAAGAAATATTGATATTTGACAACGTAAGAACTGGAAGAGATAAAATAACCTGTCATCCGAGATGTCATCGATCAGAGCCTCTAAATCAGGCTTCAGCAGGGAAGCTCAGATGAAGGTAAGGTAAACACAGTTTTGTTAAGTATACTGGTTAACAATGGATAGTTCATTATGATGTCGAGCACCTTGTATCCTAGAGTTAAAACTCTAATTGTTTTAACCTTTTTTAAACAAAATATTTCGTATAATCAGTGCAAACATTGGCTGAAGCGTGTGGCGATGTCGGAAATACTTAACAATAATTATACTGGTTAAGGAAGTCACAAAGACTTGTAACACCAGTTTTAGACGTAAATTCATACCTTAATACATAGAGACGTAAAGGAAAAGATACAAACCTTGACAAGCTGATAGGCTTCAAAAAGAAGAACACAAGAAAAACCAAGCACTCACCAACACGCCCCACACACACAAGCATCTCACACATAAACCCAAACACAAGTACACAACCATGCACAAACACACACACATACACGCACCCATGCATGTACACACACATGCACACACTCACGCCCACACATGCACATACACATATGCAAACACACACTCAGAGCACTTACAAGTGTGCACATATACATATATACACAAATACACACCCTATATACGTACACACACACACACACACACACACACACACACATGCACACAAATACACACATATACATGCATACACATGTACGTACATATATACATACATACATATATACACATAAACAAATTATACACACACCTAAACTCATACATATATACTCATACAAACACATATACACATATACATACATCACATTCACATACACACCCACCTGTACATACACACATCAATCTACATACAGACAAAAAAATATGCAATATGCATGCATGCATATAACTACATTCTAGGCAAATCAACCATCTGAAAAAAACTACGTTTACTCATATTTATTAGGTATAATTGAAGTGATTGATTGTTTTTGATTGATTGATCGATTGTTCGATTGATCTTTTTGACTAATTGAATGATAAATTATTTGATATTTCAGTTGAATGCTAAATACGACCCTGAGGTAGCTTGCCAGTGTTTGACTTGGATGAAGGAATTGATCAACAGCACTCATACACCGCCTGACGTTAACTCAACTCTCGACTTCTCGACAGATGGCGACGCTAGTAATTTCTCGAAGATTCTTCATGATGGCACTGTACTCGCCAGGTGTAGCCATATCTTCTCTCTACTTGTTTATTTGTTGTAATATACTACTGCTATTTATTACTACTTATTAATATTTATTAATTATGTATTACTATTTATTACTACATATTAATATTTATTAATTATGTATTACCATTTATTACTACTTATTAATATTTATTAATTATGTATTACTATTTATTACTACATATTAATATTTATTAATTATGTATTACCATTTATTACTACTTATTAATATTTATTAATTATGTATTACTATTTATTAATACTTATTAATATTTATTAATTATGTATTACTATTTATTACTATTTATTACTTTATTAATATTTATTAATTATGTATTACTATTTATTACTACTTATTAATATTTATTAATTATGTATTACTATTTATCAATACTTATTAATATTTATTAATTATGTATTACTATTTATCAATACTACTTATTAATATTTATTAATTATGTATTACTATTTATTACTACTTATTAATATTTATTAATTATGTATTACTATTTATTACTACTTATTAATATTTATTAATTATGTATTACTATTTATTAATACTTATTAATATTTATTAATTATGTATTACTATTATTACTACTTATTTGTAATACACTACTGCAGCAAGATTTTATAAGATTTGTTTTGATATTATAAAATTAACTCATGATCCGTATCGAATTCTTGAATATTATTTCCAATATCTTGCTCAATATTTTACCCTGTACTTAGAAAACCCTCTGCTGCTGCTCTTTCAGCATTTTTCAACATTTTTAAAGAGATTTAAACATTTTTAATATAAAGAAATGAACATTTTTAAGCGAGATTCCTCATATGAGCCTAGAAGACAGGCCACATATCATGAAATCTCTGTAAATTGAACAAGTGTCTCTCGCAGAGAAGGGAATCATTAAGAGAGGCATATTGATTTATACCACAAATGCTCAATATTATTACATTGTGACTTTTTTGCATTTTTGTGCATTATATTTGCATTTTGCATTTTCAAGCACAGACTGAAGAACGCCACAGGACCTCAGATTTATTCAAATAAATAGATAAGGACTTGGGGCTGATCTCTAATGTACCTCAATCTTCACCGAATGTCCACTCTCCACTCTCATATCAGTAACATCTTTATAAGGAATCTACCATTGCAGCGTCATTGACTGATTGATTGATAGATAGCTTGATCGCTTGACTGATCTATTAATAAATTAATTTGTCACTTTCTCTCCTCCCCTAGACTGATCAACTGCCTGCAGCCTGGCTCTGTCCCCGCCTCCAAGCTCCTACGACCCGCCCCCCTGCCCTTCAAGCAGATGGAGCTGATCGAGATGTTTGTAAGGAAGGTCAAGGACTATGGAGTGCCTGACCATGAACTCTTCCAGACCGTTGACCTCTATGAGGATCAGAACCTTCACCAGGTGGTCGTCTGTCTCCAGTCGCTAGGCAGAAAGGTATGATTAATCAATCATTCAATAAAATCAATCATTCAGTAAAATCAATCATTCAGTAAAGTCAATCATTCAGTAAAATCAATCATTCGGCTGGAGCCAGTGGCAATGTCGATAAGTGTGTGGGGGGTTCAAATCCTGG
This sequence comes from Enchytraeus crypticus, assembly GCA_905160935.1. Classification (NCBI taxonomy): domain Eukaryota; kingdom Metazoa; phylum Annelida; class Clitellata; order Enchytraeida; family Enchytraeidae; genus Enchytraeus; species Enchytraeus crypticus. The sequence continues at coordinate 345,086 of CAJHZI010000612.1, forward strand.
GCTCGCCCGTCACTGAAGTCGCGTTCTAGTGAGGAAACTGACGTTAACAGTAACTTTGTTAGCTTTTAAAATTAATTAATGCTTAATCACTCTCACTGATTTTTCTTTCTTTTTTATTTTATTTTATTATTTCTTTTTACTGTACTGAATCAACATTTTTAGTTATTTTGACCATTTTTCGTATAGCCAGTCCAGTGAATATCCGAGATTTTACTCTCAAATCAGCGCGGCTGCGATTCGAACCCACGAGAGTTCAACTCACCTCAGGATCTGCCACTTAATACGTTATGACGCTACTCCTGGCTATTAAGACATTCTAATCATCAATACATCCTCATCTGCCTTTCTCACAACATATACAATCACTTCAAGGCTTCTATTTCTAAATTTTAATAATTCTTTTCCGTTATTCATGGAGCGGAAGAAGAAAATGGGCCTTAAACAAGCATCTGTGCTTCCTGACCTAGTGAGCCATTATGTTCTGTTATGTTATGTTGTTTATTTATTTATTTATTTCTTTTATCACATCATACATGTAAACTATACGTGTCAATTCTTGCGTGCAAAATATCAAGTGTATGAGTGAACGGAAAACAAAGGCCATCAATGGCATTTACATGTTCCGACTAAACTACACAAAATACAATAGAAATTATGTTATGTTATGTTATTCCCTCAGACGAAGGCCCGGGGCTTGCCGGGATTCGGACCTAAGGAGGCTGAAGCGAATCGAAGAACGTTCACGGAAGAGCAGTTGAGAGCTGGAGAACACGTCATAGGACTACAGATGGGCACCAACCGTGGAGCCTCCCAGGCAGGAATGACCTTCGGCAAACAACGCATGATAAACGACTAGACCGGAACTGGATTGCCTTGTATCTCATTCCATGCAGCTTTATCTGATGTTCATTGACATGAGGTCTTCAATTTATTCACTTTTCTGACATTGCCCTATGGCGAGGAACCGGACGTTAAATTCTTATTGATTGATTGATAAGAACTACAGATAGTAGAAATTGAATTGATATCACTTAACTCGAATTCTGTTTGTATTTATGATTATATGCAAAAAGCTGTTTGTCTAATCAATTAATGAGTCTGAATTTAGTGTAGTAATTAATTATTATGTATCATTGGTCCTAAGAACGTGTTTTATATAAGAGGTTTCAATGCAATGACAAAGCAAAATTTGTACTAATTTAGTATTTGTTGAAATTATAGATTACAATCTTTAATTTAATTTAATCAATCGTAAATTAATCCTATATATTCCTAATTGATTCCTAATTGATCAGAGGCTTAGTCGGACGGATTAATAGTTAATGCAATAGATTCACAAATTTAATTTAACTAATTAAAACGTAATAAATGGCATTCCTAGTATAATTAATTGTAGTTTAATAATTGAAGGAGATTAGCAAGCATTTCAAGAATCAAGAACATTCTAACTTTTAACGATATATTGAAAGTATTTAATTTTAATTAAAAACTTCATCTCCATTCTACAATTATTATCACAGCTGCATTTTATAATAATTAATTACCTATAGACAATTTTATACAATCTTGAACATTCTAAGAGTAAAAAATAAGTAGCCTAGTTACCACGTCTTATTGATCATCCTGACTTACGCATCGTTTTGTTTATCATCATCGTCTTCTTCTTCTTCTCTTCAATAACAGTTTAAGTAGGACCGGGATACGAGTAGGACTTCTCCAATTCCCTTTGTGGGGTGGGATCTTTGACATTCGTTAGAAAACTTCCGCTCCTTTCGGTAGAAAATTTTGTAGAAATTTCTGGAGCCTAGGCGATCATTAACCGAATCCCCTTTCTGACGTTTTTTTGAATCTTAGTCATAGTACTTTGTTACCTTTTACGACATGTGCAGTCTACGATTAGTCTATTCTTCAGCAACCCTGACACAACCCAACGTTGTTCTATTTACTAATTCTTAAATATGGAAACAGGCACCAAGCTGAGTATTAAAGATCTTTACAATTTTTTTGTTAAGACCCATTGTCTTCTAAAATGATGCTTTGGCCCATTTGACGGCTGGAGAGCTCTACACGATAGATAAGGGTTCTATTATTAAGTCATTGAACATATCTACAGCGATTAAGTGTTATCTATGTCTCAATTGATAGACTTGAGTACCTATGCTGTCTTGACCTCTTTATCTCATGTAGTTTTCCTTGATAGCATTCAGCAATTACAATGTAATACCAAATCTTTTTAGCATTCAGCAATTACATTATAATACCAAATCTTGATAGCATTCAGCAATTACATTATAATACCAAATCTTGATAGCATTCAGCAATTACATTATAATACCAAATCTTATTAGCATTCAGCAATTTTTTATATATAGCTTTATTTCACCACTCAGGTAGCAAGACAAGAAATAAATACAATACAATCATACAAGCAAACACAAAAATAGCGTTGAAAAATAATTCATCGTAATACTAAATATTGATAGCATTCACTAATTACTAATCAGGTTTCTTTGTAATTACAAATTCTCGCCAGTTTCCTGTCCCAAGATGATTTCAGTGTCTATTCTAAGGATTAGTTTGAATGGCAGCCTATCAGAGGTCTAGACTGATATACTGATTGTGATCATTGGATGCTGTGGCTTCTTGAAACTGAGTTTTGTATTTTAGAGAATTTCATATTTAGTATGTGGTCAATTTCTAAATATCTCTATTTATATTCATAGGATTATGCTAGCAATGAATATTAACTGCTTGCTAAAGGCTGCTACTCGGAAGTCTTCAGAATCGATAATTAAATAGAGTCTAAAACTTTGAAAAGCACCTAAGTAAATACTAGACCCAAGAATGCGTGTATGAGGTAACTCTACTTCGAGGTCTTATGAAACTTTGGTATTGCATAAGCTACGCTTAATACATATTGGCATTAGAAAAAGAGAGAGAAGGAGAGAGACAGTCGCACACATACACAGAGAGAGAGAGAGAGAGGGAGATGGAGAGGGGGAGAGAAGGAAGAAAAATGGGCCTCATTTAAGTAAAAACTAAAATACAGATGCGGCTAAATCTGTCCACAGCACAGAATATCAAACAAAATATAAGCTAAACTAAAAGAAAACGGCAAATGAAAGACAATTAAATTGTTCTTGGTATTACCTGATAGGGCCCTCTGCACTCGATTCGTCTGTTCTTCGTTGTAAAGCGTTGTAAGGCGTTGTAAAGCGTTGTAAAGCGTTGTAAAGCGTTGTAAAGCGTTGTAAAGCGTTGTAAAGCGTGTACTGCAGATCTACTAAGAGAGGAAGAGACGTTCTGTTCTCTCAGTATCCTACACGTATTGTACTTACTTTGACATAGCGACCACATGGAGAACAATAAGTAAATATTGCATAAGATATATAATAATAAAATGAATTTTCTTTCATAAATATCATATAAATGGACGTATAGGAGTAGCTCATGCAATAAACAGACTAATAATACGAAATTTTTACTTATCTCAAGGCCATAGAGAGAGGGAGAGAGAGAGACAGAGAGAGACACACAGAGAGAGAGAGACAGAGAGAGAGAGAGAGAGAGAGAGAGAGAGAGAGAGAGAGAGAGAGAGAGAGAGACAGGGAGAGAGAGAGAGAGAGAGAGAGACACACACAGAGAGAGAGAGACAGAGAGAGAGAGAGAGAGACAGAGAGAGAGAGAGAGAGAGAGAGACAGGGAGAGAGAGAGAGAGAGAGAGAGAGGTGTCATTAAAGCTTTTATAGCATACGTCTTTTAGCCTTCAACTTAAAACACAAAATAATTTAAGAGGCTACACTTTAGACAAGAGTTTTAGCCTTGTAATGTATTTCACATAAGATTTCTTTATTTCGCTAAACAATAGACTAGGATAACAAAAATCTTTTACAATGAAATTTTTTGCAGTACATAATGCATGTAGTTAAACTGCTAGAAACACGATTATACTACTTGATAATAATAATAGTACAATAATATTTAAATAATAATAATAATAATTAAATAAATAACTAATAAAAATAATAGTAATAATAACAATAAGCATCATCATCGTGAGAATTTAGTCAATGCTTACATACAAATTGTCAAAGATAGACCTATGACGTGAATCTCTAAAAAGAAAGGTAGTAAAAATACCATGAAAAAACCAGAAGGAACAAGATAAGATAAATGCCAAGGAACTATGCACGGACATTAAATATATAATTTCTATAGTTTTGTGCATAAATTATGAGTTCTTAAGCATTTAGCGTATTAGAAGTGTTAATTTGGTAAAACTAATGTTAACGTCAGTTTCTTCACTCGAAAGTGATGTCAGTGACGGGCGAGCCCAGGATTTGAATTCTGCACATACTGATCCGCAGTCGAATATCTTACCGCTATCGCCACTGGCCATATCGACGTAACCTAAATAATTAATCCTAACTAATTTCTTAAATAATCAATTTTTCGTCTGAAATTTCAGCTAAACAAAGTTTACTAAAGTTCTGACATAGTAAATCAACGTACATGTCGATATTTGTTTTGCAAAAATTAATTAAGTATCCCCTCGTCTTATTTCCTCACATACTTGAGCATTGAGTATGATCAAGTATTTAGATACTTGAAAGCAGTTTGCGATACGCGCTGATTTTTAAATCAAATGTGGCTGGGTTTCTGGGGGGAATAACACCCGAATTTTAATAGTTGGGTTAAAACCTTGGTTTTACTTAAAGCTTCCAGCTGTTCTACGAAATATCTTTGTGTTCTCTCCATGCAGATTGAGACTGCATAATTCTAGACCACTCTGGTATTGAGACTGCATAATTCTAGACCACTCTGGTATTGAGACTGCATAATTCTAGACCACTCTGGTATTGAGACTGCATAAATTCTAAGCCACTCTGGTATATTACCATTCACGTTATTAAACCCTTGTGTTGCCTGAAAACTCATGCGGGCTAATAGTCTAAAAGCAAAACAGCGTAACCTATGTAACAGTGGTCAACACGATACTTCTGCTTCTTTCTCTTTTATCTCTCCTATTCAACCATTAAACAGGAACTGAGATAAACACGCAAACCTTCATTCCACTAGTATCCTTCCTCGGACCGAACTCCCGGATTTTGGCTTGCAACGTTTTTGGACCCCACACTCTGCTCATCGGATTTGATTTGGTACCACAGTGCTCCATGTTGTCATCTATAATTCTGTTGTTTTTGTTGCTAATACAAAAGTAACAAAGCACATCACTGGGATTCCGATGTTAACGAAAGAGGAGTCTTACTGTTTTCAGTATTGTAAGACAACAGAGACTTTTTGAATCTGCTCCCCAATATTTTCAGTCCAAATTGCGCCCCTCTAAATTTCATTATTCTTTTACCGTTAATTGCCCATATCTTAACCTGTTATCTGCTATCTCATGGCTCTATTCATTTTCTAATTGTCAGTATGACAGCGCTGTAGTTTGTTATTCTGACTAGATACAGTTTAATGCTACATGTATAAATCACGTGGGTTTTCCTCGCTGCTTTCATGTAGATTTATAAAGATAGTTTACCGTTTGATTCACCTTCAGTGGATGTATCAGGAATGCTATTGAGAGTTTTGTAAAGCGAGATGTATCATATATAGGCCTACTCGTTGGTTTATTTTACATAGACATAGACAATAATGTAGACCATGTGCTGTAGCAGCTCTAAGAATGATAAGCTAATGACAGTTTGTGAACTGCTCGATAAGTGTAATTCTTACGACAATTATGGGTTATTTAACTACATATAAATAGGCATTTTTAATGCCCTTGGCTGTATAGGGCTAAAAAATAAGATAAAAGAAAGACTTTATTATTATTATTACTATTATTATCCTTCTTCTTTTTTAATTGCCCTGGGTTGTATTAGGCCCTGGGCTAAAATATAAGATAAAAAAGACTTTATTTAATTAAAAGAAAGATGGAAAAAAATTTAACATAGTTCCTCTACGCTCTGGGAGGCCGCATTCGCCAATGTGCCACGAACGCAAACAGCACTAAGGCGCTGGAGTGCAATAGACAGGCGTTGCCATAGAAAGGCTTTTTCACGTTGGTCTCCTGTAATATCACTGGTTCTCCTGCCTAATTCGTTATGAATTAGGCAGGTTATTTATTCTTCTTCTTCTTCTTCTTCTTATTATTATTATTATTATTAGTATTCTTATTATTATTATTATTATTATTATTATTATTAACAAAAACAAAAACTTATATGTCAGTATCATGGCCGAAATAGGTCTTCTAGCCTACTTTAAAGGAAGAATTCATTAACATTATTTAAGTATTGCAAAAAAATAAAATATGATTGGAATATTGCAAATAGTATGATATTGTAAACAGGGTAGATAAAGCATTTAGTAATATTTTGGAACCATCTAGAGAGCTCACAAAAAATCTAATGTTAACGTCAGATTCCTCACTCGAAAGCGATGTCAGTGACGGGCGAGCCCAGGATTTCAACCCCGCACATACTAATCCGAAAGTCGAATATCTTACGGACTTCGATGTCGATTGAATGATAGGGCCTACTGGTTTAGCCCTGCTTGATTATATTATGCAAATATGTAAAATAAACTACTTTAGATGTTTAATTAGTTTTGCCAGTGCATTAAAGTCAGTGGACACGGGTCAGTCAGGCATGTAAATGTATGCTAATAAACAACACAGGGTAGAGAGACAGAGAGAGAGAGAGAGAGAGAGAGAGAGACAGACAGAGACAGAGACAGTGACAGAGACAGAGAGCCAGACAGAGAGAGAGAGAGAGTGAGAAAAAGAGAGAGAAAGAGAGAGAGAGAGAGAGAGAGAGAGGTGACAGAGGTCCATAAAAACTTTCAATCCGTGTTTTAATACGTACTTCACAAACTCGTTCTTCTTATTAAACATTTCGATTGTAAACGTGTTACAGTAAATGCCAAGGCAGATCGAGTGTGAAAATATTGGTGTGAAAACATATACATGTACACTGTACATGTAGGTCTAGAAAATTTTGCAGCGGTGAATGATGGAAACTCGGCGATAGTTGGCTTATTATTTAATTTATAAATTGCAAAGTGCGCGAAATATACTATGTACGACAACTAATGCTGCATTGCAGTCTAATAAATCAACATATAAGATCCACACACATTCTTGTAGAGTTCAGTATATCTGACTCGAAGTGCTATTGTTAGCTCCGTGGCTAATCTACTAGTTACAAAATAAATTAAAATATATAACATAATCTTGCTCATTAATATAATTAACAATCAATAGCAAGGTATAATTCAACCAGTAAGGGTTAACAACTTCTACATAAAATGCATACAGAGTTATCTAGAATCATACATGGTGTTGTTATTGTTTGTGAATGAGGTTTGGTTAATCGATCTGCTCTAATCGGTAGAGTTGTCGCAGTTTTCCTTTAGCAGCAATCTATTAGAAATAATACATTTGTTTTATTAAAACACCAAAATATATCATCAGTTATTTGCATGCAAGCTAAATCGTCAACATTTTAAAGGTCCAAACTACGGTAGGTTACAAACAAGTGACTTGCCAGTAACTTATTGTTGCATTAATCTTTGTGACGGTAGCTCCAGTGTGTCGAGTCGTCTTGAAGAGACGTCTTGTCTTGTGCTTCTGAATCTTGACGTTAAACACACTACAACTCTTTTAAAGATACATTCTTTTGATATGGTACATAGCAGTTCTGGTTACGGCATGGTTAGTTACAAATCAGTGACTTACCAGTAATTCACTGTTACCATAATCTTTGTGACGGTAGCTCGAGTGTGTCTAGTCGTCTTGAAGAGAATCCTTATGTTTCTGAACCTTGACGTTAAACACAATGCAACCTACCTACCTTTAAAGGTAGGGCTGAAACGATCATGATTTAGCATGGAAATGTAAGGTGTGCCATGTTTAGATATGTAGCACATGTCGACACATAAATCATGTGTCGCTGGTCACTGGCCTGTAAATGTGATACCACTGGCGCTATAAGCACACCCACTTTTGCTTGAAAGCGTCACGAGATATACATGCTACAGTTTTCCTGCTGTAACCGTTATACCGCTCTTCATTAGCTCTCGACGTGTCAAGTTTTACCTCTCATCTCTGACTGAAGCGTTAAGTTAAATAAAGTTCCGTTGTAGAAGTTAGGTGTAAGAAAGATTTAAAGAAAAAGTAAGTGTTCAGTTGTAGAAGTTAAGTGAAAGAAAGTGTTCAAGAAGAAGTAAGTGTTCTGTTGTAGAAGTTAGTGAAAGAATGAGTGAGAGAAGAAGTAAGTGTTCCGTTGTAGAAGTTAGTGAAAGAATGAGTTAGAGAAAAAGTAAGTCGTCGATGAAAATTATTAGAGATTTAATAATAATTGTAAGATTTATAATTAGCCTACAGTGGTAAAGTTGTTATTATGACTAGACAATAACTGCAGATAGGGTCGTAAATCTTGTTATTTTCTTATTCTTTGTTCTTATGTTAATTTCTCGAGATTGATTAGCAATTATTTTTCCTGATTTAAATACTACTCAGTATATCACGTGATCTGAGCTATTGCCTACTAGTAAGTATAAAATGACGTCGGCTCATAATAACAGTATTTACTAATATAATTATGCTTTTAACAAAATCCTATTAGGGTTACTCATGCTACTCATAAACTCAAATTAAAGCATCAAGCCCAGGTTAACGTTGGCTTCTCGAAAGCATGTCAGGGGCGACGAGAACACTGGATTTGAACCTCGCACCTACAGTTTCACAACTTGCTAACAGGCTACCGACTCAGCGCAATTTGTGAATAGATAACGAAGATGTTCTCTCAGACTGATTCATAAACCATAACTTAGGCCTACATGAGCTGAACTTAATAGTGTTCAGTTTGCATGGCTAAAGATATATTCATATTGCTCATCGGTTTGATTTGGTTCCACAGTGTTAAATGTTATTTTTGGATAACAGTAGCACTCAATTCAAATTGTTGTTATTTAGCATTGGTTTTGATATATAAGTTCATATCAAATCATCGATACATTCTCAACTCACGGTGGCAAATATCGCTTTCGGCCCCATCGCCTCTTCACATCTCTCGCGAAATTCTAGAATTTCATAGAACATAGAACCGGTGTGATTTAACTGTCCACTGTAATGATATATTTGTTAGATATAGCACTGTGTAGCTCTTGTGATTGAAGCACTTTTGTCGATACGATTTCAGGGTAGCATGCAGCTCTTGTACCATAAGTTCTTCTATCAGATAGCTCTTGAACTCAAAAAAAGTTTTAAGTACCAAAACCAAGTGTCGATCATTCTGAGATCGTCATACATATGATGCCACACAGTCCCTAGTGTTCGCACTTTGCATGCGGTATTTTAACTATGTTAATAGTGACGTCAACATAACGTCATTTTCAGCCTCTAAACTGGTTTAAATTATGCCACAAATTCGACTAAACACTAAACGATTGAACTATGTTTCAATCGTGCAGTAATCTGTTGCATGCAATGTAATGTGGTATGTAAAGTAGTCTTGTTACTGACTGTACATATTAATCTCTCTAGAATAGAGAGTTACGCTTTCATGTCAATATCTTCTCAAAATAACTCTAATAATTATCTCGTGGCATCAGCACTGACGAGGATATGATGTTTACACAGATCTACTAGAAATTAGAAGAATATTCGAAAAGGTAAGTTCCACAAGCTATAACCTATAACTGTTTTATAGAATTAGTTAAAATAAGATTTTAGCAGTTCGTTGTGTGATGTAACCCTTCTCTCTCTCTCTCTCTGTCACTCTCCCTTTCTCTCAGAAGTATCCTACCAAGTGGCTGGTTAAAGATACATATTATTTACTTTTACTAATATTTTGCTTTTGAGCTCAATAAAGAGCACTCCATTGATTAGCCAGTTGATCTTTTCATATAAAGCTCTGTCTTATCAACGTGTTAATGTAGCGTAGCTATAGCTTGTAAATAATACGGCTTCTGAGGTGATCTCCCTTTGCCCTCCTCAGTTCTTACTCAGTCGCTTCTTACGAAACGTGAATTGGAACGTTGGACTATTATTCAGCATCCCGGACACAACACGGGTAGTCCATTGATGTAATAATCTGTTTTGATGAACTATCATTCTAAAGATTAACTTACTTTTCCATAGACTTACGTTATCCTCAGTTTCTTGCCTTAAGTCTCTATCAGTGACAATAGAGCTCTGAATTTCAAAGCGCGCATCTGTGGAACCGATCGAGGGGGGAACTAATGTGCTATAATAAAAAATGTTAAAATTGTCTATAGAAAATTTCACATAGTCTATCAGGACATTGCCCTGGTTTTCCAGACTCTACGGCTCGTAGACCACAACAGAATCCTGAAAACTTTGTATTAATATAATAATTAGTACAAGACCATCATTAGAGGCTTATTAGAGTAGTCCTTCTATTCCTACATTCCTGGAGTTAAATAGTTCTTTTAATGATTCACTAGTTTTCTCGCATTCTCTCTCTCTCTCTCTTTCTATCTCTCTCTCTCTCTCTCTCTCTCTCTCTCTCTCTCTCTCGCCCTCTGCGCATCGTCAATCTAGGGATCCTTGATAAGTTATCTATTAGTTTCTGTTTTTTCTCTAATATTTCTCTCGTATTAGTATTTTGTCTGTTAACGATTCATACTCTCTAAGGACACGCCCTTATACAACTTTCCAACTTCTTGTTTCATTCAAATGCATTAGCTGTTATTTGTCGTAAACTCTTCTATAATATCTTATTTTCTAATTTGATAGAAATTATAAGTTATACAAAATCAAGTATTCTTTTCATTCTATCGAGAGGTCAACATTTGCATGTTTAGTCAGAACTCATAAAACACATAAACCACTCCGACCTCTGTTGTTAGAGCCAAAACCCGTCACCATACAGAAACTTGTTGTTGCACTGCCATGTTTACACATCACGCTACTCTTGGTTTGGCAGCGGTTTGATATCGAGGCCTAAAATTTCTTCATTAGCAATGACACAAAATATTGCACATTTAGAACTAATGCAGAATATTATACATTTCTAAATGGTAAAGATATGATGCATTTAGAGATAATAAAAAATACTTTACATTTACAAACAGTACAAAATATTATGTGGTAGGCCTATTCTTCTGATATTTTAACGTTTAAAATGGAATCTCTTGAAATTTCTGTCACTGGTGGTTTCTCTCGGGTGACAAATGGGCGCAATTGAAATGGTACTGCAACATTTTTCTAAATTATTGGATGGAATATTTCATGTAGTCGGATATCTCGACGTCTTGTCTAATTCGACTTCCGAAGACAACAATAAATAGGGTTATATAGACTTCCTTCAAAATGTTTAAGATCAGTTTTGAAGAAATTTTCAAAAGTGTTTGAAAGTTTTCAACATATTATTTTAGTAGTTTCACTCTAAAGATTGCTGCTCTAGATTTGATAGTCTCCTATGATCCTATAAAAGCTCGTGCCTTTTGAGGTCTAGAATGTAGGGCCCAGAACTGTCTGTATGTAACGAATGAGCGTCATATGTAATAAATAAAACAGCGAGCAAGTGATGATAGGTACAGGCTGACGAGCGCACATACATGCACACGTACGTGCACACATACGTTCACACATACATGCACACATACAAGCACAAATCAAGCAACAAGTATGTATAGTATGTATATATTCAATATGCGCGGGGTTCAAATCATGGGCTTTCCCGTCGCTGACATCAATTTCGACTGAGGAAACTGACGTTAACCTTAGCTTTACCAGCTTTTACATACGTGCACACATTCGTGCACTGGCATTTCTAGACAAACACGTTGACATCTAATGTGCATGTATATGTTTTGATTCAGATAAATGCTATAATTTTAAGTACAAATACAGCAATAATTATTGCGTTCTTTGATGTAGCACTGATGTATGACCGCTAAGAAATCGAAACACTAGAAGTTACAATACTGTAACGTTCGCTCCCTGTGAAGTACTACCTACGTTACGAGAGTTTCTAATAGTCAAATCTTGGTTTGGACCACGATATTATACGGATGTGCCATATAATAGCCGTGCCTTAAGGGAGGAAGATATCAGGAAACTAGAGGCATTGGAAGTGCGGATATGAGAATAATAGAATGGAATAGCTAGACTCAAAAGGTTAAAAATGAGGAAGTTCTGGAGAGAGTTGGTACAGATAGACAGCTGATAAATGTTTTAAGAAATATAAAGAAGAGTTCGATAGACACATTCTAAGAGGGGAAGTCTATTAAAAGAGGTTATAGAAGACAGAATGGAAGGAAATAAAGGCAACGGCACGCCGAGATTAGGAATGTTAGATGATTTAAAGATCCACTCATATGTGGATATGAAGAGGAAAGCGGAAGATATAGAAGTGGAGGCTTTTTATACCATGGACCTGCCAGTATGTAGTGCACTAAGAGAGAAAGAGAGAGAGAGACAGAGAGAGAAAAGGAGTCAATAACGTAAAAGCAGTTGTCAGACAAATGCTGTTGGCTAATGACAAATGGTCAGTTTATCTGTTTTGATATGTTTAATTTCTAAAGTTAAATAACTTTACTGCTAGTTAAAATTTTCGCATGATCAGCTTGGCTGACTTGTAAAATTTTATTTCATTGATTTAGCAGGAGGTGAACTGAACACAAGCATAAGTTATTGTAGATATTCAATTACAATTTTTAAACGTGCTTACTATAGTTGCTAAAGAGAAAAATGAACGTTATTACGCCCTTACATTTAAGATTTATGTGCGCCATGGTGCATAATGGTTTATCATTTGTCTAAAAGGATTAAATTGTTTAGAATCTATTACCGCTTTATTAGCTATACTTCACACGTAATTCAAGCTAGTCGAAACATTGCCATATGGCATTAGGGGCACATTTCACGAATCGCGAAACTGAAATTGTTACTCTTTAATTTTATTAATTTATTTTTAACCTACATTTTAGTTTCAATCCATATTTGGTTTCTCTGTCTTACTGCACTGCCTAATGGCAGGTCTATGGCATATAACTCCACATATTTCTATCCTCTGCTTTTCTATTCACATCATGATATCAACATACGAATTAGTTGAAGAATCATCCATTATTCCTTGTCTCTGTCTTCCTTTAGCCTTTTTTACTTCCTTTCTTCCCTCAGTTACCTCTTTCAGTAAACCATCCCTCTCAGTACATGACCCATCCAGTTCTTATTTCAAATCCTTGTGATATTTATTAATTGTCTATACACGTATATGCCAACCCTAATCAACACTTCTATTTTATTTTTTCAGGCCATTTGATCTTCTATATTTTTTCCATAGCCACATTTCTCATGTTTTCAGTTTCCTAAGATCCTCCATTCTTGAAGACCATGCTTCATATTTTATTATTTTACAAATATATTCCAATTATACAGTATATCGTATGTTATTAATTCCAAAAGTTCCTCACCTTATTATTGCAACCAAAAGCATACATACAATTTTCTCGACCCCCTTGTCTCTTCCCTACCCCATTCCCCCGTCTCTTTCTCTTCCTCTCTTTTCTTGCCAGTTACTATCTCATTCTCTCTTTTTGTCTTCATTCACTCTTTCTCTCAACTTTAAGAGTAAAACAAAACAAGAGAAGCTCTGTTTTGTGAACCTTTAGAAATTAAACTACATTCGTTGATGTTAAACCAGTAATTAATTTTGATGGCGTCAGAAATCTGGCCGTGATGTTGTTGTTGTTTACTGGGCTAAGTAGTTATGGGGTTCAACGTATCACACTGAAATAGCCGACATTTACCTAAAGCTATTTCAGTTCTTAGAACATATTTCGGGTGCCCGCATTGGATGACCGCAGATCAAAGGCGCAGGCCATTAGCGGCAAGGTTTCCAGAACAAAGTCTTCAGGATTTGTTTCTTTTTCCTTGAAATCTGTCTTGATGACCCAGTATTATGCTCTTTAATCTTGAAATGGAATTAATTTATGATTGAGATAATAGAAAATAAAATTGAATTTGAAAGGCGTTTGACGAATTTGTATAAGGTTTAAATGATATTGATCTGAATTCAAATCCAAAGCCAAACTGCAAATAAACTTCCGCTGAGAGGACGAAAGAGAGTTTTATTAGGCCTATCACATCGCGACGATAAACAACGTGAATCTAACGATGATGAACATACAAATATTGTCATATGTGCCATTGAATCAACCTGTATTGATACTCACTGTATCGATCCATTGATCAACCTGTATTGATACTCATTGTATCGATGTATTGATCAACCTATATTGATACTCATTGTATCGATGTATTGATTAACCTGTATTGATACTCACTGTATCTATCCATTTAAAGATTACGAGACTTTCCTCCTTTAGTGCTTTACGCAGTTTTCTACAGGCCGCACGCATTGGCGCGGATACTCAATTAATATGTGCAAATTACTGCTGAGAAATATATCAAAATTTACTTTAAATTTAACGACGCATTAAAATAAAATCTGTCCCAAACAAAATCACTTAAATTATTGAAATTTGTTCTCAGTTGCGATGCTGTTCCTATCAAATTGCTTTGGAATTTTACCAATCGACGACATTTAAATGAACAAAAATCGGCCAAAAGAGCTACGCTGACCTTACAAGGTTGTATTTACATGTGAATTTAATATGAGTGGAGGTTTGTTAGTACTTGTAATGCACTGTAGAAGTTTTCCACTTGGCTTAGAGCCATGTCCAAAACATCGCACTCTTCTGCTGATAGATTCCGTGAGACTAGTACTCGCTGTTCTATGGAGTCCTCTGCATTGAGTGTGGTAGTAAACTATAACTAGGAATAAGTATCGTGGACCTGCTGTTTTTCAGAGCTTACTAGAGACTAACTGTTCTTTAAAACAAATAAAAATTAATACGTAGGTCTAATAAGTAGAAAGATCGCAACGTAAGTGCAAATAATTATAATAAATTCATTGGTTGGTTGATTGATTGGTGGATTGTTTGATTGGTTGATTTAATAGTTGAATGTTTGATTGATTTATTGTTTGATTGGTTGATTGATTGATTGGTTGATTTAATAGTTGATTTTTTGACTGATCAATTGATGCTTTTCCCATCAGATTTTAAACAAATTCCTCTATTAAATAAAAGTGTAGTAAAAAAGTTCAATATATCTGGTTGAATACTGCGGGATGGAGACGGCTATTGTTAAGGGAAGCCATGAAGTTTAGCCTTACTGCATGCATACTCCTAGAGACGCTTAGAGTTAAGGGAAGCCGCAGATATTTTGTAGGCTCCTGTAGAAGCCCGGCATCAGCAGCTGATCAGCTTTTAAAACCTGAGCCGTTGAACGCGTGAATGACATTCAGTTTACGACTGTGAAACAAATGTTCTACACCTGACAGCATGCTCGTTAAATACATAACCTAGGTTAATACATCAAATAGACTGTTTATTAAATACATAACCTAGGTTAATACATCAAATAGACTGTTTATTAAATACATAACCTAGGTGAATATCAAGCGTTCTGTTCATTAAATACATAACCTAGGTTAATAGCGGGTAGAATAGTTAAATACATAACCTAGGTTAATACATCAAATAGACTGTTTATTAAATACATAACCTAGGTTAATACATCAAATAGACTGTTTATTAAATACATAACCTAGGTGAATATCAAGCGTTCTGTTCATTAAATACATAACCTAGGTTAATAGCGGGTAGAATAGTTAAATACATAACCTAGGTTAATACATCAAATAGACTGTTTATTAAATACATAACCTAGGTTAATATCAAGTTTAATTCTGTTCAATTAAGACTAACCTACGTTAATAGCAGTGATCGTAAAACATAACCTAGGTAATACATCAAGTAGACTGTTCATTAATACATAACCCAGGTTTATCAAGTATACTGTTCATTAAATACATAACCTAGGTTAATAGCAGGTAGAATCGTTAAATACATAACCTAGGTTAATAGCAGGTAGAATCGTTAAATACATAACCTAGGTTAATAGCAGGTAGAATCGTTAAATACATAACCTAGGTTAATAGCAGGTAGAATCGTTAAATACATAACCTAGGTTAATACATCAAATAGACTGTTCATTAAATACATAACCTAGGTTAATATCAAGTATACGTTCTGTTCATTAAATACATAACCTACGTTAATATTAATATAATGTAATAATAATAAAGGGTTAACGTCCGTTTCCTCATACAAGGATGACGTAAGGGACGTCATCAAGTATACTATAAGCCTACGTCTATAGACATGGATACAAGCTTTAGATAGTATTAGTAGTATGATATTAAATAAAACAATAATATATAAATAGGAAATTATATGCCGTAGCCTAATAATCATAAATAGTTAAATTTACAAAATAGTTATAAGTATAGATACTAAATATGGTTACTAGTTAAAATATGGATAAAACCTATTTCCTCGTATAATGTCCGGGTCAATGAAGAATTGACCAACGATTAACTGCGCGTGTAGTAAGAGACGACTAAACAAGAACTGAGGAATGAAACGGAATATCACCTCAGAGGCAATATATTTTTCATGATATAGGCTACATAAAGTATGGATAAAGCATGGCTCTTGGTGAAGCGATTAACTTGTTGTGAAAGCAGACTCGGAATGTAAATATGTACGTTGGCCCCGCCACTAAGCCGAACATTAAAAAGAGAGAGAAAGAAAGAGAGACAAAGACAGAGACATACAGAGCGTATACGGTATAGTAAAAAAAGATATGGATTAAATGCGGTACGTGTTCTATGAGTAGGCTAGTAATGACTATGGTACTATAGTGGTCAGATATTGTGCTACACTGGTTGATCCATGAGCTTTGAGGGTCGGGTTTGGTTGAGGGATTGGGTTTGGTTGAAAGTTTTGTTATCGGCCAGTAAAGCGAGCGAAGCTGAGTTTCTAATTTAATGGGTTGAGTTGGGTTATTTATTTAATGGTTTTAGTTGGGTTATTTATTTAATGGGTTGAGTTGGGTTATTTATTTAATGGGATGAGTTGGGTTATTTATTTAGTGGCTTGAGTTGGGTTATTTATTTAATGGGTTGAGTTGGGTTATTTGTTTAATGGGATGAGTTGGGTTATTTATTTAATGGGTTGAGTTGGGTTATATATTTAATGGGATGAGTTGGGTTATTTATTTAATGGGATGAGTTGGGTTATTTATTTAGTTGGTTGAGTTGGGTTATTTATTTAATGGGTTGAGTTGGGTTATTTATTTAATGGGTTGAGTTGGGTTATTTATTTAATGGGTTGAGTTGGGTTATTTATTTAGTGGGTTGAGTTGGGTTATTTATTTAGTGGGTTGAGTTGGGTTATTTTATTAATGGGGTGAGTTGGGCTAGTTGTATAATGGGCTGATTTGATAGGATTCAATGATTTATGCTTCTATTCATTAATTGAATCACTCTTTTTTTATCTCGTTCATTCTATCACTAAACTCTTTGTTATTTCTTTTAACTTAATTTATTCCATTTTATTTATTTTATTTTATTTCAATTAATTAATTAATTAATTAATTTGGTTCACACAATTATTTGATTGATTGATTGATTTCAGTGAATTCTAACATGCACATTTTTAAACGTATAATAACAACAACTAATGCAGTTGTGTTGAGCTGTTGCTATTGAGAGTAAGTTTACAAAAACCAGCGAGTCTTGTGTTATTTGCGTATATCTATGATTGACGGCTACCTCTCAGTTTAATTAATCCAAGCAGAAAATATTAATTAATTATTTGTGGATATCCCGCTTAACGCATCTGGAATCAGTCAATCTCTTCATGACACAGGTAAGCTTAATTGCATGTAGGCGTATACAGATTCTGACAGCAAAATCATATGTAATCCTCTTTGATGTACTGTTGACAGGTTGTGTTCCGACAAAAATAGCAAAAGGATTAACAGAAAATGGTACTGTCTTGAAATGCGAAAATATAAATAAATAAATAAATATACTGTATATGCATTGTGTATAATATATATATATATATATATATATAGGCCTAATAGTGTATATATATATATATATATATGTATATATATAATTATATTGAATGTCTCAACAGAATAGTAGTTGGAGGTGCAGAGAAAGTAAAGAAGTTTTAAATGACAGTTCCTGAAGTGAATTGAACCCTTGTTGATTCGAATCGCAGTCGCGCTCAGTCTGAGAGTGAAATATCGGACATTCACTGGACTGATTACATGGTTCTAGTTATCAAAATCATGATTGTAGAACAATCTTTTTGCTAATTTAGTTCTGATTATAAAACTAACTTCATATTAAATACTTTTGATTGATTCATTAACTAATTGATTGATGATGAATTGACAGCCTGATAACTATAGCTGACTATAGTCATCAATTGACTGATTGATTGATCAATTGCCTGGTTGACTGGCTGTAATTACATGTAATTTTCAATCACCGATAAATGATTACACAGTACTACACTAGTGCAGTTCAGCTGGTCAGTGGTTAATGTGGGAATTCAAAACTAGGGGAACGGTCAGAATATTTCGGACCCCCTCTGATGTATTTACAGATCTCCTAGTGTCTAATATGAACAACTCACTTGGTGCTGGGTTCAAATCCTGGGCTCGCCCGTCACTGACATCGCTTTCGAGTGAGGAAACTGACGTTAACCCTAGCTTTACCAGCTTTTTTTAACTCAGAAAAACAAGCTAGGAGAGCTGCGTTCCCCTTCGCCCCCACTTCATCAACTGCAGCCGGTACACATATAGATAGAGGTCAGGGACCCGTGAGGCCTACAGGCTCATCTTAGTGGGGTCAGATACTAACCTCCACCCCTCTCCCGCTGTCTACTGCCGCACCTCACCCCCTCCTCCATCACTCATCTAAAACATTTGAAATGCTGAGACTAACTACCTATCTGTCAAATTACTTGTCTCTTGTGGTCTCTGTGTACTCAGTCCTCATCGTGTGGTGCTTTGGCGCCTTATTGTGTATAGTCTGCAAGAGACGTCCCTGACATTGCCTTATGGCGAGGAACCGAACGTTAAATTCTTATTGATGGATTGATTGACCTAATTTTGTGAGATCTTATTCTGACAAACACTAGAAATTAATCTGAACAGGCCAAGTGATAACCAGGGGCGGATCCAGGAATTTTTAAAGGGGTGGGCCCGAAATTTTTTTTGAGAGTGCACATTTTTTTGCTTACGCCCAGCCTCACCACTGCGTTTGGTTCATAGAGTGAGTGTATCCCCTTACCTAAACCCCCCCCCCCGCTCATACCCGTGCTAAAGTCAGGGGAAAACCTAAAATCCTACATTTTTTTGGAAAAAGAAGGTTAATTTTTTCACCTCGGAAGAAACTCTGCGGATCTCGACGAATTGCAAAAGTGACCTAATTTTGGCGGTGGGGAGGGGGGTCTTAAGCCCATCCCAGCCAAGGCTGATTGCACCACTGTTACGGGACAGAGTTCACATTTTTTACTTACACCCTTTTTCCTCCAAAGCATTGGTTATGCATTGGTTCAAGTGAAAATTGAGAGCTAGTGAAACGGTCAACATTTTTCGGGCGCCTTCCATTACACAGGGCTCCTAATAAATCCTAGAAAAACATCGAACTATTGGAACTGCGTTCCCTGTCGTACCCCCCCCCCCCGATTTAACCACTGCCATTGCTAGCATATTTACACATCGAAATTGCCATAGAAACAATGAAAATATACCCTGTCTTATCTCCCCCCCCCCCCCGGCCCCCACCCTAACCACCATTACTAACATATTTAAACATCGAAATTGCCATAAAAACAATAAAAATATAGTTTAATTTTTTTATCGGCGGACCTAAGGGGGGCCCGGGCCCCTGGCCCCCCCTCTGGACCCGCCACTGGTGATAGCCATGTCTGCTGACAAGCGAAGCGGGATTGCGTCAAAAGGTGTAAAACTTCAAATATAAAATGACGTGTCTATGTCGCTCGGTATTTCACTTATTCCAGTAATTGTTAGTCTAAAGTTCTGCTACTTTATTATGGCTTTTATTTCGAAAAAACGAGCAGTGTGTAGCTGCTAATAACAGAAAGTAGTTCATTGTTAAATGTTTTTAAATTTTTTTACATTGTTTTTAATTTTTTGTTCCAGTTTAATCTCCCCAACATAAGCTTCTTCGTGTCACTGTCTTTAGTTTCCTAGCTTTAACAAATTCTTGTTATTGCCGTGTGATGCTGGATCCCCGTGTTGTGTCCGGGTTGTTTGAAGAATTGACCACCCGGTGACTGCACGTGTCGCAGAAGGCGACTAGAAAGGGCATTCGGTTGGTGAGCGCCTAGAAATTGCTGCAAAAATTTAAACTTATGAAAAAGTCTCAAGTAGGGGATTGGCTGGTGGTATGGTGTAGGACAGAGGATTTGAGACAGTCGATTTGTATCCCGTCCCTGGTTTAACTGGGATTCAAGGGAAGATGACGATGATGACTGTGTAATGCTGGATAGATGATTAGATAGAAAGCAAACATTTTAAATACTGAGAAAATCTACGTAATTTTTATTTGAGTTCTTATTTTGACAAACTTTACAAATTAATCTGAACAGGCTAAGTGATAACTTTTACGTTTTAAATTCGATCGATTCTTCTGCTCTTCAAGCTCAATTTATTTATAAATTGATCAATTGTATGTTATTCAAAATCGATTTATTTATATACTATTCCATTTTAAATTACTCAGTAACGATTTATATGTATAATTGATCAATTTTGTGTTACCAAAGATCGATTTCTTTGTATATGATTGGTTTTTGTGTATTTGGTCTAGGTGAACTGATCTCCATTGATGTGTGCTGTGGGGACGTCCCTGATATCATCTATGAATTAGGAAACGGACTTTAAACCTTTATTATTTATTATTTTATTAATCGTATCGCTGTACTCAAATGCCCTAGATATAAAAATAAATAAGAATGCCTGAGAACTACATGCTCTAATATTTCCGCACATTGACACCGTGTAATGATCTGCGCTACTTCTTAACAATTAAACGATCGTTTAACTTCTTCGCTTTATTTCCCCATGGATCTGTTCTCAGCGCATTTATCTGTGACTTTGGACAAACTTATCGTGCACTAACTAACCCCATGTACCAGGTCCTCAAAAGTTTTGCTGGAACTGTTGCATGATAACATGATAACACCTCCAGAAGAGTTGTATGCCATGGACCTGCCGTTAGGCAGTGCACTAGAAGAAGAAGAACAACCGTGATAGATCTAAAGTTGTCTGATAATATAAAGCTGTTGAGAAATTGGTAGGATATAGATAAATACTTTTTAAAGAAAGCTTAAAGCTGTACTCTTAAAAAGGTTGCTCTTATTTATGTAGTTTTTGTTAGCCTATTGTAAATGAGCGCGTCTTTTTCTCGCTACAATTATACCAGAGACCCCACGATATGAACGTTAAACTGTGAATCACCCTGCAGAAGTCGCTTGTCATTTGCTCTTTCTCTTAGTGCACTGCATACTGGTAGATCCATGGTATATAACGCCTCCACTCTTTTCTGTTTTCCGTTTTCCTCTTCATGTCCATATACGAGTGGATCTTTAAATCATATATTACATTCCTTTTGATATACCATTTTTCTTTGGAGATTCTGCTTAGGACTTGGAAAAACAGGCTAGTTTTCTCCGGGAATGTCGCCTCTGTCCAGTAATTGTTAGTCGAAGCTGAGGATGGCATAGGGGACCCACCTCGTCCTCTGATATCAAATGAATTTTTAAAATTCTGGATCATTTCATACGACTCAAGGCTGTAAGTTCAACAGCGCGGTGGTTAGGAATAGACCCGTGGTTAAGCGTGACTTGTAGCAAGGTCTGTATATAAATACGACTAATGCAGGAATTATGCATGCGCCATGTTGTGTTGTTGTCGGCCTTGACAAGTCTACGCATAGATTAGCCCGGTCATAGAATGCTCATTAAAATGTTCACATAGATTTGCCTGGCCGTAGAATGCTCAGTAAACCTTTGGACTTTACGCTCAATTTCAAATCAAATTCGCTAATAAACGTAATGAACTGTAGCGCATGTGTTGATATAAACGAAAACCCAGCAGAAGCTTCTCAATGTCTCGTGTTCAATGTATATCAGGTTACTGGGCCTTCTAACATTGAAAGTTCTGCTATTGGAACACCTTCGTGCGTGTGGTTGGGAGGGGGGACTTTATCTAAGTAATTTCAGTGGCATTGAATTGGAAGCCAAGTCAAGGAAAAAAGAAACGAGGAAGACCTAGAAGTACTTGGTTCAACACGATCAACAAAGATTTGAAACCTTTGAACATATCATGAGATAATGCTGTGAGGGTTTCTAAAAGATAGAAAAGAATGGAGGAATGTTGCCGCCCTATGTTCTCTTCAGAACGCAAGGAACTGATGATGGTGATGATGAATTTCAGTGGCAATGAAAATAAATAAAATTCATCTTAGAGAATAGGCTTTCATTCCTCCCATTCTCACTCCCTGTGTCACCCTCCCTTTCATTTATTTAATTTATTTAATTGATTTATTTACTGCTTTATCGGAAGATATTTATGAATCAGTCCCCACACCATATGTAAACTTTCTCCTCTATTTTCTTGGTGGAACACGTTGATAGACTTCAGTGATCCTGAAATTGTAATTTTCTTTTGTAGTAGCAATTAGAGCTAATGGGGTATTTTCTCAAGGTCTAGCTTTTAAAAGTCTACTAATCTTTTTATTGTTTGAATTTTAACCATCATTTCGTCATCTGCAGTAGGGATTACTAGTCAGCTCTGACGTCACGTAGTACGCCCATTGTAATATCCCTGTTGAAAAATATAGTTGTTTTATCAAATACTAGGGTGGAGAGGGGGAGGAGGTAAATTACAGGTGATAACTTGGGGGTAGAGCCACCCTCCCCAACTAGAGAGGGCCATATTCTATAGACCGGCCGAGTTCTAGGTTGTCTACTAGATTGCAGTAGTGATGAAATGTATGAGTTTTTTTCATCACTACTGCTCTTGAAGGTCTAAGGTTTGTTGAAGAGATTAAAGTTTGTTGAAGAGATTAAAGTTTGTTGAAGAGGTTAAAGTTCTTAGCTCAGCCGATCATCTCACGTGTTCGATATTGTCATGATAAACTCTTATTACCACGTGTCTAGAAGTCGCTGCGTCATAAACAAAAGATTATTTGATCGTATCACTTCAGTGTCGAATAGAGTGAGAGCGAAAATTGTTCAAGGCTTAAATTCTTAATGTTTTGAGGCGTGGAGAGAATGGGCGCCTCTGGATAAAGAGGCCGATGTTCAAACGCAAGAATTGTCAGGAATGATTTACAACTCAATGATAGAAGATTATTCAGAATTTGTGCTAGCTATAACGTACGCTATACAAACTCAATGTTATACTAATATCATTTACAGATCGAGAAGAAAATGAGAGGTACCAGAAGAGTAGACTGCCTCTTTTTCAAACTTGTAAACTTATTATGTCTATGTGTTTAGTGGAACACGTTAATCACACAAAAGTTGTCGTCTTCATGTCATGCATTTGTCATGCGATTGAGTTGCGGTATGGACCATCCAGCTAGAACTGAGCAAAAAGAAAAAGAACTTAGTAAAAATAAAAATAACTGAGCAAAAGGAAAAGACAGCAAAAATAAAAAGAACTGAACAAAACGAAAAAGAACGGAGCAAAATGAAAAAGAACGGAGCAAAAATAAAAAGAACTGAGCAAAAGGAAAAGAACTGAGCAAAATAAAAAGAACTGAGCAAAAAGTGGAAACTGGTCTCTCACAGGCGCGAACCTGTAACTTCCTTATGGAGAGATAAAAGCGTTGAGCAAATCGTTGTGGCTGCTGATGTAGATTCTGAAGCTATTTGATTTTAGTCGAGAGGGAATAATAATGGGAGGCTGAAAGACTGATTGAAGTTAAATCCCAGTCGAACGATTTACATTGAACTGATAGAGACCTGAGAGTGAGAGAGAGAGAGAGAGAGAGAGAATGAGAGAATGAGAAAGAGAGAGAGAAACAGAGAGAGAGAGAGAGAGAATGAGAGAATGAGAAAGAGAGAGAGAGAAACAGATAGAGAGAGAGAGAGAGAGAGGTCTGAGAGAGAGAGAGAGAGAGAAAAAGAGAGACCTTAGAGCGAGAGAGATAGTGAGGGGAGAGAGAGATAGAGAGAGAGAGAGAGAGAGAGGAGAAAGAGAGAGAGAGAGGCTTGAGATATAGAAGTCTGAGAGAGAAATACAATAGAATAACATGGAAATATATTTTAGATAAACATGTAATAGAGAAGGATGCAAGAAATTTATCCAAGAGATGAGCGAAATATTTAACAACTATTTTTTTTAAAAGTCAATTTCTCTGCTTGATGTTGTATCACTACCGATGAGCCAGAAAATCGAACTTCGCCCCTCTTTATCAGCCTAACTTCATCATATTCATGACGTCTCTGACATCATCCCTGAATAAGGAAACGGACGTTAAACCTTTATTTATTTATTATTATTACTACTACATGAGGGTGTTTGCTTAGTTGGGTACAGGTGGCTTAAAAGCTACAAAGAGGAAGTGTTACATATTTGACGATTTGTTACAAGCTGCTTCAATTTATGTACAGAATTCCTAGTTAAAGTGTACGTTAGAATTATTGTGAGGCTGAAAGTATTTTAGGCCTATAATAAGTTAGATCAATTTTGAATGATCATCGAAATTAATATAATTCTGGAAATTCTGTGCTTAGTTTGCTGAATAGTAAGAATAAGAGAAAGATTGTTGAAAGAATTGTTTTAATTCAGATTTGATCGTTAATTGAATTTTAAATACTTCTCAGTTTTTATTTGCATACAAGGGAAATCAACAGCCCACTGCAGTACAATCCCCCCCTATCACCCCTACCTCCCATGTCTAGATATCCTCCACACCATGCATGTGCCAATTCCAGATCAATCAATACTTCGTCGAATCCCGCGTGACGTCACGTTACCGTGGAAAGCAACAAAACAAGTCCTCGTAAAAGTGTGACGATTCATTGTCAAGGTTGAACGATATTTCCAATAGGAAAAAAGTAAACAGACACTAGAAGGTGAAGGCCGGACGCCGTTTGTTGACACACAAATGCTGTTTTTGCATTGTCGATCCTAGCATCTTAAAGCACAAAATAATCGTTTTCAATGTTTCTTTCTTATTAGAAGATAAAAAATGGTAAAATGCTTTTCAGCCGTATGTAATTATCATCTTCTACGGGTAAATACCACTATAAATGTCAATTTAAGGAACATTTTTTAATTTTTCTTGTATTTATCACTGTGTTCAATGCATTGTTTGTCAACAATCGACTATCAGCTGTTGCTTCGTCACGTGAACGGTGACTTCATGACTTTTAAGCAGGATTTCCTCTTATGGCATCTGCTTTCTGCCGCGTTGACTCTTGTGTTCTATTTTCCTGCATTCCATGCTCAACCAGTTCTTAGATATTTTTCCTCCAGCGTGCAGACATTTTGTTATACTGACAGACTTCCATAAGGATTTTGACTTGTTCAATCGCTGTTTCTAGAACAGTCGGGTTAATTAAAACGATATTGATCGTAGAATATAGACCGGACGCATCATCAAAGCTGCTTTCGGCTTCGAGCGATGTAATAATGTCTTTCTAAACAACAGCCTGTCCGGATGCTTTACATCCCTACTTCCAGACGGATCCGTGATCCCTCCTCCTCCTCTCCAGGATTCATTCCTCATTCCATCGCCACGATCTACCGCTTTACGGTCATGAGAAGAAGATATTAATTTGAGAACCTATAGATATGAAATTAAGGGATATCCTTAGTGTTCATGAAATTTAGTCGTGCTAAGGTCAGTCGTACTTCCATTATCCGCCTCAGTCTAGTGGTAGTGTAGTGTTGTCAATGTCTAATGTTGTATCTTTTCAATAAACTTGACATTTTGCGAAAAAATTTCCAAAATTATGATATCCTACCTTTCTCTCTCTCTCTCTCTCTCTCTCTCTCTCTACTCTCTCTTTCTCTCTCTCTCTCTCTTTACTCTCTCTCTCTCTTCATTGTTCTCTATATTAATGTAATCTCCCAGGCTCTATAATTCTCTGGCTCGGCTGGTACTGAGTTGACCCACAATCCTCAGATCCTCTAGATGTAGGTGTTAATTAACTCAAGCAATCACAGACAGGCGAGTTATAACAGTCATTCACAAACCTATCCGCAGCAGTGACGTCATGTATGACGTCATAGTGTGGAAGTGGGGAACTGAGCCAGATCAGGGTGGCGGTAGGATAACTAAGATCTGGGGCTATACCCTAGCCCAAACCTTACATTAATTATATCGCATCTGATCGTTTACTTGCATCTCTTTCGAGGACATTATTCTATCAAACCATAGAAACATTTCTATTTACTGTAGGTACATGTATTTGCAGTTTCATGGCAGGAGCCAGTGGCGATATAGGTAAGATATTCGACCGCGGATCAATATGTGCGGTGTTTAAATCCTGGGCTCGCTCGCCACTGACATCACTTTCGAGTGAGGAAACTGACGTTATCATTAGCTCTTTAGCTTTTCATTGAATGAGCAATTAGATATTTCGATGTTGATCTATTCTCCTGAGTCTTTATTTACAATATCACAAATAAGAGTCATATCTCAGACAATAATCCGATCCTCTCTTTTCTGCTCTGTTCTGAAATTTATATTCTTCACTGTGGCATCGATTAACTGCAAAACTACTTCTGTCTGTTCTAATGAAATTAATATCGAGATTTTATTGTAGGAATGCAACAACTGTATTACAGGTAGAGAATTTCTGGAATATAGCTGAAGTGAAAGATAGTGGCGGGAAGCCTCGTGAGGATATTACTGTAGACGACAGGAATAACAAACAGAAATAACAATAAAACTGAGATAAAGCTTAGCAAGGGGCTGTTCGCTGAGAGGTAGGAGGGGGTGCCCTTCCTCCTAAAACCTAATATTCTTAGTTTGGACTCGCTGTAGCAGGCCTTATGACAACCTGAGCCCAAGTGCCACAAGAAAGTCGCAAAATTATGCGAAGTAGTTTAATATGATTAATTTTCATTATTATTTTAATTGCCTTGGGCTGTAAAGGGCCCTGGTCTAAAAAATAAGATAAAAGAGGCTTTATTTAATTAAAAGTTAAAAAGGAAGCGATTAAAATAATTCCTCTACACTCAATTCCTCTACACTCTATTATTATTATTATTGTTATGATTATTATTATTATTATTATTAATATTATTATTATTATTATGCGAATTATTATTATTATTATTATATGAATTAACTGCATAATATCTCTTAAGAAACTTTAGGTAATTGTTGTAAGCTTTTATTAATGTGAAATGCAATTAAACATTTACGTGATATCATATTGAGCGATTTAAACTCACGTTAATTTCCATAGACCAAAAACTTTTCTCTCGAAGAGTGTGAAATATGTATACCCTGGATTATATGTAGCCCCTCCTCCTCCCCAAGCTACAAATCTTGGCCCCTCCCTCATAACTGTTCTTGCTCTCATCTCTGATCATCATGGTAACATTACGAGTGTGGAATAACTCTAAACTAGCTCAATCTACCACACCTATTGTTTCATCATGATAACACTGCGAGGAAAAGGAACAAGTTGAGATCATGCTTAGTCTGTACATGTATACAATAGTTTTCTGTAATAGTAGATATGTTGTAGACTTCAATCAAGGAATGCAATTTGATTTCGGTAATACTGGTTTAGTGGCATATAGCGAAAGGACGTCCCTGACACCAGTATTGGTTTTACAAATTAAGGAATAACGGTACAAGCATATTATGTACATTTTATTATTGTCTGTAGAGAAGCTTGCTATAGTTGCAGTCATCTTTTGTGACTACAGAAATTACAGATATTCTTGCTGTTGGACTAAATCACTGGCTAGATACCTGCTTGACTGTGTCTGGCATCAACCTCATGGTAGAAACAGACGTTAAACTGAATTTTTTGTTCAAAATATTACAACGAAAAGTAAGTAACTTATTTAAGTCATTTTGTTTTTTGTTTTGTAGATAAGCCTACCTTAAAAGAGGCGTTTAACAACACTCTACTGCACCCTACCACACCCATTGCACCATACAACACTTCACAGCACTCCATCTCACTTCCCTGCACCCCGCTTTACCCCACTGCACCCCACTTCACTACACTTCACCCCACCTCACTTCACTTCACCTCACTCCACGGCACAATGACGACGATGCTTGGTGACGTATCACCAGGTCTCTCCAGCGGCTACGCCTCATCCGAGGAAGCCCTCCAGTCACCCTCCTCTTCCACCTCTTCCACCTCTCCTCCAGGCAGGAGGAGGTCTCTAAAGTCAATCTGCAGCTCTGAATCCCTCTCTCCACTTCCACTAGATGACGACGACAAGTTCCTCTTAGATAACTGCACTTCCCTTGAACTCCTGGAAGGATTTCTTACTGATTCGAACCAGCAGCTCTCGGGATCGATTGAGAGAGACTTGAGGCTAATAAAAGAAGAGTATGTGACTGCAAACGTCCTGATCTTAAATCAAGAGGCTGCGCAGAAATATGACAGGAGAAGTAACATGGAGAGACGTATGTCTGACATGAGTCTTGTGGACTTTGGTGACCTAATGGATTCAGCATCAAGTCCTGGTGTAAAGGATTGCAACTTTAGATTTGAAGTCAATGATACTAACTTTGACATGGATGATGTAAGCGCTGAACTTTTTATGGAAATCTCAAAGGATTCTGCGAAAGAAGCAGCTAATGGTGTATATACCAGAGCTTCTGAATCAACACTGGACGAAAATTCGAATGCTTTTGTGCTCGGAGAGGGAAACCAAACAAATGAACGGGAGATGGCGTATGAGATGAAGAAATGCGCAATGGATACTCCAGGTAAAGCTTCTCGACTGTTAGAACAAGAACAAGTTGATAGGATCAAGTCTCGAAAAATCTCCGAGGATGACTTGGCAGCTTTATTCGATCTCAAACACTCCAATGCGGTGGATAGAGCGGACATTGAGAAATCCACTTCAGTTCTGCTGGAAGAATTTGGAAGTGTCCTGGAAGCGTGCTCTCTTCCGCTTTCCAACGAATTTCCAAATGATAATTCGTTTCTTGAATGTCTAAAGATGGATGATAGAATTAGTGTTGATGATTTGACTGAGCTACTGACTGGCAGTGATTCACTAGGGATCATGGACTCTACTCATTTATCACTTGAGAACGAGGTGGGTCTAAATAATAGTATTAACAGTTTTAACCAGAAAACACAACCGCCAAACACTGCGAACGTTCAAGAAGCCCCACAACCTCTTCACAGGTTCGCTGAAATTAAGAAGGTCGTTCTACAAAAGCCTCACTCTCGTGGTTGTGTCTATCGTGAAAATGAATCAAAAAACAGTTTAAAAATTACTTCAGCCTCCTCAAAAATGGTGACTAATAACGACCTCTATTCTGCGTTAATTCATTCTCAATCACAACAAATTTATGGAGCAAATATCACACCAATTTCTTACTCCAGTCAACCTGTCAGACCATCTCAACCATCACTCGCTTGTGGGTCACAACTTATTCATACGTCAACCTCCTCGCCTAGCATCATCCACCCTCGAGGTGTCTTCAAAGTCAACGCAGCTCAGGCAGAACAAGAAAGATGGCCTCAATCGACATCTTCATCGATGATGACTATGGTTGCCTTGGATCATCAGTATTATGGGCAGGCAAAGAACTATGCAGAAGAAAATTCTCCTGACATAGAAAGTCAGTTGAGTAGTGAAGCGGTTATAACAGCTCCACCGGGTCAACTGCTCAAAACTCTGATGTTACAGCGACCTCGTGTTCCGCATGACGGGTCCAAACATTATAAACTTCCTCCTTCCTCCAACCCTCAACAGCTCTATAGGAATAACGGCAGAATCTCTGATAATATTTTAAACGTGGGTTCTTTAGGTGCTTCGTCATCTAGCAGGTCTCAACAGTTGAATGGTTACTCTGCGTCCAGCACTAGGGGTTCTCATTCAGGTTCACTGGTGAGTAGAGCCGTGTCTCTAGTAGATCAACCTCGAAGTTCTGATCTACAGGCAAGACCACACATCCGAAGATCTCATTCTCAGCTAGACGATCACCGCTATTCTTCCCGTCTTTCACCAAAACCTGCTTCCTTCTCCGCCCGCCATTCCTACTCCAGTGGCTGCTCGGCCTCTACCTTCATGCCTCCTCCTAACAAGGCGGCCAGGTACTCATCAGCAGCCGACCCGTCCAGAGAATCCAGCTCTCTTCTGGAGACATTTCTCGCCATCAGTGAGCCTCTGAACGCCAATCTGGGCAGTGACATAATTCTACAGTCTGGATCTCAGAGATTCCACCAAAATACCCCTGACGCCCCTCGCAGAAAGTCAGAACTTTCTTGGACAAACTCACGGGTAAAGGCATGTGATAGTGTGAGGATGACCAAAGTAGATACTGGGGACAAAAGTGGTTCGTTTCTGGAACAACTGTTAACCGAGCATCCGAAGGAACCTTCGAGAACTGAAATATTTAATTCAGCATTGTCACCCAAAATCAAGGATGATACTGAAATGTGCCTTCAAGTGGGAAAGGTCGAGCCGGCTGATGAACTGTTGCAGGTAAAAGACGAAGATGTTTGGAAGAATGAGCTGCCAGGATTGAGAGCCGAAGCTGAGTTTAACTTATACAGTGATCACTTGATCACAGAGGCTAGTGGTGCCATCTCAGAGATAGGTCTGACTGAACAAACATGGACTCCTTCCTGCATGGATGATAGGGTAGGTTTAGATATTATCTGATTATCAATCAATCAATCAATCAGAATTTAACGTCCGGTTCCTCGCCACGAAGCAATGTTAGGGACGTGATAAAATTTAATATACCAGCTGTTAAAATAGAGCCTAATATATACAGTATTCAAACTGTATTGTATCAATCAATCATTAATCAGTGTGATATATTATCATTTAAAATTTTTTTGTGAGATTGGTATCTATTTGGTACAGACTTGTGAAAGTCTAGCTTACATTTATAAATTAGCCTTCAATTTCCAATCATTTGATTAATTATATACTGAAAATGTATTGCAATTTTTGATTGAATAGTTAATTGATCAGTTTATTGCTTGCGTAATTGATTGAACATTTGATTAATCAGCTAATTCATTCATTTATTCGTTGATCGACTGACTGACTAACTGACCGACTCATAGACTGGCTGACTAACTGACTGACTGACTGACTGATTGATTGATTGATTGATTGATTGATTGATTGATTGATTGCAGATACTATCGGTAGAGTTGGAAGAAATTTTGAAGAAGCAGGCACCTACGACATCAGAGGGAGATGTTTTGTTACATCTTCAGTTTTCTGAGCTACTATAGCGCTAGATTAGACTTCCTCTCACAGCATTAGATTAGACTGCCTCTCATATAGCGTTAGATTAGACTTCCTCTCATATAGCGTTAGATTAGACTGCCTCTCATACAGCGCTAGATTAGACTGCCTCTCATATAGCGTTAGATTAGACTTCCTCTCATACAGCGCTAGATTAGACTGCCTCTCATATAGCGTTAGATTAGACTGCCTCTCATATAGCGTTAGATTAGACTGCCTCTCATACAGGGCTAGATTAGACTTCCTGTCACAGCATTAGATTAGACTTCCTCTCATGTAGCGTTAGATTAGACTGCCTCTCATATAGCGCTAGATTAGACTGCCTCTCATACAGCGTTAGATTAGACTGCCTCTCATATAGCGTTAGATTAGACTGCCTCTCATACAGCGCTAGATTAGACTGCCTCTCATATAGCGTTAGATTAGACTGCCTCTCATATAGCGTTAGATTAGACTGCCTCTCATACAGCGCTAGATTAGATTAGACTTCCTCTCGCCTCTCTCGCAAGCGATCAAATATCTTATTAAATCAAAACTCATTAATATCGCGTTACTGAAATATTTTTGCTATGTAATTTATTACAATTGATATGTACAGTTATGTGTAAGCATTTCACATACTTCACTAAGTGATGAAAGAAAATAGACGGACGAGTGAATTTAATAAGGTAGAATATTTAGAGTTTAGAGTTTCAATGGAACGTAGCCTGTTTATATATGTATATTACAGTATGTGTAATTTGTTCTGCTATTGACAATGAACTTTCATATCAGTTTGCATGGACGGAGTTTAACACTGACCACTGTCGGTTTAACATAAATGTAGCAGCGTCTAGAGTTTTGTTCCCATTGGTCAAGTTTTCAAGATTAAGGTTTATGATTGGGGGTTTTGTTTAGGGCTTGGATTCGAAAAAATATAAACCAATGTTAATTGACGTCCCTGACATTGCCTTATGGCGAGGAACCGGACGTTTAATTCTCATTGATTGATTGATTAACAAAAGACTGCTGCGCTGTAACCACGTAAACCACGTGAGCTGCGCGTTAGTTAGTCACATTTTCTAGAATTCTAGACACAAGTGTTAACACTGTACGTGAGTGCTGGTCCAGTTGTGACCATATAGATATATATATATATATCTCTCTCTCTCTCTGTCTCTCTCTCTCTCTCTGTCTCTCTCTCTCTCTCTCTCTGTCTCTCTCTGTCTCTCTCTCGCCCTCTCTCCTCTCTCTCTCTCTCTGTCTCTCTCTCTCTCTCTCTCTCTCTCTCTGTCTCTCTCTGTCTCTCTGTCTCTCTGTCTCTCTGTCTCTCTCTCTCTATTCAGTGCACTTCCAAGTGGCAGGTTCAAGGTACATATTCATCATATTCATACTCAAAGTCTGCTTTCTCGCTCCATAAGAGCACTCCTTAGATCAACAAGTTAATCCAAGTAATCAAAGTAATTCCAGTTAATCGTACTGTGCATATACATGTTATACTACGCAGTACAGCAAACTATAACTGCTCATTTCACAGAATATAAGATGAGGTTGTCGTTACAGATACCGCAGCTCTTGACCAAGTTCCGAGGACATGCTGGAGCTTTTGTGGCCAGTTTTACACTTTATAAATCGTTCCTTGGTCGTTCGTTGTATTGTCACTTATGATGGTAACATTTTAATTCTTGTTATTTTTATGTTTATTGGTATATTATATTCACTCCTCGTCTATTCGCTATATGAGGAGAGAATTTACTACGAGGATACTTTGTGAGTTGGTGATTTATACAGTGCAGTTTAAAGAAAACTGTATTAAAGATTATGTCTGTTTGAATTCATATTTAGTGTCCTGAACATTAACAAGTAGAGTGATTGACCAAGCATTGTTGTCAATCGCTAAAAGTAAATTGTTCTCAAGCTAGGCAGGTTCCTAGGTCATGCTTAGACCGTGCTTACTTCTAATTTAATGTTGCATCGGATTTGAACTGAAGGCTTCCATTGCTTTACATGTAGGCCTATATGATATCCATTCTTGTGTCTTACTTGAAACATATTTGAGCAGGTGCAATGTTGAGAGAATAGAGCTAAAGAGGTCAAGAAACCTAAATTATAACACTATATCACACTAACATACAATAGGCCTACATGTAGGCAACCTGTGCAGTACAGAAACAACTTAACAAAACAAAATTAATGCTGTTAAAAAGAACAATATCAATTGCGCTGTAGACTCAAGAGGGTAATCATCACTTTACTAAAAAAAATCACTTCAGTAGCACGTGCATTAACAATAACAATTACAGAGTGCTACTGTCGCCCATAGCAACATCGAGCACAAATAATACCCCGTCCTCTCTATTGTTCTATTGGCAGATCTAAGGTATATATTCATACTCTTCTCTTACAGGGTCTGCTTGCACGCTTCAAAATGCCTTATCGTGGCCTTATGCATCCTACAGATTAAGATATAATTGGCTTCTGAGGTTGTTTTCCGTCCGTTGCCTTCCTCAGCGCTTACATAGTCACCTCATACGACACGTACAGTTAACGGCAGATCTTTTCTTCATCGTCCCGAACACATGATGAAACTTTCATTTATGTACCATATAATTTAAAGCTGTCAAGTTTAAAATCAAATCGTTATGTCTCGAAATGATATGAGTTGTTGCCAGACAATTTAATTTTAAATTGAAATGAGGTTAAGTTTTACTTTGCAGACCTAACCATATATAATTCTAAACATTTCTTGATTGTAATGGAGCCTAGATTCGACCTAATGGCCACATTTGTTTAATGGACTAATAGAGTAGCGAAGCTGTCCGCCTTGTAATTGATACGATCTTTAATCTTTAGACAGTGCAAGACATTGAAATACATGTAACATATGAGTGCGCCTAATTGACACTGCAAAAAATTGCCCGCAAAAGAGAATTCGGTACAAGCTGCAATCGATCAACCTCACAGTCAGGAAGTCTTAAAACAGGGAATTACAGTAGTCCAAAATGGATATGCACAAAAGCTGCACCAATAGTAGTAGAGCGCTCACGTGACACATTTAGCCGTATTCAACGAAGATCATGTGTAAGGAATTAGTAGGACGAAAGATTCCTGTAAAGTTCTAAAAGTACTGGCATTTACACTGTATTCGGGTTTTATGTCGCGATGTTACTGTTTAGCATTAGACGAAGTTGAAAGATCACTTAATATCAAGTTTTAAACACTAAATTCCTCTTTAAAAAGAATCCTTTAACAATAATTTGTGCCATATTCATTATTGGGTAATTTTGGACTAGTTCGTTGTCTTTGGGCTATATATTTTGCTAGAAGTTTGGCAACTTTGTTTGTTATTGTTTTCATCTGAGTTTTCATTGTCTAAGGATCAACGATCTCTCATTTAATCCTAATTTACTCCTGATTTCCGTCATATTTCTTCAATCCCTGATATCTAAAAGTTGTGAAGTTTTTGTTGGAGTCGTTTTGCGCAAAGTTTGTTAGAAGAATGGACGAGGACAATGACGTTGATATCGACAGCGAGGTGTGTATGAGGGCTAATCTCATTTCGTATTCTAGGCATGTTTTAATAATGATAATAATAATAATAATAATAATAATAATAATAATAAAAATTAAGAGTACTACAGTCATGAATGACAACATCGAGCTCTAGTGAGCACTATTGTTTTTGTGAAATATTTACCAGTTTTGAGTGACCTCATCGTACTCATCATTTGCTTTCTCACAGGAGCATCGAAGAAGCTTTACGGTTATTTTATGTTTAGACAAAAATATGAATGATGTCTATTAATGTTTCTTTGAGAGTATATCCAAGGTTCAATGAAGTGAAAGCAATAGTAACAACAATAGCTGGACAATTTAGTGCTACTATTGTCCATGATAACATTGAGCACCATGGAACCAATCTAACCGATGAGCAGAGTGTGGGGGTCCAATAAACGGTGCGAACGAGAATCTGGAAATTCATTCCAAAGAAGAGTACTAGTGAAGTGAAGGTTTACATTCTGGTCTCGGTTCATGTATGTTGGATGGGTATAGAGACCGATTAGAAAAGCTTTAATCACTTATGAAACTGTGCATAAAGAAGTGAGGCTGATCGGGAGTAGATGAGGTGTGCACAGAGTGGAAGGAAGAGAATTCCAGATCTGCGGGGCAGCATGCTGGAAGGAGTTGCTAGACAGCTTGCTACATGAAAGAATGCTGGGTCTCTCTAGAGAAACTAACTTAGAGGACCTGGTAGACGACTGCTTGGAGGCTGCCCCACTTGTAGTGCGGCATGTCATCCAAACCTGGTGTAGTGATGGACTTGTACGTCAGAGAAACACTATTTAAATTTAGAAATATAATCGTGTGTAATTATATTTCATTCATTATATGGAGCATGTGTGAAAATAAGCAATGTCTTAACTTTTTATTTAGAGGCAGAATATTTAGCAAATTTATATCTGATAAATTATAGTACTCTTGCTTAGTGCGGCTTTGTTGCTGAATGATGGTGATAATTAATAAAACAATAACAGTAGTGCCGTGATGCTCTGATGCAGAATTCTAGCATTATAATGATGATAAGTAATGCCATTGATATGATGTTTTTGACTACAGTTCGATGATGATGATGACTATGGGAACGACCAATCGGCTGCTTCTATCGCCAACATGACTGATGTGAGATAATCGCTCCTACTGTTTTTTATTTTTATTTAATTTTTTTATATTTTTGAATTGAATAATCTTATCCTCGTGACCCTTTTTCTTTAAAATTCTTCTTGGACCATTGTGAGAGTCATTTCTTATTTACTCAGTCAGCTTTTCTCAAAATCAGTTTAATTTTAACCGTGCCAAATCAAAATCACAATATTGGGCAGCATTGTTAATCAGTGTAAATCAAAACCCCAAGCGCTTGCTGCTTTAGAAGTCTGCTAAGTGACTGACAGTGACACCATGTTTTCATTGATAAATGTAAATGTATGTGATGATGATGGATATAAGAGCGAAAGATGATGAGGACGATGGGACGTGGTAACATTTAAATTGCTCTGCCTGGGGTGCTGTTATTAAATGTATGCAAATAAATTAAATCAAAGTTTTTTCAGTGGAATGAATGATTTCACTAATAGTGATTGAGTCATATATTGAAGGAATGATTGTTTGATTGAACAATTGATTGATAGATTGATCTGTTGTTTAGTAATTGATTGATTTAACCATTGATTGATGGATTGATCTATTGATTTAGTATTTGAGGGATTGTTCTATAGATTTAGTAATTGATTGATTGAACTGTTGATTGGTGGATTGGTCTACTGATGGAATGATTGAAGTATTGTTTGATTGATTGAACTATTTATTAATGGATTGATCTACTGATTGATTGATCTACTGATTGATTGAAGTATTGATTGATTGATTGATTGATCTATGGATTGATTGAACTATTGATTGATTGAACTATTGATTGATTGAACGATTGATTAATATATTGATCTATTGATTGATTGCAGGCAGAGCGCAGGGCTCACCACAATAAGTTGGAGAGACAGAGAAGAGATCAGATTAAGGAGAGTTTTACCAGCCTGAGGGATGTCGTTCCTTCTCTGTCCCGCGAAAGAGTAATTAATCATAATTCTACAATACAACTTCTCTTTATCATAGTCTAGAATCATTTATTAATAAATATCCTTCATGAATTGTGTTTTTGAATAGGACGAGTGTGAGCATTATTGTTTAGGATATCTGGAATGCTTTAAAGGTATTTTTGTTATACTCGTGTATTATAAAATCATTTGACCTTACTGGTCTATCTCTTCTCTTCCAATCTACTATGTTATATCAAACCCTCATGGCATTTGTATCTTGTGCATAGTTGTAGTTGTTGTTGGCAGGCGTCGAGAGCGAAGATACTGCAGTCAGCGACTGACTACATCCGTCAGATGTCGTCTCGTAACCTGGCTGTCATTAATGACATCGACAATCTGAAGAGACAGAACAGACAGCTGGAACAGCAGGGTAAGAACTCTTAGACTGCTATGTCTTATAGACTGCGATATCTGATAGATCATAGACTGCAATGTCTTATAGACCATAGACTGCGATATCTTATAGACCATAGACTGCAATGTCTTATAGACCATAGACTGCGTTATCTCATAGACCATAGACTGCGATATCTTATAGACTGCGATATCTTATAGACTGCGATATCTTATAGACCATAGACTGCGATGTCTTGTAGACCAAAGACTGTGATATCTTATAGACTGTAAACTGTGTATTGTGTAGACCATAGACTGCTATATCTTATAGACCATAGACTGCTATATCTTATAGACCATAGACTGTGATATCTTAAAGAACATAGACTGCGATATAGACCATAGACTGCGATATCTTATAGACCATAGACTGTGATATCTTATAGACCATACACTGAGACGTCTTATAGACCATACACTGAGATGTCTTGTAGACCATACACTGAGATGTCTTATAGACCATACACTGAGATGTCTTATAGACCATACACTGAGATGTCTTATAGACCATACACTGAGATGTCTTATAGACCATACACTGAGATGTCTTATAGACCATACACTGAGATGTCTTATAGACCATACACTGAGATGTCTTATAGACCATAGACTGTAATATCTTATAGACCATAGACTGTAATATCTTATAGACCATAGACTGTGATATGTTAAAGAACATAGACTGCAATATAGACCATAGACTGTGATTTCTTGTAGATCATACACTGCGATGTCTTATAGCCCATAGACTGCGATATCTTATAGACCATAGACTGCAATATCTTATAGACTGCCATATCTTATAGACCATTGACTGCGATGTATCTTATAGACCATAGACTGCGATGTCTTATAGACCATAGACTGTGTTATCTTGTAGACCATAGAGAGACCTGTTTTCAGGTAATCAGATGTAGATAGGTTATGATCTGTTGTTGATCTAGTGAGAGAGATCTCAGGTAATCAGATGTAGATAGGTTATGATCTTTGTTGATCTAGTGAGAGAGATCTCAGGTAATCAGATGTAGATAGGTTATGATCTGTTGTTGCTCTAGTGAGAGCTGCAGAGAGGGACCTGTCTGCAGGTAATCAGATGGTGCCCAGTCTGCCAGACAATCAGTTCAGATCCTACGCTGCGGACCTGGGGAGGACACCTTTGAGCAGTGACAGCTCGGATGATGACGACGATGTGGATTTGACTGGTGGTCTTGGTCCTAGTGCTCTGTCGCTAGGGGCGTCGCTTAGCAACCAGCGCCATGGCGACGGATCGTCATTATCAAGGCCTCGCAAGAAGCCCAAGCAGAGCTACTCTTAGTGTCTGTGGCTCTATCTGTGTCTGTCTGTGTGGATGTGCCTGTGTGGTTGTGTTTATATCTTTAGTTGTGTGTGTGGTTAGCAAAAGTTCTGTGCGAATATAGCTGCATCTCTATGAATGTATATCTACTTAACTCTTACTGTATCAGTATATGTATCTCTGTCTATATGTCGTTATATCTGTGTCTATCTCTGGTTGTATCTCTGATCATATTGCTATGGATACTGGCACGTTAGTTGTGTGGTTGAATCTGATGCTGCCTGTGTTTTGATGTGCCAGGAACTCACATATTTCATACTAGAGGCTCTGTTTCAGTCTGTCACTTCACTGTATTATTGTGCTCCTGACCTCGTCTATCTTATTGTCTAACAGAAGGTTGTTGGGATATGATACCCACGTCTAGGTCCTGCTAATAGATAGGACATCGCAATGCCTGAGGTCTGTGTATACGTCTGTGACCATCAAGTCAGTTGAGTTTTGAAAAAGATAAATATGGTGGAGTTGAGTTGTCGAAGAGGAGTGGCAATATTGGCAGTGGTTAAAGTGAGGGGGGGACGCAGGGGAACTTAGTTCCCCTAGCTCTCATTTTTTCTGAGGTGCGTTCCCCTGGTAGGGGCCAATATTTGGATACTAGGATATCTGTAAATACATTGCAGGGTCCCAAAAATTCTGACAGTTCCGCTAGTTCTCAATTCCCACGTTAATCACTGGATGTAGGGATTGAAGAGAGGAAAGTAGAACTCTAGGAGAGTGAAAGGAGAATCACGTAGAGGAAAGTTGAATGAAGGAGGTTAAGTTTTTAAATATAGTATTCAATAAAGGCATGCAGTAATTGAAGATAAAATGTTATATTCATGTTTGATGAAATAGAGATATTGATTCTGTGGAAATGAAGAGGATGGCGGAAGACAGAGAAGAGTGGAGGCGCTATATACCATGGGTCTGCCAGTAGGCGGTGCACTAACAGACAGAGAGAGGGAGATTCTGTCCTAATTTTATTATTTTAATTATTACGTCGTCTATTCGTATCCCGACCCTGGTTAAACTGGGATTTAAGGGAAGATGATGATGATGATGAATTATTACACTAAGATGGATGCTCTTTATAATAATTATTATATATGTCTTTTGTGTGTAAGATTTAAAAATGGTCTCTACTAATAAATTGGTTTAATAATATATTAATGAAATGAGTTTATGTGTTTAGTAGGCCTAACTTAATATCTATGAGAGAGAACCTTATATAGCGAGGCTGCGATATACATTTGGTGCCCAGACTCAGGATAGGCATGGGGACCTTAAGAAAATGTGACAGTGCTACCACTAAAAGACACTAACAAAGTTAAAGATGCTAACAAAACGACAACATATGGTACAGAAAATTGTCAAGCTTAAAAAATTGACAGAAAATACGAGTTTAAAATACTATGAAAAAAAATACTATGGTTATTTACATCTGGATATGTATATTATAGGCTAATGTTCAGCTAATGTTCAATGTAAGCGTTCATATATAGAAAATAACCTGTGTGGTGATGAGTACATGCAACTCCGTGAAATTTTAGTGCCTATGTAATAAATATACGATGATAGGTTTGTTTGTGTTCAATTTGTTTAGTACTGTTTGATTGATTGACTACACGGTTCCTATTCATAGGCACTTCATTTCAGTAGTAAGTGCTTCAACGCGGCAGCATCTGCTCTGCTTCATGTTCCAAATCTAGTGATTTACTTCGATTTTTTAAAATAATTTACTTATTTTAGTTGTTGTGAAAGCTAATTTGTTAATAATTATCTTGGTTATGGTACGACAATATAAACGATTTTTTGGTTTCAGTAGTTGTCCATTCTACTATGTTGAGTGGTATTTTTTATTTGCCTGTGTATGCTAGTGTGATGGTTGATGTTGTGTATGACGGTTGATGTATTGTGTGGGTATTTGTTTATGCTAGCACGCCTGTTGATGTATTGTGTATTTGCACTGTTCAACGTATTTGTTTGCTGTCTGTATTGTATCTCAGGATGGTTTAACTTTGGTGTTTTTATTCGGAAGATGGCACAGCAGTAGCTTACTTGATAGTCACACGT
The DNA here is from genome assembly GCA_905160935.1 of Enchytraeus crypticus. Taxonomy (NCBI): domain Eukaryota; kingdom Metazoa; phylum Annelida; class Clitellata; order Enchytraeida; family Enchytraeidae; genus Enchytraeus; species Enchytraeus crypticus. Next base: position 385,950 of record CAJHZI010000612.1, read on the forward strand.
GTACTTTAGGTTGACCCCTGATGATTAAATATATGAGAAACGAGCCTTCGTCTGTGTGAATGCAACTAGTATGTTGCTATGATAATATACTAGAAACTAGCGTTATATTGAGGGAATATAACTCAGTGTGGTGATATGTTAATGTATTAATTCGAATAAAAACTTTCAATATTTTATTTGATCGATTTTGATGTGAATTGGACTCGTGGGGGTACGATTCTTGATCGAGCAAGAATCTGATCTGACAGTAAAATCTTCAACATTCAAGTTTGATAAAAACAGATAGTAGACTAAACTTAAATTAAAATCTCTCTCTCTCTCTTAGTGCACTGCCTAATGGCAGGTCCATGGTAAACTATCATGGCGCACGTATTTGCGTTTGTTCTGCGTAATGTAGGTGTACTGTGTTGTAAGAATTTGTATGTGTAAACATGGACTACTGAAATACAAACGGGACTGTTCTCTTTATCTCAAATTATTTCTGATTTTGCTATTTCTTTTTAAGTAGATTAATTAAAGTACTTAATTATATTATATGAGGAATAGTTGAAGAAGAGACTAAATTAACGGCCGGTATAGAGAATCTTGAGTTGGTATGACGCATGAGGTAATGCTGTTACAATTGACTTTAATACACTGTCTATCTCTCTTACGTGCACTGCCAAGTGTCAGGTTCAAGGTACATGTTCATACTCAAAGTCTGCTTTCTCGCTCCATAAGGGCACTCCTTAGATCAACAAGTTAATCCCTTCACAATGTCTATGCCTTATCCCTACCTTATGTAGCCTAGCCTATAGCTTGGGAAAAGTATGGCTTCTGAGGTGGTTTCCCGTTGCCTCCTCAGTTAGATGGATTAATTACCATGTAATCCTAGGGAAAATATTTCATGATGAGGTGGGTCCCGTCTAGACATCCTCAGCTTCTGCCTTAGTCGCCTCTTACGTACACGCAGCTGATTGTTTGCGGTTGCCCTATTCTGCAGTGGATGTTTTAATGGACATTTCGTAATATATGCTAACAGCTTTGTAGAGATTATAAACACAGCGAGGTGGAGCAGTGTTGGTGGTGCGGGGAGGGGTGTGTGTTTATATTGACGGCAGGCAATGTTTAATATATGCGCGTATATTTATTAGGTATTTCTTCATTTATTAACAGAATGGCATTAAATAAATTCGAAAGGAAATCATATTTCAATTAATTATCTAATAATTATAAAATAATGTCGTAATTTACATTTAACATGTCTAGATAAAATATCCAGACAAGATACCTTACATTTGTGAGATATCTTAAATTACAGATGCCTGCCGTAAAACAGTCAACTGCTGAGTGCGCAGTGGTGCCCTCCAACGAATAAGAAAATATACAACATGAATTTTTCAAAGTAAACAAGTTTTATGGAAGGTCTATAGACTTGTAGTTGCATGATGTGGCGGATGATATAGTATCAATGATAACTGCAGCAGCTATAGGCCTACCTAACTTATGTATTAGAGTTCAGTACTAACTATTAACAGAAGTACTTGCAGCGTATCAATGTTTGTTTTCATATAAGCATTGGCAGTTGTTGTCATTACTTTTAAAATACATTTTAAAGTCGAATTTCAGCTGCATCATGGTAACAGCTTAAGCTACATTAGCTGCAGCAGCTGTATCAAGCTAATGCCGCTACTATACGGTGACAGCTGCAGCAGCTGAATCAAGCTAATACAACTACTCTACAGTAACAGCTGCAGCAGCTGAATCAAGCTAGTACAGCTACTCTACAGTGACAGCTGCAGCAGCTGGTACGCTAGAGTCACGACGGGTGGCTCTCATGTACATGCCGTTCTCTGTCTTCATCACCACGACGATGCGGTGCTCTGGTATACGGGTGGGGTCAAGGGTCAGGGTGAATCTGTTCAGATCAATCAATCAAGTAGTCAAACAATCAAGAAAATAAGTTTAAAATGTTATAAAGATCATAATCATCTTCCATTGAATCCCTGTTTAACCAGGGTTGAGGTACAAATACACTGTCTCAAATACTCTCTGTCTTACATCATACCATCAATCCCCTTATTTGAGACTTTACCATTCGTTTCAATTTTTGTAGCAATTTCTGGAGACTAGGCGCTCACCAACAGAATGCCTTTTCTGACGTGACGTTGGTATGGATCTTAGTGCTTTAGTCGCCTTATGCGACACGTACAGTCAGCGATTGGTCAATTTCTCAAACAACCCAGACACAGCACGGGGACAAAAGTTATTAAGATATAGGTTGAAATATATCTAAGTCTGGAACCGGTCTAATCGAAGCTGAGTTGTAGTCCTGGAATCAATTGTCAGTTATAAATTAATCACCTTAATCACTACCGGCTGTGCAAACATTGCGCTACAACAAAATTAGCAGTGTGTAGAAAGAGAATCGTCATCAAATCTACTTATTAAGTTATATGAATCAATCACTGTTAGGTCAACTAATTACATCAAATGAGTCAATCACTGTTAGATCAAGTGATAACAACAAAAGAGTCCCTGTCAAATCAACTGTTCAAATCTAATGGAACAATACCCAACCAACTCCTGAAATCAAATCAGCTTTAAACTGCATGTTTTAAATATTTAGTAAATAAGCACTGCGATGATATAGAGCAAGGAAAAAGTCAAAGTTTTAGATAAATCAGTGAATAAATCTTCAAATGAATGAATAAAAAATCAAATAATAATCCGAAGTTTCTTCCATTTATATCAAGTATATTTGAATTCATTTGTATTATCGACGTAGACCAATAACAACAACAACAACAACAAAAACAACAACAACGATATGATTGATTAGAGTGCTGCTGCTGTCCATGACAACATCGAACAATAACATAAAGAGTAAAGTATATATTACATCTGTACCTGTGCAATGTCTTAGCAATGATCGTCTTCATCTCATGCATTGCAAAGTGCTGTCCAATACAGTTCCTACAAGAACAATACGTATAAATAGTTATAAAAGAAACGATGGATCTTCAAATACACTATATGCATCTTAAAACACCATACGCACGCTTAAAGCCAGTTTGCATCGATAACGCTTTGCAAGAAGGTGCAATTCATCAACTTTGGTATAAGGCACTAAATAGCAAATTTTGTTTTCTCAGAGTTACTTAGAAGACAGTCACAGTGTTTCCAACCGTTTCGGACATCAAATTGACACTAAATAGCCCAATTATTTGATTATTATCATATAGACCTGGACCCCTAAGAGACATTAATTGATCATTGTCATACACACCTGGACCCCTATGAGCCATTATTTGAGTATTATCATATAAACGGAGGAGTTATATACCATGGACCTGCCAGTAGGCAGTGCACTAAGAGAGAGAGAGAGAGAGAGATCAAACACACCTGGGCCCCGCAGAGAAAGGCACGAATGCGTAGTTGTCAGTCTCTGCTAATTTCTCTGAACTGAATCTTTCCGGACGGAATTCCTCCGGATCCTCCCAGACGAGTGGATTGTGGTGCAGGACGTAGAGGTGAATGTCCACGATTGTCCCAGCAGGAACCTTGCGTCCCTCAATCTCTAAATCCTTGGTGGTCTGACGTTGAATGAACGGAACTGGAGTATGGATGCGTAGGGATTCCTTGATACACATGGTTAGATAGGTGAGCTTAGGTAAATCATCCCTGTGCAATCAATCAATCAATCAATCTAGAGCATTATGTTGTCATGAAGTATTTTGTAATTTAAAAAATCATCAATTATTCGAAATAAAGTAATCATTCATTGTACTAGAAAACTTGCTTCAATTCACAATCTTTATCAAGTAGTCCTATAAGAGAGGGAAATCTCGAACATTCAGAAAGACCGATGAAATTGGCACTTTTTGCAAAAATCTAACCGTTGATTTAACGTTTTAAATTAGAATTTATAGGCCTAGAGATCATCTTGGACGATTTGTTTATTAGAAATATCCAGCATGTACAATTTTCTTAGAATCTCTATTCACTGTATTTCTTGTACTGTTTTGTGACAATAGATCATAAATTCCTCTACCACTCGATGTCTTTGTTTTCTTTGCTAGCGAGCACCTCATCGATCTCCTGCTGACATCTCTCCTGATGCTCCGGGTGCTGAGCGAGCGAGTAGAGGGTCCAAGATATACCACTGGCCGTTGTGTCGTGTCCTACACAAATCAATCAATCGATTCGTAGTTGAGCTAACCATCATTTAACATTAATTAATAGCCTATCTCTCTCTTAGTGCACTGCCTACTGGCAGGTCCATGGTACATAACGACTCCACTCTTCTCTGTCTTCCGACTTCCTCTTCATTTCCACATATGAGTGGGTCTTTAAATCATCTAACATACCTAATCTCGGCCTGCCCCTACCTCTTTTTCCTTCCATTCTACCTTGAAAGGAAAAAGAAACAGGGACAGGCCGAGATTAGGTATGTTAGATGATTTAAAGACCCGCTCATATGTTGGTCTTTAAATATGTGGGTTTTTAATAGCCTATATGATCTTTATTTCACCAAAATACATGGCAGTATAAACAGAACAAGAAATTAGAAATAATGACAGAACAGAACAACAGAAACCAAGAATTAATCATCAAAGAGTCTACAAATAGAGAAATTTAAACTAAAATCGCCGTTTATCTTAGGATCGGCTTTCAATAAGCTAATTAGGTCAATATACCTTCAAAATAAGTCCAAACTTTGTATCTTATTTTGCCAATAGTAGCCTATCATCGTTCTGAATTGCATATTTATTTTTAATATTAACATAATCCATATAATCAGACTTATCTAAATCTAGTTTACTATCCAAGCATCCAAAGTCAATTAGCTTATGTAAGAAAGTATATCTGTGATACTGACAGAGTAGTTCAAATGGCCAAAATACCACTGGCAATACGATATAGTACCTTTATCAAAGTTTCGAAAAAATTTATCGAACCTATATCGATCATTTTTGTCATAATGAACTCAATATTTCATGCTAATTTATATATTAAATAGCTATAATTTATAGATATTTAGGCTGTAGCGTATTTAAGTCAAGCTTCAGATGCACAGTACCTCTCTTCAAGACAACTTAGATATCGTCACAAAGATTCAGTTAACATCAAGGTAACAGTATCAACACAAAATCAGAGGGTATTACTATTTATCATAAACTTAGCGACATTAATTAATAGAATTAAACCTTCGAAAAGAAAGGTGTCGGCTTCATCACGTATTTCTCTGTCAGACAAACCGTTGCCACTGTCATCCCTGGCTGTTAGGAGAACATCTAGAAAATCCAGATATCGAGATTTTCTCACAGCCTCGATTCCCTGAGTTCTCTGTAAAACATAAGATTTATATAAAGCTACAATTTAGCAAATATCTCAATTATCATTGGTTGATAAGACACCTTTACATCTTATGTAAAGTTGCAATTAGTAAATGTCACCATTGTCATTGGTTGATAAAACACCCTCAAATCTTATGTAAAGTTGCAATTAGTAAATGTCAACATTGTCATTGGTTAAGAGAAACATCCTAAAATTTAAATACTTAAATCAATTATTTTGATCTCCCGTGAGTTGTATGATTTACGTGAGAGCAAACAAGATTGTGAAATCAGAATATACGGACCGGTAAAATGGCTAATTATCTCAAAAGTATCGATATTTAAACATATCTCATTGAAATGATGAATATCATCACAGATGGTCTTTGCATTATGGTGGCTTTTTTCATCATCACATAATAATGTAATATCTTAATTATGTAATATCTTAATTATGTAATATCTTAATTATGTAATATCTTAATTATGTAATATCTTACTTATACAATATCTTAATTATGTAATATTTTAATAACGATTATGTAATATTTTAATAACGATTATGTAATATTTTAATAACGATTATGTAATATTTTGATACACTATATAATATTTTAGTAATGTATTGTAATGTTATATTTAATAACATAATATTGTAATAATGTAAGATTTTAATCATGTAATATTTAATAACGTAATATTATAAAAATGTAATACAAAGCCTATAGGCCTAATAACGTAATATTTTAATTATGTAATATGATATAATTTAATATTTTAATAATGTAATATTTTACTAATATAATATTTTGATAATGTAATATGCATATTAGTGATGCTACCTGAAAGGTTTCTGACAGAGTCGTTAGATGATCAGAAAGTCGCTTTGGTATCCGATACGTATTTCGCTAATTTATTATAAATTATGTTTAATAAAAACTCAGGTAATTATTAAATTACGTAGTATATTTCGTCGTATTGAAAACACCTCACCAGGGTTTCCTTTCTCTTTCTGATGATGTCCTCAGACACGTCATGTACGTAGTCGCAGTCCTTCTTGAACTGACGTCCCACTGGTGAGAGAGAAAACAGGACGTGCGGGTAGAGCCACGGTCTCCTGCAAGTGTAGCGAATAACAACAATTAGAGTGCTACAGTCATTAATGCCAACATCGAGCACTATTGAGACATAATCAAGCCGGCAATTAGAATGGCGGTGTATTTGGCATAAAAAAATTAATATTCAAACCCATTTAAACATTTATTATGCATCAGAACTGCGCAATATTTATATCATCACGCTTCTCTCACCTACGTTGAATAGATCCTAAACCATATGTGTAATGTTAAGTTTGCACCGTTTGTTGGGTTGTTTTTATTTTGTTCTTCGGTTTGGCTTTGATTTCATAGTGCTCGCAGCTGTCATCGACGCTTGTAGAACTCTAATTGTTGTTGTTAGTCCATTCCATCGTTATCATCCATCCTCATCTTAACTCGTTGGCCCTTATTCATTCCTTTTCGCTGCTCATAAAACCTACGCTTAAGTTCGTCTAATCCATAGATAGATTCCAGTGTGTATCATTGAGTTCTGCTTGGTCAGTGTTTAACGGCAAATGTACAACATGAAAGTATGTGATGTTGTATATCAAGCTAGGTCCCACTTGGTCGTCTCTGATTTCTGCGTCAAGATAAATAACCGGACGTTAAATAGCTACAGTACCATTATAACATCGAGCTGTCTGTAATTTGACTATCTCAGGACCGGTGATTGAATGTTGTAATTGTGAACTGAACGCATGCAATACGTCGACATTAATGGCTAACCATCATCGTGGATGATAGACAGTGTGATACAACTGTAATAACGAGAGTTTAACGTCAGTTACATTGAAGACTACACGAGGGACATACCAGTAGAATTATAGATATGAGACAGAGAGAGAGAGAGAGAGAGAGAGAGAGATAGAGAGACAGAGAGAGAGAGAGAGCGAGAGAGAGACAGATAGAGAGAGAGACAGACAGAGAGAGAGAAAGAGACATAGAGAGAGAGAGAGAGAGACAGACAGAGAGAGAGAGAGAGGACATACGGAGAGAGAGAGAGAGATAGAGTGAAAGAGAGACAGAGAGAGAAACGAGACAGAGAGAGCGAGAGAGATAAAGACACAGAAAGAGAGACAGAGAGAGAGAGAGAGAGACAGAGAGAGAGAGAGAGAGACATACAGCATTCTGTAGACCACCGCCTCCCCCAGGTTTGTAATCGCTTGTACGTATGGGTTGCTATCACTGAAAGCAAAAGTTATTATATCAATAACGAAATATCGATAGAATTTCTTTTACTAAATTCAAAAGCTTCGAGATGGCTCTTCCGTGCTAATCCCATCAAAAGCTTCGCTGGAAAGTAGGACCGGATGTAGATTCCGCAAGAAAGGTCAAGTAGTGATAGGAAATGTACCAATGTACCAATAAGCTGGTAGCTTATTGGTACATTGTCCGACTGCGAATCAGTACGTGCAGGGTTCAAATTTAGTGGTCGCCTTATCGACTTTCACGCTTTCGATAGAGGAAACTAACGGTAATTTCGTCTTTATCCATTAACAACAAAGAACAAAATATAATTGAATGTCAATGTAATTATTAGAGGTGATAAAATTATCCTAGTTGTTAAATACTCATAGTCTAACTAATGACATAGTAATTTACTAGAAAAAGATAGATCGAATGACGTCGTTAACACATTAAAATAGCAAGCGTAGTGCTAATACAAAAAGTCTAATCATTTATTTGAGATTGTTAATTACACACAACAATTTACTTTTGCAATCAATTTGAATCGCCTTCAGTCATAGATCCAATACGCTTACGCCTGCCAATGCAACCAGCTAACGACAATCAATGTTATTTAATGTTACCGAAGGTAAGTTAAAAGAGGTGTTTAACATTTGCCCTAACCCTTGTCTCTGACAATCTATTTCATAGGAGAAAGCACATCGCAGGATGACATCAAGCGTCAGCATGCTGATGTTGTTCATCATCTCAAAGTACTCACCGCTCGCGGCGTACTTATCCAGCTTCGACTAAAATGAGTTAATTTAAATAAATAAATAATTTAATAGGTAATATTCATCAATATATTCGTTAGGGACAATATAGAACTATGGATTTTACAGTTGCAATTTCTGAGAACTGGATCGTTACTCCGTTTAGTCTGACTGTAGTTGTATTGTTGTTGTTGTTGCTGTTGTTGTTGTTGTTGTTGACTGCTGCTTAGGTTGGTTGGTCAACCAAGGCCACGATTGGGTTTCACAGTTTCAGCGGTTTACACCAATGTACTCTTGACGTCTTAACATAAACATACATGACGGCACACTGGGTCAGGAAGCACAGACGCTTGTTTAAGTCCCATTTCCTCCTTCCTCTCCATTATCAGGGGCGGATCCAGGAATTTTTTAAGGGGGGCCCGAAATTTTTTTTGAGAGTCACTAGAGTGTACATTTCTTTTTGCTTACTGCCTTCTTCGATACTGCCTTCTTCGAGACATATGGCGCAACCAGACAAATTTCTGTTGGGGGGGGGGGCTGAAATTTGTTCACTACAGCATTCGGCTCATAGAGTGAGTGTATCCTCCGTACCTTACCCCCCCCCCCCCGCTCCTACCCCCGTACTAAAGTCAGGAGAAAACCCTTTTCCTCCAATGCATTGGTTATGCATTGGTTCAAGTGAAAATTGAGAGCTAGTGAAACGGTCAACATTCTTCGGGCCCCTTCCATTATACAGGGCTCCTAGTATATCCTAGAAAAAATCGAGCTATTGGAAATGAGTTCCCTGTCGTATTCCCCCCCCCGCCCCCCCCCTAACCACTGCTATTGCTAACATATTTACACATCGAAATTGCCATAGAAACATTGAAAATATAGATTTAAAAATTTTATCGGCGGTCCTAAGGGGGAGGCCCGGGCCCCCCTTAGGTCCGCCACTGCTAACCACTACCCTTACAAACATACTGACACATCGAAATTGTCATCACCCGAACCAGCCTTACTTGAATATGTACTGTTAGATACTGTAAGACATGTAAATGTAAAAACTAATACATATTTGTATTGTTCTAATTATCTTTATTTAATATCAGGCTGATGAAGAAGAAAGGAACTCCAAGAGTTTGGTTCAGTTCGGTTTGGACGAAGTCTGGGTTCTGGTTCGGTTTGGGTTCGGCCAGAGTCTGGGTTCGGGTTCGGTTCAGGTTCGGCCAGAGTCTGGGTTCGAGTTCGGTTCGGTCAAAATTCTAGATTTTAGGGTTCGGTTCGGGTTCGGTTCGATTCCCATCTCTAGTCAGAACACGTTTCTTTGCAACAGTGTTAAATGACTAATAGAGCAGATATAGGCCTACAATTTTCTTCATAATATTTCTCATTAAACGGATTTCATTTATTTCTCTTACTAAGATTCTTACTGAACGATAGTTATGTTTTGCATTACATTGTCTGACTCTTAAGTGACTTTTACATTGCTAATGATAACATATGGAGGACTGTGATAATGTTCAACTTGTTAATAATAATAATAACAATAATAATAATAATAATAAAGGTTTAACGTCCGTTTCCTCATACAAGGATGATGTCAGGGACGTTAGCAACAATTTGTTCACGGTACTGGCAGATGGTTTAGATACTAATCTGAGCACTGAATGCGCTGTCGGGGAACTAGCTCACATGGTAGAGCGCTCGCTTAGCATGCGAGAGGTACGGGGATCGATACCCCGGTTCTCCAGGTCATTGTTCTTCATTTTTAATTGGCTGTAGATTTCTTTAAAACTAAGCTTTATCGTGATGAACAAACCGCCCCTATAGCAAATTATGTACAATACGGTGCCAGTGGCTTTAGTTAACATTAGACCAGTTTTACATTAGTATTGCTCATACCAACCAGGAATATGTCAGTTGCTCGGTTGTTGACCGTCATGTACGGTCTCAGAATATCAAAATGAAAAGCGGGGGTGAGAAGGCGACGGTTTCTGGCCCATTTTGAGCCCCCCGAGAGCAGCAATCCGTCCCCCAGCCATGGGTAAATATTTGTATACCCTCCCCATTGGCGCGGCTTTGGTTCTGAAAATAAATAAAAGTGCATTAAATACATGAAGTTCTATTTCTACGCTGAATTATATTAATAAAGTAGATTGAAAGAATAGCATTCGCAGGTTTTCAGTAAATTACAAATTAAAGAATGCATGAAAACAGTTCAACGCCAATAAACCCTTTATGCAAATTTGTCGTTCGATGGTTTGATCCGTATTTGATCCGATTGCGGCCAGTAGGCCTACTCAAGTAGTCCAAGGTTCAAATTCAGTGTCACTGAAGGGCATTTGAGAAATGAAACTGAAGCTAAATCAGAGTTTTTCTTTTAATTCTAGTTTCATTAAAATATTATGGTATAAAGCACTAATGAAGCATTGTGTGTGTAAGTGTGTAAATTCTGATGCTCTGCAAGAGGCGGCTAATGCAGATTGTATCAAAGGTAACGAAAAACTACCACAGACGCCGTATTATAGGGCCTAGCCTACACTTCAGGAGCGGTTTAATTCTCGTTACACAAGCATTTATGATTGTAGAAATACTTTGATCGACTGTGTGAGTTGATGAATTAGATAATTAATTATTATATAGAATTTGTGAAATGGACTTAGGATCGGACACTATGATTATAGTGGACTTTGAATGGAGAGGATTTAAGTCAGCACTGCAATGCTAATCAATCAATTGTTCAATTATTGAGCAGCGTCAAACACTCTATTTAGACGTCTGTTTTTAATCATCTAGCTCAATTAAGTTTTTGTTACTTATTGCCGATAAAAATAAATTTTATTTACAGTAAATACGTTTAAATTGTATTTAGATATTGGTCCTATTATACTTCAATGGTAGGTATTTTACAATTCTACTCTTGTTCTACCATATAGTTCATATTCCTTCACTTTCACAACTTTGATCAATAGAACAAAATTTAACACAATATGTTTATGTCGTTGGACTATAGTAAAGAACTATGCCTACAGACTTAAATACTATGAATACAGCACAGCGAAGCATTAACTTTTGAAAGCATAACTTATAATTAATGGCAATCCTTAATCCATAACGAAACCTTACTTCATAATTCATTAGTAGGTCTAATACTCGAATAAAATTCATCAAAATATCCCAAAGAAGAGCTATTGGTTGAAAGCAGGCTTCAAAAGCAATGATTTTATACCATAATAACTAATTTACTATACAAAAGCTCTTAACAAAAGCAAATAACTTAAACATACATATCATCGAGAAAACAAACCTTGTTAACTTATCTAAGGGAAACGTAAAAAATGCGAGCTTTGTCTAACAAATTACTTCAGGAGTATGAACTGGTTGAAAATCAAACACAATTGATTTATTCAAGTATCTAAAGCAGAATTATCAATTCCACAAAAAATAATAACCGAACAGTAATCATAAAACTGAAATCACAGAACTGAAGTATTAGAATTTAAATCAGTAACAGACATAAAGCATTCCTAAAGACGGAGGGGCCTACGAACTATTAAGACGTTACATCACTTAATGCGATTTATTTCTGTAAGATTTTGAGTGGTGTGCAATAAATTTCATGCCGTAATTCAATCATACTACAGTTGATTGATTGGTTAAATAATTTATTCATGGGTCAGAATATTGAAGAAACACTGAAGCTGAAGTAAATGCCATTCAATTATGGGGATAATTCACACTAACGTCATCAATCTAACGTAACTCATTTGAGCTTATATCGTACATCAGTATCAATAAATATCATACATCATTTGCCGTCAGTGATGCGCGGTCTGCACAGAGAAGTCCTTTTTATTCAAGTTAATAATTAAGTTGGATTTGAAACTCTCTGGAAAGTGTCTTTAGATCTGGATCACACTATTTGTACTCAAGTGGTTATCTGTTGTTTTCAGCGGAGCTTATATTACTCTTTTATACATAGCCTATATAGGCTACTGTATAAAAAAGTCAATAGAAGGATGTCTGTTTTTAATTTGGCGCTTTACTATTTTATTTTTATTTTTTAATTTAGTAATTTAAAAACCTTTAAATGATTCCACCGTACATAAGGAGTACATGTTACTGCTAATTTTCTTGAAATCTCGCTCGGTTAACTTTGTTTTTAATTGTTACTTTGAGTCGGGTATAGTTTTAATAACGGTATTACTATGTGATTTAAATCTGATATTCCTTAGGCCTACTTTATAAATCAATTTAACTGCCCAATAGCTGAGGAAAGTGTTAAATTCAATTAATTATTTAGGCAGGTGATATATTCGGCTCATCGCAGGATATCAATTATTATTCTAGATTATTAGATAGATCGTTATTATACTTTACTTTCGTATATAAGAGAGTCTGCAGACCGTCAAAAATCATTTTAAGAGATGTCGAGTATTGGCAGAAATCCAGTTTGGTAGGCCTTAAGACAAATAAAACATCTAGGTACGTAGACTTACATTGTACATGTAGTTCGATATTATAAAGAAAGCTCAAGCATCTTTATTACAAGTATCAGTCTTTTTAATAGTGACATGCGGGTTTTCTACTATAGAAGTAACCGCTTTTAACGCTAGCCTACTAGAGCTTGATTATGTGGGAGAAATAAAAAGCATATAAGAAATATTCCAGGAAGTTTCTATGAGGAGGATTGTGGACTTGGGATGCTGAAGGTGTTATGGATTAGAGATGGGTAGCTCCACAGCTAGCATTGGGGGGAGGTGTCTGCTCACAAGCAGGTGTCAGCTTAAATCTCGCTATACCTGATGATCTTAGAATGCTTTTGACAGTGTTGGCGTGAAAAACGTTAAGTATGGCAACATGGGCGACAAATACGCCAAACATCCCCTCAGGGGCTCGGGTTGCGTAGCCTCTGAAGTGAGCGAGCCCAGACTCGCCCGGGCCTGGTATCTGTCGTAGGCATTGTTAACAAGAAATATTTATATCCAAACACCTCACTTCTAACAGTCTAATTGGTGATACTTTGGTGACACTTCCAATAGTCTATTGGCGTTTTACTATGATTTCTACTTTGATTTTGCTTTTTTATGTTCGTGCTGTTTGATTATATTTTCTGCATTTTTCTTCCTGTTATACGTTGATGAATAAAGAGTAAATAGATAGGAGTGTTATGGCCAAAACTGGTCTTCGAGACTACTGCGGAATATGAATTTAAGGACTAACAGAATACAATGCATAAAGCAAACAGATTGGGGTCTGTCCTTTAAATGATATCAGGTGTGAAAAGTTACTTTATATTGACACCTTTGATAATAATTTGTAAGTATGAATATGAAGCTTAAATAGCTCATTGTAGGCCTATGATTGAATAGCTAAAATTATGAAGATTGAAAATATATACCACATACTCAAACTTGGGTAAAATGGTCCAGTCAATTTCATGCTGGTATGATCTTTTAACGATATGATAATTCGATTAGGGAGTGCTTTAGGTTTCCATTCGGCTATAGAGATCATCATAGGTTGACCTCTTCTAGGAGATTCAGTTAGGGGATTCAGTGACTGAATTAAACTGATGTGTAACTGTTATTCTGCAAAGTGCTAGAATACAAATGTACGGATTCAATAATGACTCTCACTTACGCTGGATAATGCAACAGAAACCTGCAATGTAATTTAACGTTTAGAAGCAGAAAAATATAGTCTCAGATTTTCTATTGCTCTATGCCGAACTCCTGAAATAGTCCTTCTTAAATGAAATTTTTTTTGAAGCCTGAGCACTTTAAACTTACAGGACATGAAAGTAAATTAAACTTAAATATACTGCTCTATTTTCAGGAATAATAATTGAATCCTGGAAGCATCATAGCTAAGAAAGATTGAAATAAATAAGCTCGATGTCTACAGTGAAGCAATACTCAGAGAGCTTATAGCTGCTTCTTGCATTATCATCTACAGCCTATAGTGTAGCGTTACCTGAAGTCTTAAGAATCATTTTAACAGCGTTTGGTTGGTAAACACCGACAACAGGAATTACAGGACCGTACCATCCTAACCCGTATCCAATCGGGTTTTTGTACATCCTGTCTTTCATCCATGCTAATCCAGCTTCGTTTGGCCCTGGAAACTGAAATCCAATATTTTTGCTTAGTGAATTTTCTCTTCTAACTGTCAAAATGCTTATCGCATTTAAAATTCACCTTCTCAACGCGCAGTTGAAGATCTTTGAATGATAGGAGATATGAGGAACGATGATAAAGCCAAAAGTAAATAAAAACTACAAAACTAAGGAACTCTGTCAACACGTGCGTTGTGTCGTATGTATATCTAGATGACAAAAAGATGCTGTTATTCTGTTACTAGCTTTTATTTTCTTTGCATGGCAATATCAGAAACTGTCTCAGATATATTTAGTGATAAAATAATTTTGTTTAACATTTTTGTTAAATCCCGTAGATTTTACCCACTGTATGACTATTTCGAAAGGACTTACTCAGCTAACTGTAAGAAATTTAACAAAAGTAGGTCGATATCTGAGCAGTGCTACAACACCATGCACTAAGATCTCTAACCTGAGTACTACAGCCACACTACAAGGAAGGAACTAGAACAGAGCTAGGGCATAACAGGGGTTTCATGTTGGGTAGGATTGGTAGCCGGCACTGAGACATATATTCTGACTATTCACTATCTACCTGAGGTTCGCAGTATCTTCTTTACGGACTCTGAATGGTAAGTGGCCACAACCGGTAAAAGAGGGCCATACCACAGGAGGGCTAGTCCTTCGGTCATCGTATTAGCTCGATCCTTCAGCCACGTCAAGCCTGTCTCATTTGGTCCCGGAAACTGAAATTTTTAGTGATTTAACTTTTCAGGGATTCATATGAAATGAGAAGTTATAGGGCAATTGAAAAATGTGTTTAGGTAAATTAAAAAAAAACATCTTACATTTAGGTAAAACGAGAATCACATTAAAAGCAAAATAACAAGTGCTTTAGTTATAAAAGCAAACATATAGTTTTGCAGGTCACTACTAAGTATAAAAATATTGAATGATATCTTGACCTCGCTGCAAAGTGGAAATAACTTCAGGACAATTAGGTCTACTTACGTGGAAAACTGTAAGAAAATAAACCAAGCTACGACAACTCTTAAGCTGAAGCAAACTGAAAATGAATCGGAATCTAAACTACTAGTGGATTTCCTGGAGAAGGAGATCTACCTGATGTCCGCAGAATCTTTTTAACTGAATGCGGATGGAAAGTGGCGACCACTGGTACTGGACCATACCAGAATAGACCGTACCCATTTCCAATAACTTTCGAACGCTCCTTCATCCATGTCAATCCACTTTCATTGGGACCCGGAAACTGAAACCACATTCTCAAGACGCTGTAGCAAGGCGATTTAGCTACCGCGGATCAAAAGTTCCATATTAGCGAAAAGTGCAGAGGAATTTGATATCAGTAATTATTGCCAAATGTCACCACCATAGTTACTTATTTCTATTAATCTAGTTGTATTCCTTGAATAATGGCACTTTAAGTTACTAGCATATTCACAACTACATTACATGTGTGTTCGATTCTAATACAAGAATACTCATGTACTACTGAAATGTAAGGGCTTAACTAGAGCCGATTACGACAAACAACGAAAGTCGCTGAATTCAATTAACAACTTAATATTTCAAGGGTTCGGGTGACTTTATACACTAAAATTGCAAAAAACTCATAATCATAAGATGTATGAACGGGTAGATGATAGGAAAAGGTTGTTGTGGAAGGCTCTGAAGGATGGAAAGCAAATTTAAACAGGTTTTAAGCCGTTCGAATGCTGATTCGAAGGCGTGCAGTACCTGAGGTACTCAGGATGGTCTTGATGGTTTTGCTATGGTAAGCGGCCACCGTGGCGTAGGGTCCCAGCCAGGTCACGCCACATCCCAGTATGGAGAAAGAGCTTAAGAATACCATCCAGTTAAGACCTTCTTGGTTGGGCCCAGGAAACTGAGTGTTGAAAATAAAATTATTTAATTAAATTATCTAGGTGATTGAATAATATAACTATCAAACTTAATATCTAGGCCACAATTTTTATTTGCCGAAACATTTTTTCTTTTTTTATGGTAAATCGTATTGAACTCGACTACAAATGGTTCAACTAAAAGTCACATTAGATGACTGTTTCACTATTTAAGATCATCTGTTTAAAATCAATAGAATCCGTTTAAATGAACAATTGGAGTTTAACTGCTCATATATTTTTATAAATCGAATTTTGCAAGTGGCTCTCCTTCATTGGTGAATTTGGAATTTTTAATTTTATACCTTGAGTTATGAACATTATATAAAAATGTAGGTGTCAAGATAAGATACAAAACATTTTTGATGGACTACTCACCCAGTAAGTATTGTAGCATGAAAAAGGAGGCTATATTAAGCACAGCAGTAAATATGAATGTACAGTTATACATTACAAATATATCTAAGAACAAAACTAGGCATTTTCGAGGCCCTTTCATGAAGAATATAGCCTAATCAATCAGCAAATGACTAACCATCATACAGTTCTAGAGTAAAGAAATCTGCACTAGAAATCCATCCATAGGAAGTCAAGTTCGTTTTAAAGGTAAACTTTAAATTACCAAAATCCCAGGAGAGAAAATTTATATTAATTTCTGCTTGCATCGAAAAGAAAGAAACAAGTAGGCATAGGGACTACGATTACATGAAAATATGTATAAATATATACATATACATGTACATGTACTTCAAATGCTCAAAAATACAAATAAACAAATGACATGAAACATGGCATGGGTACACATATTAATATCTGTCGAGCCTAACTAGACCCTCGACTCCAGCTTATCCCGCAACAGATTTAAAAACCTCAAAGGTTTAAATAGTTCTTTATCTTTATTGTTATATAGACTTTATTTCACCAATACATGGTAGTTTCGAACAAAGATATAGAAAAAAGAAAGAAAAAAGAGAGAGAGTCATGTTTACTATACCTCGTAAACGTGGCCGAACAGCCAGTGACTCTTCATGGTGGGGAACTGAGAGAGGTACTGCATGCGACGCCTCAGGTCCATCAAGAACTTAGCGGCCACGACGGCTCCATAGGCGAGAGCCGCCGCTATGATGGTCGCTAGGAACACGCGCACTGACGTCACGCTCGCTGTCTCGTCCATCTCTCTATCAGCTGACTGCAGCGATGATACTCTGAGATAGGAGATTTTCTATGGCAATATTATTTGCTGAGAGGATTTGTAGGACTCAATGTATTAGTGTGGCTCAGAAACGAGAGAATGTTCTATGAAATGTTTTAGAGGCTGTAATATACCAATTCAAGAATCAACCGAGTCTGTTTAAGCCATTCGAAATAAAACACCATTTGTTTAATCGTTAAGGATTTATTTATTCATTACAATCATATTCTGATATTGGTTGACTTCGTCTTGATGAGTGGGCATTAACATCCACGTCTTCGATGCATTTACAGTATAATGAATTAATTATATATAGATAGAGAAATCTTTACTAGGGTAATGACTACAGAAATTTATGCTTTTTAGACTTTAAGTTAAGACTTCAGAAAAAGTAATATTAATACTTTAACAATTTCCTATATTTTAACTGTACAAATTACTTAATCTAAAGTTTGATGAATCAGAAAAACTGAGGAATTGACCAACAGAATGGTTGACTAGCCTAATTCGTAGGAGCAGATCAAATCAGGTAATGAAGATATATACAAGTGACCGCCTCGGAAGACTAATATCAAAATACAATTTTACTTACACCTATTTTTATATGATTCCATGGAGTACTTGTGTGTGCGTGAGTGTGTGTGTGTGTGTGTGTGTGTGTGAGAGAGAGAGAGAGAGAGAGAGAGAGAGAAGGAGGGAGGGAGAGAGAGTGAGAGAGAGTAGTGACAGACCATTGGCACGAATATAAACACTGAACTTGCCATAGAGCAAGGTAGAGAGATAGGCCTACATGGAGTAGACAGCCCTAGATACTTTATCTAACTAAATGCAGTTAGTTTTAAGGCATGACGTTTCACTGGACTATTTTGTGTTAAGCTTTACATGTCGTCATTCAACATTGCTAGCTATTGTAATTAAAATATCTCAATCATAGTTACAGGTATCGCCACAATACGATATTAGATCTTAGTAACAACTTCTTAAGTAGGCCTATAACGTTCTGCACATATTACACTGTATATAGGCCCACTGTATATCGATCCTGTCGATATTATAGCTCGGTATAGTTAAAATCAGCAAAACAGATGTTAATAATTACTATTCATATACATATACATGTACATGTACATATCTAAATTTAAAGATGTATTATATAGGCTATTATAAGATACAGCTTAAATTACGATGTCGCTGGAACTGTAGCTCTCTATTGAGCTGCAGGCACTCTAAACCTAGCTTATTTAAAACCAGTTCATGACATTTACTAGAACTAACCTAACCACAGCTAGTGCTCTTAGGTTTAACGTCAGTTCCGTTTAAGCAACCATTTAGCTTATCTCTCTTATTAATTCTCATACCTGCTGACTGTGGAGGTTGGCAAGGCTATTAATAATCTAATAGTTCTTTAAGTGGATTATACCTAACATTGCTTTGAATGTGGTTGACATCCCGTGGAACTAATGCCCCATTTCGTCAATCACTGATAAAAGAATGGCACCTAACAAATAGAAATTACAAGAAATACAGCCCTGATGTCCAGGCCGCATTTAGCTTCGATTTGATAGATTGAAAAATACAAAAAACTCACACTTTGCGGGTCTTAACATTGAACAGACAAATTATAGGTAAAACGTCGGGAGACTTAATTAATTAGCGATGAGCCAATGATCAGTAAAAATAGCTCCAATAAATTATCTTACAGTTTGGTATACTCTCGCAGAAAATATCAGATAAATTGGATTTCCTTGATCTTTTTCTTAGTCGATCGAAATATCTTGCCGCTTCAAAATGAAATGAGTTAATGAAATATGTTCTTTAAAGAACTCTGAGGTGAAATTAATGAGGCCATTTGGAATAAAACAAAATTGTTATTTAATATTTGAGCGTTAACCCATTCATGGATATCCCGTTATATCGTTCCGTCAGGTGTTCATTGACGAGCGACATAGCGCGGAGTTAGAGTAAATTTATGCTTTTAGTACTTACATTTGGAAGCTTTATATTTTACTCTTATTTTACTACATGAAAAAGCATGATCACTACTTGAAAAGAGTGAGGTTAATGAAGATAACGAAATAGATAAAGAATTAATTGGCAGAGTAAAAACGGGAACGATAAACTGAAGCAAAAACAAAAATTAAAACGATTCAGTTTGACCGAAGGACTTTGATTGGTACTTTGATTAGATAAGAATGGACATGAAAACAAAAGAATTCTGGAATACATGAAAGAGATCATCTAAGCCTAATATTTAAGGAACATTTTCAAGATTAGTTATATTAAATCGATTTATTTTAGTTCCAACAAATACGACCAAAGAGAATCTAGGAAAGTCGCAAATTATACTGTGATAATTTAGAACTTTTGCTATTGTTGACTTTGGTGGTCTACGGAACTGTGTGGAGTTTGATATGTCATCAGTTCTGAACGTTTATCTTTGTAACTCTTGAGTCATATGACATTACAGGCATGACGTGTCAAATAAACACTTCTTATTCAACTCTTCCTGACATAACCACGCGGGGCTGCTTTATCATATTAGAATTTATGTCCGTTTCCTCAACTGAATGATGAGAAGAGCATTCCTAGGCCAATAGATGGCTAGGAGACTTACTCGAACTTTGAAGGTATCTCTGAATTTTAAGATTATGGACATACCGGCTAACTTTAAAGAACTGGGTGATCAGCATCAACCTTCAATGAGTAGTTTAGACTATCAAGGTATGTCGCCATTTTTCGACATATACGACGAAAGAAGAAAATTATATATTATCACCCATCAACTGTACAACAGCGTGCAATATTGTTAATAAGAGGTTAAAGTTTATTTTTTTAACCCCAAAGAATCACATCAACTGCTAGACTCAAAGTATAAATCTTCAGAATTAATGAACTAAAATCATTATAGGCCTACCTGCTATGATTAGGAATGTGTAAAACGAATGTAAAGCTAATTTGCTAATGAATCTTTTGTATAGGCTAGCTCTATAGGCCAGACCTACCTGAAGTTTGAAGAATGGTCTTAATGGGAGGCAAGTGGTAAATTTCCACTTTAGGTATTACCAGTTCACACCAAACCAGCATGCATCCCTCTGGAAAATTAGAAGATAGGCTACCTGCTGCATCCAAGCTAACCCAGCTTCGTTAGGTCCTGGAATCATTACATAATGATTAACACTAATCATTCCATGAAAATTTACAATTTGTTGTTTCATATATGCAAGAAATAGTTAACTTTCAAAGAATTTAGTCACGAATGCTATAGAAAATTAACGTAGATTTAAAATTGCCAAATTGTTAGGCTCGAGACTTTCAGTACTGTCTCATGACAGTGTAAGATGTTGCACTGTAAAGAAGAACTCTTTGAATTTCTAAACATGATAACTGAAGGAAAATACATTTAGTACGACAGGATTTTCCTTCCGGCAAACGCATATACAACGCTAAATATAAAAACACAAGCTTATGGTTGGATGATCAAATGAAGTCACCACAAACAATTTAGAATAGGGAAAAAATAAGGAAATGGAAGGGAAATATGATAAGCGTTAGATTTAAGTGCTCGCTTAATGATTTACTGCTACTGTTAAAGAAATATGCAAAACGTACCTATTTTCAGCTAACTTAACGTTATCTTAGGGCTCAGCACTGCTATAGTTGAAATTTATTAATAGTGACCATCTGCTTGCAGCTTGTAGGAGTATTACACGCCTATAATCTGATCAATTGGGAGATGTAGATAATCACAGTACACTCACAACAAAATTTAGCCCATAGCTACCACAAAACGAATTGGAATTTGAGGTTGGCATTTTAAGCAGTGTCATGTGTTTAACCCTTTATGTGTTACACATTTGTATTAATGCAAATAAATGTGTAAAAGCTTACTATACCTCGTAGACGTGGCCGAACAGTCAGTGACTCTTCATGCTGGGGAACTGAGAGAGGTACTGCATGCGACGCCTCAGATCCATCAAGAACTTAGCGGCCACTACGGCTCCATAGGCGAGAGCCGCCGCTATGATGGTCGCTAGGAATACGCGCACTGACGTCACGCTCGCTGTCTCGTCCATCTCTCTATCAGCTGACTGCAGCGTCGATACTCAGAGCTAGGAGATTTTTCAAGAGATAGCCAACATTACTGATAGGACTTCTATGAAATAATTGATGAACATTTTGATATCGTAGCGGGACCATTGCCAAATAAATTTTATTGAATTTAAAGGTTCCCATGCAAAAATCTGTGACTGTTGAAGTCATCTTAGTTACAGTAATATTAATTATAGTTTAAGATCCTCGAGGCTACATCTACATGGAACATTTAGTTGAATAATATAGAATATTCGATAAAGAGATAAGTAACTTGACTATTTCAGTCAATTGAAGTAAGTAAATGCATATGCAGTACAACAAATTGTTTAATATTTTACATTTCACAAGGGTTTGGTTTGAACTAGAACTTAGATCTATAACATTAGTTAATATGTTCGTTTGGCCTAGCTAAATGTATCTGTTAACGATGTAGATCATTATTCAAAAGGCGTTCATTCGTTTTTCTTTAATGTTCTGCAAAAATCTTATAGGCTATTCTATCTGTTACTCTTCGATAAATCGCATTTAACATTGAATGCTCTCAAGTCTGCATTATGTCTTTATACGTGTATATGATTGTATGTAGGCCTAATGGGCTCTACATGATGTTGGATTGCTAATTGTTCACATATAAAAGTACAATCATAACATTATTTAGAATTTTTAAATTACGATTAAGTCTACGTTATAGCGATAAGCCTACAGTGCAAGTGAGAAAACATAACTTGCAGGCAAAAAGTTTACATAGTTTCATGCATCAATAAATACAGTCAATTATAAATCAATTTAATACAGCAGGAATAGGGTTTACTTCAAAAACACACGAAAATTTGGTAAGCAGAGAAGAAGGTTTAACCGATTGTTTCTTATCATGAGATATTTGGCCTATTTAATTTTGATTAAGAAAATTGAGAAAAAGACTTTAGAGCTTGTAATTCTCTAGAGAATATTAATATTAAAATTCGAGATTAGGTCTACAAATTCACCTTGAAAATTAGCCTATTGTCATTGCTGATTAATTTCGTAGACTTTAATTTGCAAATGGCTTTGTTAAGTTACAACATCTGCCATCTGCTACCTATCTGCTACCCGGGCCTGCGATAAGCCACTATTGTAGTGTTTTCTACGTCGTATACAGACTGTATTATATTTGTATAAAGAATTAAATATTGTACGAATTACAATGTCGTGTGTATTATTGTTGTAGTGACTCGGAGGTACATGTAACTTGTTATGTAAAGTGAAGACTGAATACTGACTACTGAATACTGACTAATTCCGCTACGGTTAAGCTCGACAATTAATTAGGCCTATGGCTTTAAGAGTATGCTGTGGTTAGAATATAGGAAACGATGGCTCCGCATTAGTATATAGAAAATACTGGATTTTCTTGTTCATTGTACGGAAAACACACAGACATCAGACTTACAGGTATTTAGAATTACAGGCATCTGGCTTCACTGGTTGCAAGTCAATAGCGGTAACTATTAGCTAGCAAGTTATGTGATGTTTTATGTAAGCTAAACCCTGGCAAACAGGGTGTAGCCGACATATCGTCAATGTTCTGAAACAGTAAAGATGACTTCAGTAATATTACTGTTCGATCAATAAACACAAGATAAAGACAAAAGTTTAGTTATTGTCTGAATTGATATTCATTAATCTACGTGTTAACCGTGTTGTGCTCGGGTGTGGTTGGCCCGCAGCAGAATTGGGCAACCGCAAACAATCTGCCGCGTGTACGTAAGAGGCGACTAAAGGCAGGAACTGATGATGGCAAGAGGGGACCCACCTCACCATGAAATATTTTTCCCCAGGATTAAATGGTAATTAATCCATCTGAGGAAGGCAACGGGAAACCACCTCAGAAACCATATTTTTCCCAAGCTATAGGCTACATAAGGTATGGATGAGGCATAGACTTTGTGAAGGGATTAACTTGTTAATCTAAGGAGTGCTCTTATGGAGCTAGAAAACAGACTTTGAGTATGATTATGTATCTTGAACCTGCCACTTGATAGTGCACTGAAGAAGAAGAGTCTACGCGTACTGTAAGTAGGTCTACCGATATAGCCTTAGTACTTTAAAATATGTATACAATTGTTAATTTTCAAGATGTTAATCAACTTAGAGCTACACTGTATGCAAGATGTAGAGGATATCTTATTGTGACTATGCAGGCATTCATTTTGTATTATCGCTGTAGAATTTTACATGAATTAAAAGAATAAAAAAGTAGCTGACAAACAGTCAAATGCTTTCAAATAAGGAAGAAGCTCTACATGCGCACAGGCTATTCCAATGGTCTGCATCGATTAGTATAGATATTTGCATATTGTAGACATAGCAGCAGTTTAACCAATTACAGCCCAGCGTCACTTTTAAGGGACGCTTGGTTACAAGTCACTAAATTAAAAAGTTATCTACCTCACTTACGTTACAGTTGTCAACTCATGGTATCTTGGCCCCTGGATCGGGGTATACATTGATAGTCTGCTCGCATTCTGACCAACTCTGGCGATTGATCTTCTCAGACGCTATGGAAAGCGATCTCGAGTAAAGTTCTTCCCAATCCAGTGGTCTAAACCACTGGATTGGGAAGAACTTCCCCAATGTCGCTTCAAAGCCTGCGGCCTAAGGTCGTACTATAAGTGCAACAAATGTGATGTAGCGTTTCATATGGAATGATTCGATAACTACCATGCACTGTCATGAACCTACATTTATAGGCTAACATAGCAACAAGGCGAATATGTGCCGACTCAAGACTCCTAACTGTACTCGGATATGTGTATTTGATATGTTTATTCAGCCTGGAAACATCAGTAGTTGCCAAGATTTCGAACAAAAAGACTATTGGAGTTGTTTTTGAACCATATGATTTGTAATAATTCTCTTACAAAGAATTTGGAATTAATAATCTTTCATAAATTTAGAGTATTATTGGTATTTTTACTCTTGTTCTAAGAATAATAAATCATTTTCACGATGTCTATTGTGAGTTCCTTCTTTTTAAATGTTGAACGTTTGTCGTGAGGCTAGTGCCCAGCGTCCCTTATAAGGGACATCATTTTTTTCCAAAATGGTGAAATGAGAGTTTAATTTTCAAATTGGACATCATTTCTGAGAACCAAAGGATGAAAAAATTGTAAAAAGTTTAATGCTTATGAACAAAATTTAACTTTGGGCACTAATGGGTTAATCAAGTAACAGCATCCCAGTGAATATTTTAAAAGTAGGCACTCAATGGATAAAACGGCTAGTAACGTTCTATCCAGTGAACTGTTTCAAAAGGATAATCTATTTTTACCAGACACGCTATAAAAAAGAGTAAATCTAAGGTTAACGTCAGTTTCTTCACTCGAAAGCGACAATGCCAGTAATGGGCGAGGCCAGGATTTGAACCGCTCACCTTCTTATCCGCGGTCCAGTACTGCCTATCTTACCGGCTTTGCCACTGGCTCCATCCAGTGGCTCACACTAAATAGCTATGGCTCACACTTGTTGACTATTGCAGACGAACATTTTAACAAATCTTAACTCAGCTCTTGAAAAATCTCCTATCTCAGAGTATCATCGCTGCAGTCAGCTGTTAGAGAGATGGACGAGACAGCGAACGTGACGTCAGTGCGCGTGCTCCTAGTGACCATCATAGCGGCGGCTCTCGCCTATGGAGCCGTCGTGGCCGCTAAGTTCTTGATGGACCTGAGGCGTCGCATGCAGTACCTCTCGCAGTTCCCCACCATGAAGAGTCACTGGCTGTTCGGCCACGTCTACGAGGTACGATACAATCACAATTAAAATGCGCACTTACATCTTTTATTCAATTCTATTACGTGCTCATTGTATGCATTCGCGAATGCTATTTATTTATTTTATGTTCTCTAGGAAGATCATATTAGTAATTTAAAGACAAAAATTCACTGAGTAGAGTTCGTGATTGCAGCAGTTCACATGATAGAATTCAAGAAATGCATTGTCGGCACTGTAAAATTTCCTGACCTCCTGTACTGAAGATTCGAATTCAGCTGCTGTCTTATTTAGTTGTCTAGTGGCACACATGCACATAATTTTGTCATCAATATGCCTATATTCTCTTTCTTATTTCTAATTTCATTATTTAATCTACCTTATCCATTTCGATCATAGGCTACCTACAAATTTTCTCAATTTTTATTTTATATTTTGTTTGTACTGCACTATTTGGCTTAGCGCTTCAGTTTAAAGCACTTGTTTCTCAATATATGAGGCCAATTTCATTACTTCAAAGAAGTGCAACGACCCCGTTATTATATTCAACTTTTAACAAGACCGTCAAATTCTCAAAATTATTATCATGTCTATTTTCCTTACTATGAAGGTAACATATTCTTTCAAAATAACGATGCGTTATCTTACATTTAAGTTCAAACCAGTACATCAAATTTGTGCATCGTTGATTCGTTGGGTTTTGAAATAAGTAACGAAATTTTGCATATTCTATTTTAGTGTCCTGGGCCTAATGAAGCAGGCTTGAAGTGGGTAAAGGAGAAGATGTATCAGCATCCTATCGGATATGTGCTGGGCTGGTACGGGCCGTTAATTCCCGCTGTTGGCTTCTTTCAACCAAATTCTATAAAAACAATTCTTATGACATCAGGTAAAACATTGAGTCTATTGAAGACGTTACGTGCTAAAAATTAATCTACCAAATTGCTTGTTAGTTATAGAGAGTCGATTAAGAACATTGAAAATTGAATCTGTCGACAACTGCAAGTATACTTACGAAAGGTTTGACGCAGATGCAGCAGAAGAATGACTTGTGATAGTGATTTCTAAGTTGTGGATCAATCGGTTGCTCAAATTCCACACTTTTAAATATCTAGTTGATGCACTGTTTGGCCGCTTAGCGCTAGTTTATTCGACTCTTATTTGCCATTTAGCCCTACTATGGAATTTTTATAGAGCGATGAGTTATAAACTGGCATAGTACATTTACTGGTTTACTGATTGACTTTTTTAATAACTTTTATAAAATATAATGTTAACGTCAGTTTTCTCACTCGAAAGCGATGTCAGTGACAGGCGAGCCCAGGATTTGAACCTCGCATATACTGATCCACGGAAGATTATCTTACCCACATCGCTACCCCGGCTCCAGTCCGAACTCTCGATAAGATCGATCAATGGTTGAGATGCCTTAATTTCATGTGGAAGTCAGAAGTGAAATGAAATGAGAAGCTAATTAATGCAAATGGATAAAAATCTAACAAGCTTCAAGTGCTCCATTTAACTGGATCAATCACTACAAATATATTTACATCCAGTTATGTATGCACGGATAATGGTTGAAAATTTGAAATGTGGCAACTTTTCAGAACCCAAGCCGCGCCAATGGGGAGGGTACGCTAATGTTTACCCCTGGCTGGGGGACGGACTGCTGCTCTCGGGGGGCTCAAAATGGGCCAGAAACCGTCGCCTCCTCACCCCCGCTTTTCATTTTGATATTCTGAGACCGTACATGACGGTCAACAACCGAGCAACTGACATATTCCTGGTTGGTTAGGCCTAAACGAAATCAAAATTAGTTTTGATACTTTTAAGAAAAACATTAATTAAAGTATGCCTAACTCGTATTGATTATTATTTATCGAGGAACTTAATCGCATTTTTGTTAAGAAAAAGTTTTATCTGATTGACCCAGGTCATCCAATTGTGTAAAATCTATTGCATTTTGTTGTATAACTAAATGAGTACGTTAAGATTTATGTTATGCTTTCGACGAATTTTACCTATCTATTTAACTTCACATAGTTAGATTGTATTAATGGAGTGTCTCAGTATCGCAGGGGTAACATCTTGAAGTTTTAAATGACATTTCCAGAGGTGAATTGAAGCCTCGTGGGTTCTCAGATGCGCTGATCTGAGAGTTAAATCTCGGACATTAAATAGACTGGTTACACGGAAATTGGACTAAATTGCCTAACGATTTAAACATGTGGTATTAAAAAGTGATAGTTATCAACATAGTTAATCATTTCACTATAATGCGTGTTTAATTTACTTGTTTATTTTACGCAGTCTAAGCTGGAAGAACACGCGGCCACAGGGTTATACATGGAGATGATGAGGAGTGTTAGTTTGTTGACGCTGGATATTGTGCTGAGATGTGCTTTCTCTTATGATACAGACTGTCAGAGATACGGGTGAGTACCGTTAGGAAAATGAGCGGGCAAATACGTGAAAATTGAAAAAATAATTTAAGCCCAATTGCAGTTTCGAGTAAAATACGAAATATTCCTATATTATGAAATCTTATTTTTAACAGTGGATTAACTTTTGAATTAAAAACTTTGAATTGTGAAGTGGATCATCACTCAGTATAGACTGACTACTGCTCTGAATGGTCGGTAGCCTAAGTTGAATCAACAGTGTACGTCGATGGCCGGACTTATTCGTCTTGCAGCATGAGATGGGTCATGTCCTGAGATGAAATTGTTTACTAATAAGGATAATTGAAGGGAGTATTATATTAAAAGGACTAGAGGAAGACTAAGCTTTGGGTTGCTGGTTGACTTGATAACAAATTAGTATGTTAACATGAGTAATATGAATTATTAAGAGAAAAACTGATGATAGAAATATATGGAGGAGTTGTATGATATGGACCTGCCAATAAGCTGTGAATCAAGAGATAGAGAAAGAGAGAGAGACAGGGAGAGAGAGAGAGAGAAAGAGAGAGAGAGAAAGAGATTCTGCTAGGATGTGAAGATAACTACATTGTTATTTTAAGAAATACGCAATTTATCATTTTATTAATTTGTGTCGATTGCTAATAGTGCTTTTATCTTCAGGGACAACAACCCGTATGTGCAAGCTATATCGAATCTTGCAGAGGCGGCAGTTTATAGAATGCTGTGAGTGTTCTGCATTAATTGCTAGTAGGATTTGTTGATTTTGTTACTTTTTCTGATAAGTTTAACACTGAATCACATGCTTACAACGACAACAACACCGACAACAACGACAACAATTTGACAACACTCGGATTACCAGCACCGGACACTATGGAACCAGCTTACATTCGACCAGCCAAATGATCAACTAAACGTGCAAAATCAGTATCTGAAAGTCGAGTTCAAGGAATAGGTTGTGCGAAGTGAGGTTTACTTGTTGATCACAGCTCCTAATATTGAGGTTTTTTAAGCTCTAACTACATTAAACAATTTAATCTGCATTGAAGTTAAACTCTCAGCTCATTGCCTCTACATTGTATGAGTACTCATTGCATTGCCAAGCGATTGATTCCTTTCAGATTTTAGATTGTACAATACATGCCTATTTTCACTGTATGCAAACCTACAAATATTCGCATTTAATAAATAAAATTACGTTCACTGTCTAAATTTACCTCTTATAATCTTTCATTCTTCCATAGTCTGTATACCTCCTTTTACAAAAATATCACCACCACTCTCTCAGAATCTTTATATCCAGCCCTTCTGCACGTTTAATCATTGCAAAATTGTTACTAATGGCGTCTCTGTGCCGAACCTTAGAAGTACTTCTTCAATTATAAATGTGCAAGTCTTACTTAATTCCTCAATCCCATCTTTTTCCATAATATTTTCACCTTTAATATCTTCTTCGCAAAAGTTAAAATATAACGTGGTCAGTTAGAAGCGTTTGTCATTATTTCAGAGGTTTTTAAGTAGACCATAAATAAAATCGTTTTTATTTGTTATTTATATTTGTATATCTATTCATTTATTTCTTTTATCACATCATACATGTAATTATACGTGTCAATTCTTGCGTGCAATATATATATATATATAATTTAGTTAGGTTTAATTTAAATTCCGTTGTTTTTTATTCCGTTATAGCGTTCATGCAATTTATAATTATTGATATTTCATCACGTAAGACAACTAATATCAATAAAGCTTTAACAAATGCTGCAAGCAGGCTACTATTCTGCACAGGAGACCGTGGCTCGATGGAATGGACTAACAACAACAATTAGAGTGTGTCTACCGGCGTCGATGATGACAGCGAGCACTATGAAATCAAAACCAAACCAAAGATAAAAAAATACAAAATGACTCAACAAACTGTGCAAACTTAATATTACACATATGGTTTATTATCTATTCAATGCAGGTAGGTGAAGCGTGTTGATATAAAAATTGATCAGTTCTGATGCTTAAGTAAATGTTTAAATGAATTTTAATATTAATTTTGTTAAATCAAATACACCGCTACTCGTTACACTTGCAGGAGACCGTGGCTCTACCCGCACGTCCTGTTTTCTCTCTCATCAGTGGGACGTCAGTTCAAAAAGGATTGCGACTACGTGCATGACGTGTCCGAGGACATCATCAGAAAGAGAAAGGAAACCCTGGTGAGTGCTTTCTATACTACGAAATGTACTCCATAATTTAATAATTACCTAAGTTTTTTATTAATCATAAGTTATCATAAATTAGTGAGATAATTGGGCCTAAGGAATGCCAAAGCGGCTGAAGAACCACCTAACGACTCCGTCAGAAACGTCTGAGGTAGCACCAGCAAAATCCATGTATCATCACAGAAATAGTACATTTTCAAAATATTCCATTACTAAAATATTACACTATTAAAATATTAAATTATTATAGGCCTAATATTATATTGTTTGCATTGGCTGAGGGTATGTGAACGGGTGACTTTTAGAATTGCATGCCTAACGTGGCGGTGCATGCCTCACTGCACGGCTGTGGGCCAGAATATCTCTCTTCTGACCTTCACTATGCTTCTCAGGGTCGTCAGCGTCACGGTCTTCGGTCGAATGGTTCGGGTCTACTCATTTGGCCTAGAACAAATGCCTCGCTAGGTGACCTAGCCTGGCCTTCTGCCGCAACTTTCGTTTGGAATGGTTTGACACCTAACAGTCTAAGACATGAGTCTAACTACTTGGCTTTCCGTCGTGGTGTAAAAACATTATTGTGGTCGCGTAGTTTTTCTACACGAAAGTACTATTCACGAATGTAGGTTTATTATGAGTATTTTGTATTATGCAATCTGGAATGAGTGATGCTGGATAGCGTAAAGTTCTGCTCATATGTAGAAATTTTTACTAGTTTAGTGATTAATTTAAATGTAATTGTTATTCAGCTCATGATTGCAATTGAACTCTTCCTGTAAAGTAGTCTCGAATACCGAGTTCGGCCATGACACGGCTATATAAGTTTTCGTTGTTAATAATAATAACAATAATTGTTCTAATATGATATCATCAAAATCTGCACCAGGGATAAATGTTCCTTACCACATAAAGCAATAGCCATTAAATTTATATATATATATATATATATATATATATATATATATATATATATATATATACATACATATATATGTCTGTGTATATATACAGTATATAATATATATATATATATATATATATGTTTATGTATATAATATATATATATATATATATATATATATATATATATATATATATAAATTTGAAGCTCTTTTACTAATGTTTTACTATTTTACAGAGAATCAAGGGAAACGAGGCTGTGAGAAAATTGCGATATTTGGATTTTCTCGATGTTCTCCTCACAGCCAGAGATGACAGCGGCAACGGTTTGTCTGACAGAGAAATACGTGATGAAGCCGACACCTTTCTTTATACGGGTATATATAGTATATATATATAGGTAAGGTTAACGTCAGTTTCCTAACTGAAAATCGATGTCAGTGGCGGGCGAGCCCAGGATCTAAATCCCGTGCATACTGATCCGCGGTCGAGTATGTTACCGACGACGCCGCTAGCTCCAGCCGTATACGTTTAGTATAGTATATCAGGGTCTACTTATAGATGATAAATTAATTAGATGACAGATTGAACGGATTGATTGATTTGTGTAGGACACGACACAACGGCCAGTGGTATATCTTGGACCATCTACTCGCTCGCTCAGCACCCGGAGCATCAGGAGAGATGTCAGCAGGAGATCGATGAGGTCCTCGCTAAGAAAGAAAACAAAGACATCGAGTGGTAGAGGAATTTTTGATCTCTTATCACAAAACAATATAAGAAATACAGTGAACACAGATTCTAAGAATATTATACATGCTGGATATTTCTAATAAACGAATCGTCCAAGATGATCTCTAGGCCTATAAATTCTAATTTAAAACGTTAAATCAACGGTTAGACTTTTTTACAAAAGTGCCCATTTGTCCCGTCTTTCTGAATGTTCGAGATTTCCCTCTCTAATAGGCCTGCTTGATAAAGATTGTGAATTGAAGCAAGTCTTCTAGTACAATGAATGATTACTTTATTTTGAATGATTGATGAATTTTAACACTTACAAAAAAAATTGATGGCATAGTGTTCTAGATGGATTGATTGATTATACAGGGATGATTTACCTAAGCTCAGCTATTTGACCATGTGTATCAAGGAATCCCTACGCATCCACACTCCAGTTCCGTTCATTCAGCGTCAGACCACCAAGGATTTAGAGATTGAGGGACGCAAGGTTCCTGCTGGGACAATCGTGGACATTCACCTCTACGTCCTGCACCACAATCCACTCGTCTGGGAGGATCCGGAGGAATTCCGTCCGGAAAGATTCAGTTCAGAGAAATTAGCGGAGACTGACAACTACGCATTCGTGCCTTTCTCTGCGGGGCCCAGGTGTGTTTGATCTCTCTCTCTCTTTCTCTCTCTCTTAGTGCACTGCCTACTGGCAGGTCCATGGTATATAATTCCTCCGTTTATATGATAATAATCAAATAATGTCTCATATGGGTCCAGGTGTGTATGACAATTATCAATTAATGTCTCTTAGGGGCCCAGGTGTGAAATATACGCTGATACTATTAGAATATTGAATATCTGAAGAGCACTTGCTGTATCTTCTTTTTAATGCACGTATATGTAGTCTACAATATTGAGGTCCTGTCATATTATTATACTAGGATACTTGCTAAGTAGTATGTAATGTACAATAATTGCACTGCGTTTAACTCTGTATTACAGTTTATATAACGAAATACTGTAGCATTCATTTAATATCTGTGTAGCAAACGAGCAATAGTAACTAAGTATCAGTAATTTGAAGTTATATATAAACTTAGAATTGTATTAATTCAAAACTAGTGAGACTATAGGCTGATTCAAATGATATAAGCCATTTTTGCATTATGTAGTATTATAATTAACAGGTAGGCTTATGACATTTATACGTATTGTTCTTGTAGGAACTGTATTGGACAGCACTTCGCAATGCATGAGATGAAGACGATCATTGCTAAGATATTGCACAGGTATAGACCCATTCTATCCGCTACAATTTATCTTACATTGTTTACATGTAGCTTATATTTTACTGCAATCTTGTTTTATACCTCTCTCGCTTTCTATTTAGGTCTTCCTCTCTTATTTTATGAACTTCTATAACATATTTATTGTCTTGCGCTTGATCAATACTTTGATTTTTGGTTTAGAACTGAAAATTAAAAACATTGATGCCTTTGATTTGTTCCTCCACACTGTTTTTTCAACCCATATAGCACATCAAGAAAGAGCATTAGCGGTAAAGCTGGTAAAGCTAATGTTAAAGTCAGTTTCCTCACTCGAAAGCGATGTCAGTGACGGACTAGCCCAGGATTTGAACCTCGCACATACTGATCCGCAGTCGAATATCTTACCGACATCGCCACTAGCTCCAGCCAGTGGCGATGTCATTACCACCAGAAACTAGCCTAACTGAGAGACATAGGCCTAGTATTGAACGTCTAAATGATTAATTGATTTATTAATTTATTGATTAATTGATCGTGTTAGATTCACCCTGACCCTTGACCCCACCCGACCTGCCAAGCATCAAGTGGCCGTGGTGATGAAGACAGAGAATGGCATGTACATGAGAGCCACCCGTCGTGACTCTAGCGTACCAGATGCTGCAGCTGTCAAAGTTGAGTAGCTGTATTAGCTTGATTCAGCTGCTGCAGCTGTCACCCTAGAGTACCTGCATTAGCTTGATACAGCTGCTGCAGCTGTCACCCTAGAGTAGCTGTATTAGCTTGATACAGCTGCTGCAGCTGTCGAGTAGCTGTTTTAGCTGGATCCACCTGCTGCATTTATTGTAGCTAAAGCTCTAGCCCTCCAGCGTCCCTCTAAAGTTTGTAAAACATCCAATCTCGTCTAATTGTACAAACGGAAATCAGTACTGCACTGAATAGAGTATTTATCTATTATTATTGAAATTAAAATACCAAAAAGCAGAACGACTTGTTTTGTTTAGAATTTTATAATAAAAGCTTGAAAGCGAGGTAAAATGAAAGCTGAATTGAAGTTACAAGCTTTACATGTAAGTCTGAGAGAAAAGCTGATGCAGAACTACAACGAATGAACACTCGGAGCAACGTAGCGTTTACTAGTTGGCAAAGCGAATATAAGAAAAATACTAGATTACTAAATTCTACCCAATAACTCGGCTTAGAATGGTCACAAATCACAATGACATAAATTGTGAGCTTATTCATTTATTTCAATCAAAAATATAAATATTTATATCAGTCAGACAAATATTAAATATATAAATTTAGACCCAAAGGTGCATATAACATAACTAACATCTATAACAGCCAAGCAATAGGGCATAAAGCTGCATTTGAAGCGGGTTAAATGTATCTTGGCTTATAACTTAGCTTACATTAGCCTAGTCATCAAGGGCCACAATCTGTACAGCAGTCTAGAATTCGGCATACATGAATCTGAGTGATCGATTGCTTTATAACAACAATTTTCAGCTCATACTTAACTACCAACAATTACATACCATATCCAACATACCGTACTTTTATCCTAATCCGTACTTTTATCCTAATCGCTTCTTCAGAGCCCAATTGCTTGCGGACGATTTCACAAAAAACATTTAACTCATCGACGAATTGTCTTGAACATTCTTGAATCTTTGAGACTTTAATAAATTAGCGAGTTTTCATATCAGAGATAAAAATCTGAACTTCAAGATGGCTGAGAAATTGAATATTTTATAACGCCTCCTAACATCAAGAGTAAAAAAAATTTAAAGAGTCAAAACACATAGACTAACTCTAACACAGACGCTAAATATACTATAAAATATAAATAAAAGAAAATAGTCATCGGCTAGTTGTAATAGGAAAATAGAAAACTAGAAAATGAACACATAATAGAGTCACCAGATAGCTAAAACATGAACACATAAAATAGTCGTTAGTTAGCCACAACACGAATAGATAACATTTTATTTTAAAGTTTAGCACTTCAAGAATATCACACTAATAAAAACTTCCTGAAAAGTTAACAAATGAAATGCAAGGAGATTCTTAACAAAGAAGTAACAGCAATGACTTTAATAACAACAGAGAAAAGTACAAGCAGTAAAGCTAAATTACTAACTATTTCTATAAATTTAAGCAAACAACTTTATCATTCTCACTTTACAACTTTTTTAAAAGAATTACATGCAATTAGCAAATTGCTTTGAACACAATCATTTTTTGAATTCATTACAGCAACTATTTTGCAGCACCCGAATTATACTCAGTAAAATTCGTTTTCTCACAGTATCATTACAAAGTACTTGCACTTTAAGACTAGCAGGTTTAACTCATATAAAACACATTTAAAATAAAATAATCTAGTTTATAAATTCACGACTTTCAGTGAAGACTCAATTAAACAAACCTCTGCCAGTGAGTTCCAATCAAACTCAGAAGTAAATATAAAACTTGCTGGAAGTCTATACATCTTTGTCAAACCTGGCTCAAGTTGTACGTTTAACTTTGTTTATTGGCTATAAAGTTGACCTCGTATCATGCATACACATGCATACATCTGTCCCATTATGTATGTCTACATATTAATTCTACAGGTCTTACCGACTTCGCCACTGGCTCCAGCCACTATTCACTATTGATATTATAGTATAGAAAAAAGGTACAAACAATGTGCAAATACATATTTGTCAGGTTTATGACGTATCAACATGTATTTGCTTATAAGCCTTATGCCAACCAACATGCTCCAATTCGTTGTTCTTTCCTTTCCTGAACATCACCATCATCTGAATACACATAACATAACATAACAACAATTAGAGTGCTACAGTCATCAATGACAACATAGACTACTAGTGAAAAAACATATTATACAATAATGCTCCAGACAACATCTAGCATATTAGTACTCAACAGCTGAACCTTTATATAATTTAGTTTTATAAGAAAAGAAGAAAATTTAGTCGTTTTACTCTCAGTCAAGTCTCAATATGAAATCTTGAATCTCTTTCGTCAATCGAAAAGCTGCTATCGAAAGTTTTATATTATTACATAATAGAAATATCTGAGTATTGCAACACTACGTATTGCAATTACAGGATTTTATCATAATAATAATAATAATAATGTAATACTATTATTCCCACATCCAATGCCGATGTCTGAGACAATATCCAAAGTCTGATGTCTGCCAGATGTCGCTAAGATATTTGACCACGGATCAGTATGTGCGGGGTTCAAATCCTGCGGTCGTCCGTCACAGACATCGCTTTCAAGTGAGGAAACTGACGTTAACACCAGCTTTTAATATAAACAAGCATACACATCTCTAAAGCTGATCCTATCAAGTATTAGTAATGTAATACTGTGATTCCCACATCCAATGCTGACGTCAGAGAGAGATGATAAATAAGTACACACATCTCTAAAGCTGATCCTGCCATCCTGGTCCTCATCCACCTCTCTGATCATCTCCCTGATCTCCTCTCCACTCAGTGGGAACCTGATCTTCTCCAGCAGATTGCACAACTCTGCTTCGTCCAAGAACTGGTCGTGGTTCAAGTCGTAGCTGAAGATTTACATCAATAAAGATAACAATAATAATCATCATCATCATCATCATCATCATCATCATCATCATCCTCCATTGAATCCCTGTTTAACTAGGGTTGGGATACAAATAGATTGTCTCAAATCTTTTCTCTCGTACATCACACCACCAGCCAATACCCTATTCGAGACTTTTCCATGATATGTGTTAACATATCATAATTGATAATCCTATCTACATATAGATACATTATTCATTCGATTAAATTTTTGTAGCAATTTCTGGAGCCTAGGCGCTCACCAACCGAATGCCTTTTCTGACGTTGGTAAGGATCTTAGTGCTTTAGTTGACGAGGAAAAGATAATAATAATAATAACAATAATAATAATAATAATAAGGCGGCAAGGGCTGCGATTCAGCACATATTGCTTGAATCATTTTTATCACATCCCAGGTTCTTTACACCGGGGTAAAAAAAAATAAAAATAAAAATAATCATAATGATAATAATAATCATAATAATAATAAAGGTATAACGTCCGTTTCCTCAACCAGGGATGATGTCAGAGACGTCATGATATCAATTAAGCACGATTATAAGAAAATTACATCTTCATTCATGATGGAATCATTTAGAACCAAGTTAATTCCTTCACAAAAGGCTATGCCATACCTGTGCCTTACATAGCTGATAGCTTATAAACTATGGCTTCTGAGGTGGTTTACTGTTGCCTTCATTTGAGCAGCGTAATGATAAACCATTTCATTGATCACTGCATTGCATAATATCATATTGAATTAGAGTCTAACATAGAACATACTGTTTGAACATTTTCTGATAGTGCTGAATCTGTTTTCTGTTGAACTCTTTGAACTCTGTGTAGACATTAAAGGCAGGCTTCCCACCTGGTCCAGTATCTTCTGCCATTTGAATTGTTGTCTATACCTAAAACACATGAACTATTAAAATTATTGACTTTAATATTCTTCTTAAGGGTGCAAATGAAAACAGATGTATTGTAAAGATCATAACGTATAAGCAGCATTACATGTAGATATTACACGTACGTTAACATATCATAATTGATAATCCTATCTACATATAGATACATTATTCATCCGCTTTGAAAGAATTGCAAGTACAGTCTTTGAGAACTTCTGCAAAATTGATATAATACACAATCTCAGATAATTAACGTCCACATAGTAAATATATTAGCCTATATTGGTAGGAGAATTTAAAATTCAATAGGGCTTGATTGTACCGGAAAAGCAATAACTACTAACTGGAGTTGGAATGAAAGAATTCATCGGAATTCGGACCAATTAAGAAGATAAATATCTCCAATAAACCTTCATTCATGTCAGTAATTCTGCTCATTAATATTACCTAAATTTGGTTAGTAACGACTAAAAATGAAGATCATATTGAATGATTTATTTGAATTGTTAATAAGCTACAGAAATCGCGAATTGCTTTCATAAATAATTTAAACAATCATTTTCAATGATGAACTTTTATTTACCGGTTAGATTACAGATTTTTATATGCGATCAATATAACCATTAATTACTGAAATCTTTTCAATAATTTCGTTAAAAATTTAAATTATCCCATATAATTAGCAGCATCTTATGACCTATTTTTGATTACAGGTGAGCAGAACTCTCTGCCTAATTAACCTAACCTGTTCAGCCTGCTCGAACCACGCCCAAACAATCAAAACATAAATACACTTCTCTCATCTTCTTCAACCATACGAGTACAGCCATTACATCATTATATAATATTAGTATTATATAATACATTATTATATATTATAATATTAATATAATAATATTGTTTTTGTTTATTCTATGATGGAAGGCGAAGCGTATCCTGTTCAGACAAATTAATCGCTGTATCATTTCTCTTTATAATATATGTAATTGTCTAAAATAGCATCAATTACATCTCTGAACTGTTTTGGCAAATTTTGTTATTTGCTGTGGTTACAGCTTAAATACTACATTGTAAGAAATTATGGACGGGTTATTGACTTCTGCAGCTGTAGTAGACTGTTTGTATGTTTTTAGTGGGCTCTTAGTTAATTTAAACAAGAAGAGTTATATAGTCTGGTCAGGACAGTGCATTAATTACGCTAGCCTATCCGTGGGGCAGCAAACGCTCCTTTGTGAGCGAGGTAGTGACGTCTACACATGGAGTCTATCAAATATACCAATAGTTCATTGTGCTTAGTATGCGACTTCTAAAGTTATAGAAGTTTCCTCACTCGAAAGCGGTGTCAGTGACGGTCGAGCCCAGTATTTGAACCCCACACAAACCGATCCGCGATCGAATATCTTGCCGACATCGCCACTGGCTCCAGCCAGTGTAATTATAGCAATTAATTGCAATTATAATAATGACAATTTTCTCCGTGTTGTGTCCGGGTTACTAGAAGAATAGACCAACACTGTAAATATGCACCTGTCGTAGAAGGCGACATTAAAACTACATCCAAACCAACATAAGTAAGGGCATTCGGTCCTAGGCTCCAGAAATTGCTACAAAAATTGAAACGAAAGGAAAAATTTCAAACAAAGGTTTATTAGTATCTCGACCCTAGTTAAGTTGGAATTTAAAGGAAGATGATGATGACGATAGTAATGACAATGGAGTATCGCTATTTTCTTTATCCAAGGAGATTGATATGAATGTTAAATTGGATGCGACTACATAACATTGCAAATGTGTGTAAACATTTAGTTTTGTGTTTTGTAGAAGTTAAAAACACAGGACATGAAGGTCACAAGGAAGGTAATAAACCAGTTCTAACAAGTTACAACACGTTACCTATCTAACTTCAAACATACATATATCGTAATATCTGCATATCAAATGATCATATGACGACGATGTAGCTTCAACTAAACTAACTTTTATCCATTGACAAACTTTCACAAATTTTCTACAGCATTCACTCAACTTAATGAGCCCAATACTTGAACGAAATATCAGTCCACTAATATTTAAACTAGCTCATAAAATCCAGTCCACTAATGATCAACAGCCACAAGGTTAAGTACAATTAAATAAACCGTTCTGGAAATAATAACTAGGCAATCTTCAATTTAGTTAGTTCATTCTTTAAGAATAGCTTTGAGATTAGACAGATTAGACTGTACACTGTGCACTCCGACCATTTGATAATTTCTCTAAATAATATTTTCAATTTATAGAATTTTTTAATTTGAAACATTTCATACATTTCATACATTCTTTTAAAACCGATAAAACAGAATTCTATTAATATTTATTTTAACAGGAGCTTTCAGCATGAGGCTCAGACTGTCCCACCCAACATCAAGTGTCATCCCTCCCCTGCTGACAGCGCGTCACCTTTCTTCTTGCGATAGAACCGAACCTCTACGGGGTCAAATCCTCGTTCAGCTGCACCATACACAGCCCAGGAGGGTGTGGGTGCCATGTAGTCAGTGGCTGAGAACGTCAGAGCACCCCCAGACTGGGTGTATGACGTCATCAGGCTGTGAAACTTGTCGTAGTCAATCCACGTCCACCAGGCACC
This sequence comes from Enchytraeus crypticus, assembly GCA_905160935.1. NCBI lineage: Eukaryota > Metazoa > Annelida > Clitellata > Enchytraeida > Enchytraeidae > Enchytraeus > Enchytraeus crypticus. The sequence continues at coordinate 426,019 of CAJHZI010000612.1, forward strand.
CTCCACCTGAAACTACACAAACACACCAGGATGTCTAGTCCACCAGCCTACCTCCACCTGAAACTACACACAAACACACCAGGATGTCTAGTCCACCAGCCTCCCTCCACCTGAAACTACACACAAACAAACCAGGGTGTCTAGTCCACCAGGCACCCTACATTTGGAACTATTACATACAGACACAAATCAAGTGCATCAGGCATCCTCATCCTACAACAACAATGAAAAGTCGATCACATAAATTTTTATTAAAGCCGTAAAAGTCTATATCCATGAGAAAGCAGCCCAACTTTCAACAATTATCTAGAATACAACAGAAAAAATATCTCCCGCCTCCCCCAATTTACCATAAGACACACGATGACACTTTGCACCACCTCTAGTGACAGGGAGACCAACCTTTTTATGAGCTAGCAGAACACAGGGTGGGCGTGTCACAGAGTGGGCGTGTCACAGAGTAGGAAACCACAGAGTAGGCATGTCACAGAGTGGGCGTGCCACAGAGTAGGCATGTCACAGAGTGGGCACGTCACAGTGTGGGCGTGTCACAGCTAAAGACAAACCTTTTTATGAGCCAGTAGGACACAGTTGGAGTGAGCGTGCTCGGAGGCGATGGCGTAGTGAGGCAGCCTCTCTGCTAACAGCTCGACAAACCTCACAACCTCCTCGTGCCACGGTACGTTGTCCATCGTTATGTTGCTCGCCTTCGACTCCCCGCAGTATGTCACTCCCTGCACAGCGGCAGTGGTCGTAATTACATCATCATCATCGTCTTCCCTTGAATCCCAGTTTAACTAGGGTCGGGATACGAATAGACTGTCTTAAGTCCTCTCTGTCCTACATCATAACATCAGTCAATCCCTATTTGAGACTTTTCCAGTCGTTTAAATTTGTGTAGCAATTTCTGGAGCCTAGGCGCTCACAAACTGAATGCCCTTTCTGACGTTGGTATGGATCATAGTGCTTTAGTCACTCTTTGCGACACGTGCAGTCATCGATTGGTCAATTCTTCAAACCACCCAGACACAACACGGGGAAATAGTCATAACAAAAATAGTATAAAAAATAGTCATATGACAACACTAGTAATTATCGTCATATGACTATTTATCATTACTCTTATATTAATATAACATAACATAGTTTAATTAGGGTCGTGTCCTGACCCTAGTTAAACTGAATTTAATGGGAAGATGATGATGATGGCTGTTATATTACTATAATATAAACATCTGGGACAGCTTCTTCTTTCATGATGTCCGGGACGTCGCTACAATATCGTTGTGATTCAAATCCTATAAAACGATTTTCATCCGTCGAGTGAGAATGACTTAGATTTATACACGGGTCGAGAGACAAGATGGGTCGACAGACAAGATGGGTCGAGAGACAAGATGGGTCGAGAGACAAGACGGATCGAGAGACAAGACGGATCGAGAGACAAGACGGGTCGAGAGACAAGACGGGTCGAGAGACAAGACGGGTCGAGAGACAAGACGGGTCGAGAGACAAGATGGGTCGAGAGACAAGATGGGTCGAGAGACAAGACGGGTCGAGAGACAAGACGGATCGAGAGACAAGATGGGTCGAGAGACAAGACGGGTCGAGAGACAAGACGGATCGAGAGACAAGACGGATCGAGAGACAAGACGGATCGAGAGACAAGACGGATCGCTGCTTTATAGGAAACAGCAGTTCAGTTTACGACACAATTTTATTAATTGACTTTGCGATTCATCGAGTGGAGAAATGTAAGTACTACAGACAGTAAGAATAAGACAAGAGGCGTGAGTTCTGTAGAACCTTGATCTCAATGAAGTCTGGTTGCCCCAATGACACGAGCTGAGCGTAGTTATCAAGCTCAGCCGTGTTGTAGCCTTTAACCAGCGTCAGTCTATACACCGTTCTCTGTCCCTAGACACATACACATACATACACACACATACATACACATACACACACACATAAATACACACATAAACACACTGGTAGCCCTTGACCAGTGTCAGTCTGTAGACAGTCCACTGTCCCTACACACACATACATATACATAGGCCTACACACATACATACACACATAAAGATGTTTCAATTTCATATCATACTATATCATAACTATTACAACGATACAACACGAAATGACTTCATTCAACAAACGAAAAATAATTTAATGATTAGGCCATCACAACAACAACAGCAACAACAAGGGTACCTTGAGACTGTCAATGAAACAACAACAACATCAAGAGAACCTTATCAGAGAGAGCTTTGAGGCTGTCGATGAATCGCTCCCAGAAGTCCTTGAAGAGCGGCCTGTCAATCTTCTTCAGGCTCTCCTTAGTGCTCGCGTCCACACTGACATAGAGCTGAGTGACCGGCAACAGGTTCCTTCAATCAATCGCTCAATCAATAAATCGATCAACAGGTTCCTTTAATCAATCACTCGATCAATCAATCGATCAACAGGTTCTTTCAATCAATCAATCAAATCAATCAGTTAATTCAACAAGCAGCAATTCAGTATAAATATCAAACAGAAGCTTTAACACTGGGTTTAAAAATAGCGAATCAAGAATGATGAGGACAAACTATAGGATTTTAAATTGCAAGTCTATTAGTAATTATGCAGTTCAGTAGTTAAGTCTAGTAATTAAGCGTAAATATCTAAATAATAAAGTCTAATCAGTTATTAGAACTGGTAAACAGAGGTACATAAATATCAATGCAAGTCTCAATCACAAATCTGCATTAAACAAACAACACGACAAAAATCTTGATTCAATCCGATCACGGAGTGCTACATGATCTCTAGTAATACCCTCTTCACCTTAGCTTAAATTCAAAAATTACAAACACTAAAATAACAAACTTAATAGTTTGTTAATATGAAAACTGAAAATAAGAATTTTGTGGCAGTCGCACCTGATTGCCTCAGGGAACTGGGCGTTAGTGACGAGGAAGGTGGAGACATTTCTTGAGTGAAGTAACTCGATGAATCTGTTGATCTCTGGATACATGATTGGTTCGCCCACAAGAGAGAGCGCACAGTGCCTGGGCTCTAACCCCTCCACAAACCTGTCCTCAATCACACCTGGCACTCCTACAGTCAGTCAATCAACCAATCAATCAATTCACCAATCAGTCAATCAATCACATGATTGGTTCACCCACAAGAGACAGTGCACAGTGCCCGGGCACTAACCCTTCCAGAAACCTCTCCTCAATCACACCTGATTATTTTTATACTTTTATTTTATTATGCATTAATGCTAATACAACAACGAAGACAATTCAATATTTTTAAACCTTTAAACTGCTTGATGAGATTGACGTGGTTGTTTAAAGCTCCGTTAAATATCAGCTCTGGATCGTCCATCTGCCACTTCCACTCAGTGCCCACTGGGTTTGTGTGATGTCTGTCACGAACAACAATATGAATCGTAGGGATAAAGAAAACATTAGAGAGTTAACACACAGCAAATTGAATCAATCTATTAATCAGCTTATGATGCATCAATCAGACTGCAGTGAAAATGTAATTTAATTGACACTTACCTCGCACTCTGACTTGACTAAATCTTTGCTTTTACTACTGAGCAGATGCTATTTGATGGATGAATAATAATTCCATTAGTACGTGATTATATTTCTAGTTTGCTTGCATTCCAAGAGAAAATGTGATGTTAAATGAACAGCAATCGATAGCTCATTCAGAGAAGCATCAATTTTGAAATCATCATCATCATCTTCTTTTGAACCCAATTTAACGAGAGTCGGGATTATAAAATTTTGTAGCAATTGCTGGAACCTAGGCACTCACCAACCGAATGCACTTTATGACGTTGGTTTGGATCTTAGTGCTTTGTAGCTTTTATGACCCGTGAAGTCAACGATTGGTCTATTCTTCAGCAACCCGGACGCAGCACGGGTATTTGTGAAATTTGCAATTTAAATTTATTTTCACAATAATATAAAACATAGGACTGAATAAATCTCGACTTAGCCCACCTATCCCTGATCCGCTCAACACTTAAATTCATCCTCACATATTCATTTTCAATTCTCTCTTACCCAGTTTTACCACACATACGATGAAACATTCTCATTCCTGCCACATGCAAACTCTGTATATGTATGTATGTATGTACGTACGTACGTACATATGTATGTATGTATATATGTATGTATGTATGTAAATATGTATGTATGTATGTATGTATGTATGCATGCATGCATTCATGCACGCATGCATGTATGTATGTATGCACGCATGCAGGTATGTATGTATGTATGTATGTATGAGCGTAAAGGTAGGCTCAGTCGAGTATATCTCATTAATATACTAAAGAAGAAGAGAAGGAAAAGTCTACCTCCAGCAGAAGACACATTTGTTGGCGCAGGCTAGACTGGGCGTGGCCTCCATGCAGCGGTGACTGGCTATGCCGTAGAACGTGTGCTTGTAGCAGCCGCCTCTACCTCGCAACATCGACTACGCAATAGCAGCATAGGAACTGAATTATAAAAATATCACTAAGATACGATCGACATACTTAATGCAAACATTTACCTAAATTGAAAACTAGTATATTGTGACTATATAATAGAACTAATGCATGTATATTGTGACTATATAATAGAACTAATGCATGTATATTGTGACTATATATTAGAGCTAATGCATGTATATTGTGACTATATAATAGAACTAATGCATGTATATTGTGACTATATAATAGAACTAATGCATGTATATTGTGACTATATATTAGAGCTAATGCATGTATATTGTGACTATATAATAGAACTAATGCATGTATATTGTGACTATATATTAGAACTAATGCATGTATATTGTGACTATATAATAGAACTAATGCATGTATATTGTGACTATATAATAGAACTAATGCATGTATATTGTGACTATATAATAGAACTAATGCATGTATATTGTGACTATATAATAGAACTAATGCATGTATATTGTGACTATATAATAGAACTAATGCATGTATATTGTGACTATATAATAGAACTAATGCATGTATATTGTGACTATATAATAGAACTAATGCATGTATATTGTGACTATATAATAGAACTAATGCATGTAAATTGTGGTCATCAAAGGGTTAACTATAAGAATTCAAAATAAACAATGCGGTCATTAGAGGGTTAACTACAAGAATTCAATATAAACAATGTATCTGATGATCAGACAAACCTTAGTCCATCGACAGAGTTTGACACCAGAGTGCGTGCCAATCAGACGATAGCCTTGTTTTTCTAATGATTTACGAAGCAGCGGCGTAATCATCTCCCTCCTCTCATTCCCTCTATTCTCTGCCTATACTCAATCAATCGAACAATTAGCAGCACAATGAATCAATCAATTATACAAACAATCAAACAACCACAGGCGTTAGAAAGAAAAAAAAAAAAAAAAAAAACGAACTGAAAAATATAAAATCAAAGATGATTTTGAAACTGTATCTAACAGGTCTAAAAAAACTCAAACAGTCTTTTCTAGTAACTTGTTTCAAAATGAAAACATGCAATCTAACGAAAACAAAAAACTCTGCAGTTGAGTCCAACGCAAATACAACATGCTACCAAAGTCCAACGTTGTTGTTAACGTAGAGGAGCAGAAAAGTCAGGAGGCAAACATTGTAAACATTTGCATTAAATGAAAAGAGTATTAACAATCTGGATGCACACAGACAGACAGAGAGATAGATAGACAAAAAGACAGACAGACAGACAGCTAGACAGTCAGATAGATAGACAAACAGACAGACAGACAGATAGATAGACAGACAGACAGGAATAGTAATAATAAGGCAGATCACAGACAGACAGACACACAGACAGACAGACAGACAGGAGTAGTAGTAATCAGGCTGCTCACAGACAGACAGACAGACAGGAGTAGTAATAATCAGGCTGCTTACAGACAGACAGACATAAATAAAGACACTCAGGAGCTTTGTGATCTCAAGCTGTTCCACAAATCATACAGATATTTTCTACAAACCTGCGCCTTCTTCATCTTGTCAAGGACATTACCGAGATCTTCAAGGTCAACTAGCTCCCCCTCCCCACCAGACATATTACCCCCCGCCCCTCCATCCACCTCATCCTCATCATCATCATCATCAGTCTCACAGGCTGATCCACCGCTGTCGGCTTCACTGCGCTCCACAGCCGATGAAGAGTCATTCTATAATAACATTTTGTTAGTAAGTAAACAAAAAGTAAACACGCATTATACTGAAATGATCAGCTATGTTGATATCTATCACTTTTAATACAAAATGTTTAAACAGTTGCACAATTTAGACCATTTCCCATGCAACCAGTCCAGTGAGTGTCCGATTTAACTCTCAGATCAGTGCAGCTCAGATTTGAACCCGCAAATCACCTCAGGATCTGTCATTTAAAACTTCATGACGTTACCACTACGCTATTAACAAATTCCAGACTACAAATATAATTGGTTTATATAGGTAATGATATCTTTTTGCTTATGACTTCTTACGCGACTATTAGCTTATTAATATGAAATGCCACCATACAGAGAATACTAAAAAGTTTTAATAACTAATGAATTCAGTTCAACTGCCCCCTCTTCAACATCTGCATGAAAAGCTAAATCAGATATATTAAAGAAACCTTATGCTTCCATTCACTCCAATTTGTAGCTTGTGCTTTTGTTGATGAAATGAGAATCCAAATTTTACAACGAATTAGCAAAACTTGAGCAATCATATGCTTCAAAAATGATACTATGCAGAAATTATGACGAACACTAAATACTGAGCAACATTATTAGACGACATACTGTGGCGTGTTGATCCTCCTCCATACACCCACATGTATTAGCACCACCGTTCCTACAGCACCCAGCCGAAGACTCGAGGCCTGACGTGGCGGCGGCCATCTTGTTCTTCTTTGTGCCGCATGACGTCACTGCGGCTCTACCGTTCAGTAGTCTGGTGCCGCCAGTCTGCCTCACCGCAGACCAGAACGTCTGCTTCCACGCCTCAAAGTCCTTCTCTATACCTACACACATCATCATCATCACACAAACGGCTGAAGACAGTGGCGACGCTGGTAAGATATTCGATCGCCAATCAGTATGTGCGGGGTTCAAAACCTGGCCTCTCCCGTCACTAACATCACTTTCGAGTGAAGAAACTGACATTAACATTAGCTTTTACTTTTTACAAATTCATCAAATAAACCATCGAAACGATACTAAGCTGAGTTTAGTTATTAAAACTAATAGTATCAGAACCAAAGGACCAAGAACTAAAAATAAAACTAATAGAGAACTAATGGATTAGAATCTCTGTTACAAAACACACAGTAAGATCTTCAATCAATCAATCAATCAATCAAACCTTGATAAAATACATAAATAAAATAAAATAAATCAATCAAATAAGACCTTGATTCTTATATTTGAAAGAGATGCCGGCAAGACATAGAGGATAAATCATTTTTGTTTGAGACCCCAGTATCACTAAATTTTTTTAAACTACCAAATAAAATATTTAATTAATATATTATTGCTAAGTTATGCACACTATGAAATTACAAGCAGAGCTCAGGATATAATTACTGTTTTAAAATGAGCAAAACTTCACAAGCACACCACAGTACAGAGAAACAATTGGCAAGCACTCACCTCCATGCACGCTCTTTGCTACGTCTTCATCTACCCTCGCTACATTGAGAACACGCTGGGCTCCCAAGTGAGATAACCACTTGTCTAGACTGACTCCAGCCTGCAAATATATTAAAAACAACAAAAAATAACATAACATAACATATAATAACATAACATATAATATAACAAATATATTCAAAGTCAAGTGATCGTCCTGGGACTGGTTCCAGGTGGTTCTGCCATGAGCCAAAGATGAATATATACGAAAAATAAGCAGAAAACAAACAGAATTTCCTGCGCCATAACCACACAATAACATCGGTGAAGCCAAGGACTTACCTTAGCAAAGAGATCCCCATACAGAGAATTCCCCAGAGCGACTACGCAGTAGTTCATGCGACTGAATTGTTTCTTAGATACTCTGAAGTCTGTGCTCGCCTCTTCCAGCCACTTAAAGAACCAGGCAGCAGATTCTGGCGGACTTCCTCCCGTGTACGTGGAGGTTATGAAAACAAACAACGTCCCCCCTTCATCTCCAGTCTGCCAAATAATTCAAAAATACGAAATAGGTGTATAGTTATGAGTACTAGACACTTCTGAAACAATCACAGTATATAACAGTATACCTGAGGAAGGCAATGGGAAACCACCTCAGAAGCCATGCTTTTCCCAAGCTATATGCTACATAAGGTATAGATAAGGCATAGTCTTTGTGAATGGATTAACTTGTTGATCTAAGGAATGCTCTTCTTATGGAGCGAGAAAACAGACTTTGAGTATGAATATATACCTTGAACCTGCCACCATCTTCCCTTGAATCCCAGTTTAACTAGGGTCGGGATACGAATAGACTGTCTCAAATCCTCTCTGTCCTAAATCATAGCATCAGTCAATCCCCTATTTGAGACTTTCCCAAAAAGCACTGATGACTATAGGCTCCAGGAATTAAAGAAGAGTTACTTAGAGGTATCAGCTAGCCTCACACCCACACATATACACACACACACAGATACAGACACACACAGAGACAGACACACACATACACATACTAACACAAAACACACACACATATAGACACACACCTCTATATTTAGATCATCTTCAGGATCTGTGCAGTCTTTCATGTCAATCACTTCACAAGCCACTCCCAGTGACTCGGCCTCTGCAGCCAAAGATTGAGCAAACACCTGATCAATCAATAGATCAATGACAAAGGTTACATATTAGATGATTATTCATAAACTCATGCAATTTAGTCCATTTTTCATGTAACCAGTCCTGCAAATGTCTGAGATTTTACACTAGGATCAGCAAGGCCAGGAATTGAAGCCACGAGTGCTCAATTCAACAACAACAACAATTAGAGTGCTAAAGTCATCAATGACAACATCGAGCACTATTGAGACAAAATCAAGCCGGCGAGCAAAAAGAAGGTCCAAAAATGGTGCAATTCCAAAATCCAGAAAGTCAGTCCAAAGTTTTCACCTCAGAATCTGTCATTTTAAATTACGTGAGGTTACCTGACGCCTCTAACCACTGTGCTACTGAGACATTCCATTATTATTATTATTCTAATATTATTATTAGGTAGTTAAATAATAAGACAATTGACATCTATTTAAATTATCTGAATACTGTTTAGTAAGAGTTGCAAATTGCCAGGTCCATTCGGTAGCACACTTGTAGGAGTCCAGTTTTAAAGTAATAATTTTTCATCAATTTGCAATGACTTAAAATCCAATAGATTTATTATCCTATTTCTTGATCAAGCATTTAGTTCTATACAACTATTAATGGCTTATAATTCATACCTTTCCAGTATTAGTTTGTGTGGCATAGAACAGCCTAATCTTTTTAACACCCGCTGATTTATTTCTGCCAAACATTGCCCCACTTCTGTCCTGCATAGCAAACGCAATAATAATATGAATTAAATAATTCAACACACCATCACAAAAGTTAAAAACCTCAAAATTTTTATAAATTAAACAATTAATTACCCGATATAATACAGATAAAAGAAACTCAAAACTCTTACAAGTATCTTTTTAAATAAATATGTTTATAGATTTAAATATGATATTCCATGACTATACTGAATGCTCACATTACCTTTATTACACAAAATTAATTAATATTGTTAGACTGATATGCTTAAATCAACGCTGGCTACAGTCAGTGTACCATCAAATGCAATGATTACTAATAACCATGGACAGGCAATGAAGGAAATAACGATAAAGTTGCAAAAAAGCAACGACTAAGAAAAGAAAGTCTACAGCAAATACAGCTGTCATGTGTGTACCCATACGACCAAAAAATAAATAAATAATAACGTAAATTAAATGATATTTAGATCCACGTAAAAAACAATCCGACAATAAAACACCCACCTTAGTACAAAACTCTACAGTGTTGCTGTAAATGGCAAAGAATTATTAGAAAGTAGGATTAATTTACAAATATCAATGTGAACAGTACGAATACCTTAACAGCAGGTTGCTTTCTGCGGAAACGAGCAACAACCCAGACCAGTGCCAGGCCAGCAGTTAGTGCAATGCCCCCCGACAACCCAATATAGCGAATTATTCGGTTCATTGTTTCTATAAATAAAATAGTAAAATGTGTAAATCCTAAGTACTAAAACATAGTATTATAATAGTAAACAATTAAAAAAAGTTTAAAATTGTAATATGTTTCTGATTACATGAATAATGGACTATCAGTAAAGCAGGATGGAGAATCGAAATATAAAAACATTACTTACAAATTTAATACATAATTATCATTTACGTTATAATTATCAATACATAATTATCAATTATGACAAAATAATTCAATTTTTTTAATAAAAGAAATATAACCATAGCAAAAAGACCCCAGGAAGCCTCAAGATATTTTCACAATCAGGACAAAATTGATGGTTGGTCTTAGCAGACCAGTTTTAATTATTTAAATATTTTTTTTAAATTTAAAAAAAAAAACTAAAAATCAAAAAATTAAAAAAGACAATCAGGATAGCGTAACAGATTATGCCTTAGTGGGTTCAATTCCTGGGCCAATTGATCGGCAGAAAATACCTCAAATCTAGGCAGGACTGATTAATTATTGGAAAATATATATTAAATTGATTAATCTAGTTGCCTGTTAGATGATTTACAATAGATGCTATCATGAGTGATCACGGTTTGTTATTGCGAGAAATTTATCAGAGGTCATATAAAATTCAATGACAAGAAAACTACTTGCATATCTATTGTAAAATTTGCAAAGTTATTTTATCAGGAAGTTGAACTCAACCCCATAATGCAGGGTTTAGGTCTAACACTCTGCTCTCTCGTATACTACCCTTGAAGCATAAATATTATACATCATCTTATATTATACAATATTGAAATAAAATTATATTTACAGCAGCAGAAGCAGCTAGTAGAATGTTGTAAGTTAGGAGAATATGACAAGACTGAAGGCAAATTCTAGTTTGGTGATTAGGCCAGTAATAGGATGGAGCCAGTGGTGATGTCGGTAAGATATTTGACCGCGGATCAGTATGTGCGTCACTGACATCGCTTTCGATTGAGGAAATTGACGTTAACATTAGCTTTTCAATGAAGTATGGCGCGGAGTGTTGGGCACTAAAAAGGGAACAGGAGCAGATCGCATATGGCAATAGAATGTTACGCCTAATCTAATATGTTGTAGAATGGATAGAATGAAAAATAATTGTGAGAATTAATTTGAGGGTTGAGGGGTTTAGAAATAGTGAGCTTGATGGCAGCGGAGAATGTAGTGCAGAGATCAGAGGGATGAGATGGATGAGACCACAACTGACTTGGGATGCGGTAAATACGAATCTAATGAGATATGAAAAATAGGGGATTGACTGATGATATGGTACGAGAAAGAAAGGAATGGGGAAGGTCTATTCGTATCCCGGCCCCAGTTAAACTCGGATTCAAGGGAAGAACATGATTTTGATTAAACTTATATTATACTCGCAACTTTTAAAACAACATGCTTTGTTTATATTTTGTAAATGGGTATTATACCTCGACAATTTCTTATTTAATATCTAAGCCTAATCAGAATACACTAGGATAATAGTGCAACCAAATTCTACTAATAATTGTGCCTAGAAAATATCTTCATACTCTAATATACGCATATACATACAGCGCTATATAGTTCATATAGAAGTTTGAAAATTGCAACTACACAGTAGAGAAAGTGATGCAATCTAATGCTACTTTTGTAAACAAGGATTGCTGTGTTCCCTTTTTGTTTAACGTCATCCATTAGATTTTTTCCTATACCTTCTGGACTAGAGGCATTATCGGTTACTAATCATGTCTTTATTGGAATTAGATATCTTTCAATATAATTGAAAGATATTTAATGTGATAAGGTATCATGTTCGTATTTGCTTGTGATTGAATATCTCTAGAAGGTAGGTTCCTTTAGTTCTCATTGACATTAGAACTAAAAGGATCTTTAGAAAAAACAACAACAAAATTAGAGTGCTACTGTCGTCAGTGACAACATTGAGCACTGTGGTACCAAATCAATTCGATGAGCAGGATTTGGGGTCCAAAAACGGTGCGATCCAAAATCCGGGAGTTCGGTCCGAGGAAGGGTACTAGTGGAATGGAGGTTTACGTGTTGGTCTTAGTTCATGTGTACTGGTTGAATATGAGAGGTCGAAAAGAAAAGCCTTCAACCGTCTATGAAACTGTTCATATGAAAGGAAAGGATGAGCAGCAGAAAATGAGGGGGTGCGTAAAGTGGAAGGCAGAGAATTCCAGATCTGAGGAGCGGTGTGCTGGAAGGAGCGCTTGGAAAGCTTACTGCGAGAAGGGATGCTGGGTCGCTCTAAGGTGATTAACTTAGAGGACCTAGTGGATGACTGCATAGAGGAAGGCTGTCTCACTTGTATTAAGTGGGACATGTAACCTATATCAGGGGTGATGATAGACTTATATGTCAGAGAAGCTGCCTTGTAGACAATGCGTTCTCTGACTTTGAGCAGTGCTTTCAGGAGAGGAGTCACATGGGAGTGCTTAGAGCGGCGGAAGACTGCACGTGCAAGGGAATTCTGGATGAGCTGCAGTCTGTCGATCTCACAGCTTGGGAGATTCAGAAACAAGGAGCTACAGTAGTCCAGTTTAGATTGCACGAGAGCCACACCGATGTTAGAAGCGGTCTCAACGGTAAGATATGGTCGTATTCGACGCAGATCTCTGATGTGGAAGAAGCAAGCCTGTGAAGTTTTGGTGATGTGATCGTGGAATGTGAGATGCTGGTCGAGGATGACACCGAGGCTCTTGACAGAAGAAAGAGGTGTGATGGCTAGGTCGGGAGTGAGGGAGAGGGAAGCCTCATTCAGTTTTGATAGTTGTTGAGGTGTCCCAAATAGCACAAACTCAGTCTTGGATGGATTCAGCGCTAAGAAATTGGCAGACATCCATGAAGATATCGACTGGAAGGATTGCTGTAGGCGTGCTTTGGCATCAGGATAGGAATGGGGTGTGAAGCATGTGTATAGCTGAGTGTCGTCAGCAAAAAGTTGGTGGTCAAGTGAATGAGAGGAAATCAATGAGCTTAAAGGCGTAGTGTAGAGGTTGAACAGGATTGGACCAAGAACGGAGCCTTGAGGCACACCGTACTTGAGGTTGGAAGGTGGAGAAGCGTACTCTTGCACTTTTACGCTGAGAGTACGATCGGTAAGATATGAGGTAAACCATGCAAGAGCATTGCCATGGATACCAAACCAGGGGGAAAGACGCTGTAGGAGGATTTGGTGATCTATGGTGTCAAAGGCTGCAGATAGATCGAGCATGCAGAGCCCAGTGACACGTTGAGTGCTCATGGCGTTAGTGATGGTGTTGCAGATAGAGAGAAGAACAGTTTCAGTAGAGGGGTCTTTGTTGTATGCCGATTGGTGTTCATTAAATAGGTCATTGGATTCAAGATGAGTGGAGAGTCTACGAAAGACTAATCTCTCAGTGAGTTTGGAGAGGTATGGTAGATTGGATATAGGTCTGTAGTTGGAAAGTGATTCTTTATCCAGTGAGGGCTTTTTTCAACAGTGGTGTGGCGATGGCATTTTTGAATGAATGAGGAAATGTACCAGTGGACAAGGAAAGGTTGACAATCTGGGAGATTGTGGGTGCGAGAACATGGATGCACTTCTTCAAGAGAGAAGTAGGGATAGGATCAAGATCACAATGCTTAGGGAGTGAATCCAAGACTTGTTGCGTAATCTCATCGATGGTGACAGGGGTAAAGCTGTGGAGCTGCTCATGGATTGATTTGGTTGGTTGAATGTAGTGAGGTGTTGAGTTATATTAGTTATATTAGGTTAGTATTGCTGTTTGGCAGATGCAATGGCGGTACGATACAGCTTGTATTGTAAATTTGAGGTCGCTTTCCAAACCACGGCATGGGTTTCGCGCCACTTCCTGTCAGCTTTACGACACGCAGACTTTAACTTAGCCAGCCCAGGAGTGAACCAGGGATTAGACTCTCTGACTGTTTTGCTAGTCAAAGGTGCATGCTTATCAAGCATAGCAGAAAGGGTGGAGTTGTACTGCAGTACAAGTTCATTTAGATCAGGAGAAGGCGACTTGATTAGAGTCGAGTTCTCGAGATCAGAACAGAATTGATTGATTTTGATGCTATTTACTTTGCGATATGATATTGTGGTGGTGTATGGAACAGTTTTAGGTTTGATATGGTTGAATGAGCAAGTGACAGGGAAATAGGATCAAGTGCTGACACAGAGGGAGTAATGACTAGATCTAGGGTTTAGAAAGCAAAAATCAAATAACTATCGAACCAATTGATTAGTCAGAAAATGGTCTATACCATAAAATCTCCCTTTTTAGATAATTATTTTCTATCTAGCCTTCTGCGAGGTAAGCAATAATGTCCGAGGTAAGTCATAATAATAATAATAATAATAATAATAAAAATAATAATAATAACAACAACAATTAGAGTGCTACAGACATCAATGACAACATCGAGCACTATTGAGACAAAATCAAGCCGGCGAGCAAAAAGAAGAAGGTCCAAAAACGGTGCAAATTTCAAAATCCAGAAATTCAGTCCAAAGTAATGATGCTCAGAGTCTGCTTTCATTCTCAATAAAGAGAACTCCTTATGTAGAGGCAAGTTAATCCCTTCACGCATGTTATCCAGTGCCTTATCCAGATATATCTAATTTACCAAGCCTCTAATACTATGACTTGGGAAAGAAAAGGCTTCTGAGGAGGTTTCTCGTTGCCTTACTCAGTTCTAGCTTAGTCGCCTCTCACGACAAGTGTAGTTAATGGTTGGTCTACTAGTCGAAGCTGAGGAAGGCATAGGGGGCCCACCTCGTCATACATAAAATCCCCTCAAGAATAATGGTAGGCCTACATCAAAAGGAATGTTATGGATGATTTAACGATCCACTCGTATGTGGTCATGAAGAGGAAAGAGGAAGACAGAGAAGAGTGGAGACGTTACATACCATGGTACTGTTAGTAGGTAGTGCACTAAGAAAGTGAGACATATACTTTGAATGCAAACTCTTCAATGGCTTGCAATAATTTATTATACCTACGGAATTTATTAAAAATAGTAAAATATTAAGGTTAAATTTTATGAAGGCATTCAACATGAGAAGCAATAATTTAAACAAACACAAACCACACATGCATGTAGATTAGCACTAGTACACAACTACAAGTATATACACACAAGAACAAATTGAAGAACATATCAAGTGCACTAAATAAAAACATGACAATGCATACTAAAAACAAGCATAACAAATACAAAAATCTTGAAGTGCAATCATTGCTTTTCAAAGCGAGGCAATATAAGTGCTGATACGTCCTTAATTGACAAAGTTATTGCACATTTATTGCACGCGGCCAATCATTAGGCCTAAGCGTGCTAGGCGAGTGAGCTAGGGACTGCAATGTTGGCGCGCTGTAAAAATAACACGATGGTTGATTAACATGCATAATAAATAATTATGGTTCAATAACTTCGGCCACTAAGAACACATTAGCACGAATAACAAATTATATATACGACTTATTGTTTTAATACAGAACATTTTGTGATACAAGTAACAAGCCTGTTTTCCTAAACTGGAAATTTCTTATTTGACCCTACTCATATTCGAAAATCTGTAACTTCAGTATTTTTACAGATAATTTCACAAAATGTCTGCATATTTGACAGAATTGGCTGCTGGTCAAGTTGAGCAAATTTTCAAGAATATCGGTCAACACGTCACGACTCTATTGTAAAACAATTTGTGTTGTACCTTTGACAAACAATAACACAAATGCTGGTTACAGACAAATCTTCTACAACATAACACGAATATATACAACAAATCACAAAGGCACATTCAATGAAAACGACAACTTCGCAGTAATATAAATAGGCAAATACTTAGGATAAGTTCACTTTAGAATCTATAAATACTCACGATATAGCACGAATAAGCAAAACAAAGTAAAAGCAAAACAAAATTATAAAACTGTTCCTTTTCAAAAAGCTCTCTCTCGTCACAACTTAATCTACCAGAAAGCATCCACCAAGGATTGACTCAATCAAATAATCGATAAGAATTTAACGTCCGGTTCCTCGTCATAAAGCAATGTCAGGGACGTTTCTTGCAAACTCTTTATAAACAGACGCCGAAACACCGCACGATGACGACAGAGTGTACATTCTTTCATATAAACAATCTCAGGCATGCTTACGTCATCGCTTTTGGTATGAAGTCTCTGGTTAATAACAGTTACGATTAAAGCCTGCTGTCTCAAAGGCTTCTATCTACAGCTTTGTTTCAGCTGACCATCACTGAGCTTCTTATGTAAGAAAGAGTTGGGCTAAATACAAGTAAAATCGTAATCCAATCAATCGATCCTGTTAGAGAATTTCCTGTTGGAGAATTTCCTGTTAGAGAAATTCCTCTTAGAGAAATTCCTGTCAGAGAATTTCCTCTTAGAGAAATTCCTGTTAGAGAATTTCCCCTTAGAGAAATTCCTGTCAGAGAATTTCCTGTTAGAGAATTTTCTGTTAGAGAATTTCCTGTTAGAGAATTTTCTGTTAGAGAATTTCCTGTTAGAGAATTTTCTGGTAGAGAAATTCCAGTTGGTTTCCAGCACCTGTTAGAGATCTTCGTAGAACTGAACTCTGGACTTGGCTGTTCCATTCTTCATCTACATCAAATACAACAACATTTCAACTGTCACAGACCAATTCAGTCAAGTACAAACATATGCAACTACGACCCAAGATGTCTATATATATAATATATATATAAATATATATATATATATATATATATATATATATATATATATATATATATATAAAAGGGTGGAACAACTAGGCAACAGTGAATGATTGATTGATTGATCAACTCTTTCTCTGACTGATAGAGCAGCTTAAATCAACTGGTCACATATGTTAACAATAGATATAGTATTTCACAGTACTTAAAATACTGAAGAAATATACAGTACTCTAGCAGTACTTACCATACTGAGGTGAGATGCAGTACTCCAGCAGTACTTACCATACTGAGGAGAGATGCAGTACTCTAGCAGTACTTACCATACTGAGGAGAGATGCAGTACTCTCGCTAGCTGCCGCCCTCTGGTGGTGTAGTTGTTGTGAGGTGGAGGGAGGAGAGAATGAGGGGTGGTGGGAAGGAAGGTGGGGATGTTTATCATCCACCTTTAATACCTCAAACTCACATCTTAACTCCTTCAATTGCTCCTGAAAACTCCTGCTCTTCTCTATGTACTCAACTCTAGCAATACAACACAACACAACATACAACATGCAAATTACAACACAATAAAATGCAGCACAATATAATAAAGACCAATGTATAATATTGTATTATAAGTAATCTTCTTCTTCTTCAGTGCACTATCAAGTGGCAGGTTCAAGGTACATATTCATACTCAAAGTCTGTTTTCTCGCTCCATAAGAGCATTCCTTAGATCAACAAGTTAATCCCTTCACAAAGTCTATGCCTTATCCAAACCTTATGTAGCCTATAGCTTGAGAAAAGTATGGCGTCTGAGTTGGTTTCCCATTGCCTTCCTCAGTACTATAAGTAATATATTCTCAGTATTATAAGTAATAATATTGTAATTATATTGTTTAATATTGCAATTATAAAGACCTATCTCTAAAGTTGCTCCGTACAACAGACCTGTATTTAATGTAGTTGTGTACAACAGACCTGTATTTAATGTTGTTGTTGTTATTGTTGTGTACTACAGACCTGTGTTTAACGTTGTAGTGTACGACAGACCTGTATTTAATGTAGTTGTGTACAACAGACCTGTATTTAATGTTGCTCTTGTTGTGTACTACAGACCTGTGTTTAACGTTGTAGTGCACGACAGACTTGTATTTAATGTAGTTGTGTACAACAGACCTGTATTTAATGTTGTTCTGTAAAACAGACCTGTATTAAATGTTGTTGTTGTTGATGTGTGCCACTTACCTGTCTTTCTCTATTTCTCTCGTTAGAGTGTCCACGTCAGCTGCCGGCACTATGTCGTACGTGTGCTCATCTGTCACACCTGTTGTCATGGACGACGTTCTCGGTGATGTCTGGCTTATAAGTAGTTCAGAGGTCAAGATATCTGGGTCACCGGGTCGATAGGTCATCGCTCCAAAATCCTAAAGAGAATAAATTAGTTAATTGATTGATTGACAGTATAGTAGCCTACTGAATCTAGCAATGTTTGCTTAGTTAAATGATAACATAACATTGAATCTTTTTGGATCTTTGTGCCTTGTTGCCTTTAACGGCACATACAGTTCAGGTTTGTCTGATCTGTAGCAATCCGGACACAACACAGGTAAGGAAACAGAAGAAAATGTATTGTCCATTTTTTCCAACAATGTTGTAAAAACACATTACAGTGGATCAGTAACTGATTTTCAATAGCTAATTAAATAAGAAATTAATAAATTACTTAACTGATCAATTGACTTATTAATTAAATAAATATGTGAGTTTAATATTACGGATTTACAAGTTCTGATGTATTTCATTTAACAAAATTGCAGAGCAACATCGACAACAACAACAACAACAACAACAACAACAGCAGCTGACCCTGTACATGTTGTCTCTGAGGAACTCTCCATATCTCTCTTTAGCAGTCTTCTCAGCCAGACGTGCTCCTGCCAGCTCTGCCTTCAACTGCTGCGCCTCCTGCGCCCTAACACCATACAGCACAATACGATACGAATTGATACTATACAATATGATACAATGTGATACGAAATGATGACATGATATAATACAATACCATACAATATAATATGGTATGATACGATACAATACAACACAGTACAATGTGATATGATATGATATAATACAAATCGATACAATATGATACAATACAATACAATACGACATGATATGATACAATACCACATGACAAGATACGGTACAATACAATACTATACAACACAGTACAATAGGATATGATACGATGCAATACCATACGATATGATACAATACAATATGATACAACAAGGTACAATACGATATAATACGAAAACATACAATACACTATGACATGATACGATACAACATAATACGACAAGATACAATACAATCCAATACGATATGATACAATACAATAGCACATGATATGATACACCACAATAAAATACGATATGATACAATACGATACAATACAATATGATACAATACGATAAAACAAGATACAGTATAATAGTATAAATTACATCATGTTTCAATTTACAAATAGAACATAATATGTGGGAGGGATTTAGTGCCATAGCCATACTGATGAATATCTAACAGTTACTTCATACATATAACTACTACTATATACAAGTACATATATATATATATATATATATATATATATACACATTGGCACTGTATAATGTATATTTGTTACAATAAATCCTCCATATAATCATAGCCCCTCCCACAATTCATTGATTGACAGATTGATAGCCTGATGCAATTATAAGATGAGCAGTTACCTCCTCTCACACTCCTCTACTATTCTATTGGCTAACTGTTCAGCCTCCCTCGCTCTCATCTCTACTAATAGCTTCTCCTCCTCTGTCTGCAATCAATCAATCAATCAATAAAGCAATCAATAAATAAATAAATCAATCAATAAATCAATCGTATAAATCAATCAAATCAATCATCATCATCATCTTCCCTTGAATCCCAGTTTAAATCAATCAATCAAATCAATTCTTTAATTTTAGGGGAGAGCAGTGGATTTGAACCTGTATCTACTGATAGAGGCAGACAGAGAGAGAGAGAGAGAGAATGAGAGAGAGGGACAGAGAGAGAGAAAGAGAGAGAGAGAAAGAAACAGACAGAAAGAGAGAGAGAGACCTTGAGAGCAGCTCTTTGTAGCAGTTGTTTCTCAGACTCTGCCTCAGCAGCCTTTCTGTTCCACAGACCACACTCCTCCTCAGCTATCTGTACCTTCTCCACCAGCAGATCCGCCGCCTTCTCTGAACACTCCTTGTAATAATAATAATAATAGTAATAATAATATTAAAAATAATAATAATAAAACTAATAATAATAATAGTAATCATAATAATCTTAAAGGTTTAACGTCCGTTTCCTCATACAAGGATCACGTCAGGGACGTCTTCCAATCACACGACACTACAAATCGATTCACCCCAAACAATTTGAAAAAAAGACATGTACTGAAAAGAAAGAAAAAGATCCTAAATGGTGCCGGTTCGGTGATAAAAAAACAGACAGGCAGGATGAAAAAAGTCTATGGTGGGAAGAGATGTGTAACAACAACTATCCATCATGACATCCAGCACTGGTGTACAGTTAGTTGTGTTTGGATGACTATAAATCAAACACTTGTCCAAGTGTCCGAGTCCAACATGATCATGACACGGTGACGGTATCCTAATGGCGTGGAAACAGACGTTAAACTTGTGTTAGGACATTAAACAGACTTCAACATTTGCTGCATTGATTGACATTTCAAATCTCTTGCACATACTCAAACAAACATATCGACAAAAACCACAACAACAACAACTAGAATTGTACAGCAACGCAAATTTGCACCTACGACAACATGATACAATCTCAGATAGCAGGGGCTGAAAACTATCTATTCAGAAAGAAGAAGGAAGAGATCAAAGACATTGGATATGTGCAGAACGAAGAAGCCGAGAAATTTTAAAAAAATCAAACCATCAATTCTAATTCAATCAATCCATCAATGTTAATTCAATCAATCCATCAATGTTAATTCAATCAATCCATCAATGCTAATTCAATCAATCCATCCATGCTAAATCAATCCATCAATGCTAATTCAATCAATACATCAATGTTAATTCAATCAATCCATCAATGCTAATTCAATCAATCCATCAATGCTAATTCAATCAATCCATCAATGCTAATTCAATCAATCCATCAATGTTAATTCAATCAATCCATCAATGCTAATTCAATCAATACATCAATGCTAATTCAATCAATCCATCCATGCTAAATCAATCCATCAATGCTAATTCAATCAATACATCAATGCTAAATCAATCAATCCATCAATGCTAAATCAATCAATCCATCAATGCTAATTCAATCAACCCATCAATGCTAATTCAATCAATCCATCAATGCTAATTCAATCAATCCATCAATGTTAATTCAATCAATCCATCAATGCTAATTCAATCAATACATCAATGCTAATTCAATCAATCCATCCATGCTAAATCAATCCATCAATGCTAATTCAATCAATACATCAATGCTAAATCAATCAATCCATCAATGCTAAATCAATCAATCCATCAATGCTAATTCAATCAACCCATCAATGCTAATTCAATCAATCCATCAATAGTGCCTGAACTTCACATTAATCCCCTACGATAAAACCAGACATACAAGACAAATAAAGAAAGATACAAGCAGACATACAAGAGCCTCTCGTGTCTGCGTGTGTTGTTCCTGTAGCTCTCTCAGTTTCTGCTCCAGTTGCTCTCTTTGTCTCTCTGCCTGCTCTCTTAGCTGTTTCTCCTTCTGCAGCTGTGCCCTCTCTGCCTAACAACCAATCACATGTAAATAGGTCAGCTTCATCAACTAATCACAATGTAACTAGGTCAGCTTCATCAATCAATCACAATGTAACTAGGTCAGCTTCATCAATCAATCACAATGTAATTAGGTCAGCTTCATCAACCAATCACACTGCAATTAGGTCAGCTTCATCAACCAATCATGAAGTAATGAACAATGCAAACTTAATCAACTAGTCATCAAGTAGAGAACATGCCGGCCATATCAGCTAATCGCAATGCAGACAATAGGTAATCATAATAATGTTTAATAAACTACTCAAAATACAGAAAACTTCAATGAGACACTGTTTGGATGACACTCACCTGTCTCCTAGCTTTCTCCTCTCTACTCTGAGCTCTCATCTGTTGTACTTCTACTGTCTCTGGTCTTCTTCTCTTCATAAACAGGTCGTGGTTACCTTCACATAGCTCTAACATCTACACATGTACATACACACATACATACACACATACATACACACATACATGGACAGTGTTTGCACACATACATGCACACACTGACTCAGGTCTTTTTCTCTTCATAAACAGGTCGTGGTTACCTTCACACAGCTCTAACATCTACACACATACACACACACATACAAACACACATATAAAGGCCTACACACCTACTTGGGCTTTTTTCTCATATTACACATGTTGTGATTGCACTCACATACGTTTGAACAACGCAATATAATAATAATAATAATAATAATAATAATAATAATAATAAAGGTTTAACAATTAACAATGTAATAATATGCACATATAAGCACAAATACAACCAATTTCCAGTGCTTATTTAGCAGCAAGTCATTTTAGCGAGAAATTTATTTTCAGCATTGCACGGCAAGGCTGGATACTCAATACTGGATCACTATGCCTTCATCACTTTACTGATCACCTGATCACTATATCATACGTTTCGTAAATTAATATTTTTAATTACTAGCAAAATCTAACTTACTAGCAATTCCAACGTCAGGAAGGGCAATCGGTTGGTGAGCACCTTGGCTCCAGAAATTGCTACAAAATTTAAACGAATGGAAAAATTTCAAAAGTCTTTAGGATTGGAAAAGGTCTATTCATATCCCGAACCTATTTAAACTGGGATTTAAGGGATGATGATGATGATGATGATGACTAATAAACTCTAAATGTTAAAGTGAAGGATTTAGAAGAGATCTATCAGCAGCAGTACAAACCAGTTTGTTTGCTTTAACAGACTGAACAACGAAAATGAGATCCTGAGATTTCCTGTTGAGAAGTTTGATAATAAAACGTTTGTCGTTGTACTCCACATTCTTAATCTCATTCCAGGGAACAGAAACCGTTGGATGTAGTCTATTGTCGAGCTCATACACGTTCAACCCTAGGGTCCTCACTCCTAGCCATAGGTCCGTGCCTTTTTTGTTCTGAATACACACAATTATCATGTATTGCTTTATATACTGTAGATCAAGTAATACATGAGAATACAATACAACGCTCCCAGCCGTAGGCCAGTGCCCTTCCTGTTCAGAATACACACAATTCTCATGTATTGTTTGATATAGATCAAGTAATGCATGAAAATACAATACAATACTACATGTACGTCGCGCAATACAATACTACACCATACAATACATTCGAATACAATACAATACTATGCCATGCAATCAACTACAATATAATGGAATACTATGACATAGAATCAACTAGAATGCATAACAAAATATTATAACGCTGTGTCATGGTAATGCACTAGAATACAATACAATATTATGCAGTGTAATACACTAGAATACAATACAATATTATGCAGTGTAATACACTAGAATACAATACAATATTATGCAGTGTAATACACTAGAAAACAATACAATATATTATGCAGTGTAATACACTAGAATACAATACAATATAGTCATGTAATGAAGTAATACAATAAAATAAAATGTCATGCAATCAACTAGAATACAATACAATACTATTGCATGTAATTATGAACTGGAGATGATAAACATGAGAGCAATCATGTATGTAAACATGTGCATACAGTACATGTGTGTAAACATGTGCATACAGTACATGTGTGTAAACATGTGTATACAGTACATGTGTGTAAAGGTGTAGGCAAGCATTTGCGACCTTGGATGAATAAAGAAGATAGAATGCATCATTAGAAGTTTTTTTTCTTAGCAATGTCTACCTTAATCTTGAAATAGTTGACTCCGTACATCTCAAGATTTTGAGTGATCTTCATGTACTCCATCTCAGCATCTTCTCTGTAACAAACAGTTCAACAAATGATTAAAAGCTAAATATTCCAGCATGTAGGCTTTACACGGAAACAGGCTGATATACTATGCAAACACATAGACCAGTTGTAACTTGAACCAACAACATCAAATACCTAGAGTAAACAAATGTCAAGTGGGTATTAAAAGTCACTTATATCTAGTGGCTCTACTACACTCAACTACTTTCCGTTATAATAGCAGATCAGTGCTTCACGTACCTGCACAAGTGCTTCACATACCTGCACAAGTGCTTCACATACCGGCACAAGTGCTTCACATACCTGCACCAGTGCTTCACATACCTGCACAAGTGCTTCACATATCTGCACAAGTGCTTCACATACCTGCACAAGTGCTTCACATACCTGCACAAGTGCATCACATACCTGCACAAGTGCTTCACATACCTGCACATGTGCTTCACATACCTGCACAAGTGCTTCACATACCTGCACAAGTGCTTCACATACCTGCACAAGTGCTTCACTTACCTGCACAAGTGCTTCACTTATCTGCACAAGTGCTTCACATACCTGCACAAGTGCTTCACTTACCTGCACAAGTGCTTCACATACCTGCACAAGTGCTTCACATACTTGCACCAATTCTTCACATACCTGAACAAGCCCTGTGTAGAAAGGTAGGACTCTCTGATCTTATCAATCCATTGCTCTGTGCTCATCTGGTACTGATCCAACACTCGCTGGGGTAATAAATCTTCTGTAGACAATAGTTCTGGTCGAAACCTTTCTTCATCGTAGTCACCATACTAAAATCAATCATTTAATCTATAAACAAACAAGTAATTGATCAAAGGAAAATTCATCTATTTATCAGTCATTAAATCAAGAAAACAATAAATCAATAAGGCAATTTAATACATAATTTTTTATAACCTTTGTCTCATAAGCTATGTCCAACTACAATCAATTTAATCAAAATACGAACCAAATATGAATAAAAATATTACACATCATCATCACAATCATCTTCCCTTGAATCCCAGTTTAACTAGGGTCAGGATACTAATAGACTGATAAATATTACCAAAAATATTAAGAAATTAAACGAAATTAATAATATGCTATATTAAAAAGCTGGTAAAGCTAATGTTAACGTCAGTTTCCTCACTCGAAAGTGTTGTCAGTGATGGGCAAGCCCTGGATTTGAACCCCACACATACTGATCCGCGGTCGAGTACCTTACCGACATCGCCACTGGCTCTAGCCAGTGATTAACGACAAATATTACATATAAAATAACTTATTAATGCCAGCAGCACAGTATGTAGACAATACCTTAGCCTGTAGAGCATAAGATGCCAGTAGTACGGTAAATTCAGGTGGACAATAGATTTCCATGCTGAGAATGGACTGCTTGATCTGCAGGTAGAACAAATGCTGTGTACAGTCCTGTATTAACTCTCTTGCCACATCTAATATACACAATCAACAAATGTATCAACACCTGTACCACATCTAATATACACAGTCAACAAATGTATCAACTTCTGTGCCACATCTAATATACACAATCAACAAATGTATCAACACCTGTACCACATCTAATATACACAGTCAACAAATGTATCAACACCTGTACCACATCTAATATACACAATCAACAAATGTATCAACACCTGTACCACATCTAATATACACAGTCAACAAATGTATCAACACCTGTACCACATCTAATATACACAATCAATATAAACATTTATGCGCATCGCCTAACAGACAAGTAATTAATTGTTACTTAGCTCTAAGAGAGATTAGATTGATGCTGATTGGTCTAGCCTGGACCAATCAGCAGCTTCATAACCATTGTCTAAACCTATAGTCTGCTTAACCAACGATAGAAAGGGCATTTGGTTGGTGAGCGCAAAGGCTCCAGAAATTGTTACAAACCTTTTTAATCTGGACCCTAGTTAAAGTAGGATTGAAGGAAGATAATCATGATCACTGTCTGCTTAACTGGCACAAAAACATTCCATATGATAAATGACAATGGTATCAATATTTCACTTAACAGAGAAGTGAAATAAAAAGTACCCTGAAACATTAAGTATTTATTTAAATCCACTACAAACCTTCAGGGTAGAATTTGACGAGAAACTGAAAATATCTGGGTGAGTCACTACAAGGGATGTCTTGATCGACAATCTGTAATAAACAAACAGCAGTTCTAACTGAAATCAACTGTAATAAACAAACAGCAGTTTTAACTGAAATCAACTGTAATAGACAACAGCTGTTCAAACTTAAATCAACTATATAATAAACAGCAGCTGTTATAACTTAAATCAATTGTAATAAACAGCAGCCGTTATAACTTAAATCAACTATAATAAACAGCAACCGTTATAACTTAAATCAATTGTAATAAACAGCAGCTATTATAACTTAAATCAATTGTAATAAACAGCAGCTGTTATAACTTAAATCAACTATAATAAACAGCAGCTGTTATAACTTAAATCAATTGTAATAAACAGCAGCTATTATAACTTAAATCAACTATAATAAACAGCAACCGTTATAACTTAAATCAATTGTAATAAACATCAGCAGATCTAACTTAAAAATTAATTGTAATAAACAACAGCCATTCTAACTTACTACAGGAAACTAAATTATTATTGTCAGACTCTATTTTCTCACTTCTAGACGATAAGGGACAATACATTAGAAACAATTCAATGAAATTCTAATGAAATACTATTATAAGAAAAACTATTACATTTGAAAAACTCGTTCATTATTAAACTAATCAGCTACATGTAATTGATGAGCATTAATTCATGAACATACCTGTGTGAATATGTTAATATGAATACTCAGATATTCACTATATTTGCATCTTTAGTCTCTTTTCATCTTCAACAGCCTACCTCTTTATTAACTTCATTTCTTTATTTTATATTTTTCTTTATTTCTGTATTTTATTGCCTGGCCTACCATTTTATTGGAGTCATCTGCATTCAAATCCTGGCCTCTAATAGTTTAAAATTAAAACCATGGACAAATACTATACCAGTCAAATACTATATATATATATATATATATAGATATATTATTAATATAGATATATTTATGTATATTATATATTTTTTATTATATAATATCTATAATATATATATTTATATATATATATTTATTTATTTGTATCTATTTATATATATATATATATATATATATATATATATATATATATATATATATATATATATATATATATCACTTAATAACATTCAAACCTTTTTGTCAAACCTCAACCACAAACTATCTCCAGCACTGTCAGTGTACTTGAGCCCAAAGAACCAGGTCTCTCTCAGCCCAAGAGTTCTGCATATCAGCTCATA
This sequence comes from Enchytraeus crypticus, assembly GCA_905160935.1. Taxonomy (NCBI): domain Eukaryota; kingdom Metazoa; phylum Annelida; class Clitellata; order Enchytraeida; family Enchytraeidae; genus Enchytraeus; species Enchytraeus crypticus. Next base: position 453,493 of record CAJHZI010000612.1, read on the forward strand.
CAGATCCTTACCTGTGGCTCCGTGCTACAATCAGCACATCAATCAATCCATCAATCAATCAAAAGCTGTATAGCAATGCTTCAATTAGTCAATCTATCAATACAGAAAGATGTGGCTCTGTGCTACAATCAGCACATAAATCACTCAATCACAAGCTACAGTAATGCATCAATTAGTCAATCTATCAAAACATCAAATATTTTAAAATAAATAAAAAAACTCAGTCACACTTAGAGCAAGGTTTCTGATTATTGCCCGATAATTATACCATGTTTCAATCAATACCCCTAATAAACTATAACTTTCACTATATTACAATCTATAATAGATATTACTAGTATGATGTATAATATATTTTTATCAAAAAAGGACATTCACAGGCTAAGCTTTGTGTATAACAGCATTTTCTCTAAGATATTCCACACTCACTGCAATGAAGTAATCTTGAATTGTCAGTACTTTACCAATTCTTTGCCATTCAAGTATACCTATGATTATCATAGGTATAATTTTCTAAATAAACTATATAGTTTAAATTTAATTAGTCAAAATATGAATGAGGATAAAAGTGACATTACAGATTATACAGCATTGCAACTTGAATATGGTCCAAATCCAAATGATTCAAAAAGTCAAATAAAACATAAGATATGGAAGAAATTTGAGAATATTTTACATGCTAGTAATTAAAAATGTTTTTGAATTGTGATAGTTAATGTGGCACGATGTTAACAAGGCTAGTGGTGAATGTGTATATGTGTATACATGTATGGATGTGTGTACATGTGTGTGTTTATATTTATATGTGTATGTATGTGTATATATGTGTATGGATGTATGTTTTGTGTATGTATATACATGTATGTATATATGTGTATTCGTTTGTATGCATGAATACATTCGATATTGGTCGCACATTTTGCTATTCACTTTTTGTTATTTCTTGCTCACTAGATAGCTTTGTAATTTTGTCTTTTGTACTTGTCTACCATTGAATTGGTGAAAAAAAATATAATAATATAATATATAACTTGAACCAGTCGCCATCCCTTGAACCATTGACCTTATGCACAAAAGGCAAACAATTTATTTACTATTCAAAAATTTTCAAAAGTTAGTATTCATACAAACATTTATTTTCTATCAAATATTCTAAATTAAATACGTGTATATGAAAATAATGGCTCTAGCATACAAAGCTAACTAGAATTTGATATAATTGCTCTTAATTTTTAACTATTGCTAAAAAATTGCTAGTAACTTTACTCTAGATGTTTGAGTAGAAGTTAGGCTTAGCCCATGAAATTCTCAACAGTAACTTCAGCAAGTTCAGTGAAACATATTAGGGCTATAGTGTCATATGTGAGAAGATTGAACTCTTAAATAAACTGATTATCATCCTGAATTTTAAATACATACCTCAATATCGTCAAATTTCAATTCTGCATCCATTGTAGACACAGACACCGAGAATTTTCTAACCTTCGACCTGCTTCGAGTCGCTTTCTCCGTCAGCCGACTAAGAGGCATCTCGATTCAGCTCAGAGAGGTTTAGTATCCAAGAGCTTACTCAAACTTGATAATTAGATAGCATGGTATTCTTTCTAAGTCATTTTGTACAGGTTTCAGATTCATGTTATGTGTACTTAATTTTAAATAATGCTTAATATTAAGTTTTGCACGTCACTGCTCTTTCTAAATTACAGTAACTAGATGAAATTTTTTTAATTATCATAAAAATCACAGTCTAATGAACATAAATAAGCATAGCAATACCTAAAATATTAAAAACCACTATACACAATATACCCCGTATTTCGTTAGGATAAATGAAGTATAGACCAGCCGTAAACTGCAGGAGTCGTAAATTGACTAAAGAAGAACTGGGAAAGGTAAAGGAATCCACCAGAGAAGCCAGATTATTTCTGAGCTGTAGGCTACATATAATTCCATGATTTATAAATATCAATTCAATTAGAAATACTTCGGACTCGGTTAACAACAACAACAACAATCAACAATTGGAGTGCTACAGTCATCAATTACAACATCGAGCACTATTGAGACAAAATCAAGCCGGCGAGCATAAAGAAGGTCCAAAAACGGTGCAAATTCCAAAATCCAGATAATCAGTCCAAAGTTAGGATAATCGTTAAACTTAAAAGTAACATTTTGAAAATTAAAATTACAATTCTCTGCAATTCAGTTGATCATTATATAAAACAGATTAATGCTTTACGCTGCTGTCCTGATAAGCTAATGTCACGAGTTCAAATCTCAGCTCGATCGATCTCGAGGGTTAATTAATAATGCAAATCAATTACTAGAATTGGCAATATATATATATATATATATATATATATATATATATATATATATATATATATATATATATATATATTTCAACTTAACTTTAAACTATAAAATTAGTTTGTTTACATTATTTGCAGTAAGTCGCCATTTTAAAATTCCTTGCATATTTCTATGCATCGTTAGCATGACCGCAGCAACTACAAAATAATACAACAGCAACATTTCCAGAAAATTACAGTCGTCTATAACATCTTCAAGTTCACTGAAACCAGTTCTATTTTATTGACAAAAGGCCAACTCTATCTCAATGCCTATAAGCGCAATTCTTGAATGAATGAAGCAAAGTGGTTATAAAATATTTATAATGAAATACAATGATATAATGATATCAATAAAAAAATACACGATTTCTTAAATGCACTCAAGGACCAATTTATATTACTATAAATTGTATTAATTACTTTAATATTACTATTATTTTATCATTGGCATTAGTATTACTATTTTTATGTTTCAATTTTCTTAATTTTTAACCCGGGTGATGAACTCGATTGATGTTTGATAGAAGTGCCGGCGGCGGAGGCGGCGCCAAAGGGGCCATGAGGGCCTACCCAAGTTTTAATTCTGCCCGATCCCCCAGATTTTGCTTGGGTGAATTCATTTTCTGTACAGAATTATATTACTTATATTGTATTATATATTATACTTCGCTATGTAAAAAGGAAACATGCATTTTAGCAGAGTCCTGGCAAGTGTTTTTAAGTTGGGGGAGCATTAATTAGCGTGAAGATGCATGAAATTGTAACATGGGCTCTCCAATATATATATATATATATATATATATATATATATATATATATATATATATATATATATATATATATATATATGAAATCTGGTTTATGTACTTTGAAGCCATTGTATAGCTATTTTTTATTCAATTGGTGATGTATCAAAAGTGATTTGAGAAATTAAAATCTTATATTGATGGCTGGCTGTGTAAGTGCGAAAATATGTATTTTTGCTGCACTATAACAAGTAAAGACTGCAACTTATTGCACTTAACAAATAATCTTGAGTTATATTTACTATTAAAAATTACTGTAAATTGCTTTGAACTGTACCATGGACAAGACGTGTATTATTTCAAATTGCTAGTTGTGCATTTAGAGATATTTTAATAAATTGTGTATTGTAAACTAAACTGATATATGATTTGCAATTTAATCTTAAAGTAAGGTGGGAATAAAAGATGATTGGGCGTTTCACTGTAATTTAGCGCAACTAAACGTGTTACATATTTTATTTCGCACCCATATGTTTGGAATAAATTTTATTTGCACTCATGTTTCTATTTAGATGTTTAAATTGACCTTTGTGCATCAAGATTTGTATTCATTTCAGCCTATGTTCATTAGAACTCATTTTGCGTTAGAATTGCAAGGTTATGAAACGAGAATATTAAAATAAGTAATGAGGAAATGCAAATTAACATGTTATATTTAACATGTCATATCATATTTAATTTAGCATCAGTTTTTACATGAATACACCAATAAGCAAAGATCATATCTCAATACATGAAGGTTAAACTTCTAGTTTAACCTTCATGTATTGAGATATGATCTTAAACTTCTAATTTAACCTTGATATGACACTCAGTAAAAACAATAGATTATGTAAAGCAATAATAAAAATGATATGCATAAGATACATGCATGCAACGCAACCACTCGTGGGGGTTGGATGGAGAAATGCTTATGAAGAGCTTGATTCTGATTGGCTGTTGAGCATGGCCTCGATCAATACTATATTAATAGAGAACAGGCTTTAGAATTTTAGTTCACTCCTGAACTCTGGCTTCTACGGAATTACTAGCTGAACTTGTCTAAATATAATTCTTAATGAATTATTGCGACAAACACATAAACTAGTAGATTTCATACAAGCTTCTGAATTTCTTACTGCATACCGTAGGAAGTACTGCTACTATGCACCTTCTATAGGTCGGTGATAGTTAGCACAAAAAATACGAAATCTACATTAAAATTATTGTGCCTCACGAGATTGCAGATATTGTGTGGAATTGTCGTCTAACCCTCTAAAGGTCGGTTAATCACGACATCATTTCGATATCTCAATTCATTGAACGTATAAATCCTTGATTGTACAAGAAACGCCGATTACTAGAGTTGATTCTAGATAAAGCGTCTCCTTGTTAATTCAGGTAGAAATAGCTGCATTACAACACTTGGCGTTGGCAGTGAAGATAGAAGAAGGAAGTGAAGATAGAAAAACTAGTAAAGATAGAAGAAAGAAGTGAAGATAGAAGAAAGAAGTGAAGATAGAAGATTGAAGAGGAAGACAGAATCAGGAAATAGCGAATTTCTACGAAGAACACTAATTTTCTAGTGCCTAATCTAGATAAGTTTTTCTTTCATAGAATTCATCTAAACGACTACAATCCTGAATTCTACGGAAAGCGCGATTTACTAGTGCCTGAGTCTAGTTAAGCGTCTTTGCCTTAGATTCAGCTAAACGACTGTAAAATAACACCTCTTGTGCTAACAGTCAGAAAAAAGAAAGAAACGAAGACAGGAGAGAATAATACTGAAGTTCTACGAAGAATGCTAAATTTCTAGTTGTCCACTCTAGATAAGCGTTATTCTTCTAGATCTCAGTCAGGCGATTGCAGGTCCTAAAATCTGTGAAAAGCGCAATTTGCTAGTTGTCTATTCTAGTTACGCGTCTGTTTCTAAAATAACACCTCACGTGTTAACAGTCATAATAAAGAAAAAAAGAGGGAAAGTATCAAATCATATAAGCGAGGTGTGACTTCAAGCCAATAACTCGTTTCCCAATTTCTATCTCGTATTTTAATTGCAAATACAGACATTTCGCTAAGTGATTATAAGTAAACTGACTTTATATTTATCGCCTATTTTTAGCATTTTATTAATTATTTCTTAGTATTCGTTTAATATTCTATTCTATCTTTATGTTTAATGTTTTAACTCGTTATAATGCTATCGTGTGTCTTCGTTAATAATAAAGCGTTTACAATAATAAATTCACTAGTTTTTGTGTCAATATTCTAATTTAGTTAGAATTTGTATAGATACTTACAAATAAGACACAAATACTATAAATTATCGTACGTTTAACGAATAAGCATGAGTTCCGTTCATAGCAGCTCCAGTCTCATTGATTTAGCCTCTAACTGGCTATATGAGCAAGAGATCCTTGCATCCTCAAGATTAATACCGCCAAAGCATGCAGAGTTGGAAAAATCGATCCCACGATTCCATTTCCAAACTCCTATAACGGAGAGAGAATTGACATATATATATATACATACATATTGTATATATATATATATATATATATATACATGTGTATATATATATATATATATATATATATATATATATATATATATATATATATATATATATATATGCCTACGTGTACTAGTAAACAGTGTATATATAATAGCGGTAATAAGGCTATATATACGCTGTGCTTTTTAGAACTTATACCCCAAATTGTTTTAACAATAAAATCGTAAGGAGTTGACAGGTGTTCTTGAAATTTACAGTAGGCCCTACTTGACCAGCAGCCAATTCTACCAAATAATAGAGAAGTTTTATTTGAATATCTTTAATAACGTGAAACTTATAGTTTCGCGAATAGGAGTGGAGTAGGAGATAAGAAATTTCCAATACAGGATTACGGGCGTGTAACTTTTAGCGTAGATTATCTGTATAAAAATACCAGCTATCACGCAGATATAAAATTTCTGCTAGTGCAATTTTGAAGAGCAATCATTTCTTCTCAAAATGGCGCAAAATACGTGCTGATATGTTCTTAATTGACAAAGTTATTGAACTTTTTATGCATGCATTGCATGAAGACAATAAACAAGAAGTCATTTTATCTGTGGCACTAGAGGACGCTGCGGCAGTGTCTGCGGTGATAGCAGTTGTACCCAGACATGCAATGCATGCATTAAAAGTTCAATAACTTTGTCAATTAAGCACATATCAGCACGTATTTCACGTCATTTTGCAAAGAAGTGATTGCTCTTCAAAATAGCTTAGCTGAAATTTTGTTACGTATTAGCTAGTATTTTTATAGATAAAATTTTACGCTTCATGTAAAACGCCCTCAATCCTGTATTGGAAATTTCTTATCTGACCCCACTCCTATTGGCAAAAGTATAACTTTCACGTTATTAAAGATATTCAAACGAAATTTCTCTCTATTTTGTAGAATTAGCTGCTGGTCAAGTACAGTAAATTTCAAGAACATCGGTCAACTTCTTACGACTTAATTGTTAAAATAATTTGGGGTATCAGTTATAAAAAACATTGTATATATATATATATATATATATATATATATATATATATATGTATGTATGTATTTATATATAGCGGTAGGTATGTAATCTCAATTTTATTTAAAATCCCGCAAATTAACCTTGCCGTTCTATAATAATTGAAACATTTTATGAATAGGCCCACCTGAACTGCATGTGACTGCAACCGATCGACTACCTGAACTGCATTTGTTTGCAACCGATCGACTACCTGAACTGCATGTGTTTGCAACCGATCGACTACCTGAACTGCATGTGTTTGTAACGGATCGACTACATGAACTGCATGTGACTGCAACCGATCGACTACCTGAACTGCATGTGTTTGCAACGGATCGACTACATGAACTGCATGTGACTGCAACCGATCGACTACCTGAACTGCATGTGTTTGCAACGGATCGACTACATGAACTGCATGTGACTGCAACCGATCGACTACCTGAACTGCATGTGTTTGCAACGGATCGACTACATGAACTGCATGTGACTGCAACCGATCGACTACCTGAACTGCATGTGACTGCAACCGATCGACTGACACTCCAATGATTGGAGCACTTTAAATGATCATTTGCTTCTATATAAAGCTAACATTATAATAGTACGCACTAAGTAAAATTGTAACTGTTAAGAGTGTAAATCTAACCTGAATGGCAAACCGGAATTTTAATCCGATCCAATTAATTTTTATCCCTTCTAATTCGTAAATAAATCTAATTTAACCCAACAATTGAGATAACACTTTATACTCTCAGCCTCTTGGTCTGGAATGACGCTATATAATCTGTTGAATACCTTCAATATCATGCACCTGCATGTTAACTGATAATGCGAAAATGAGAATAAAGTGTCGGAGTAGTCTGTAGGGACATCGAATTTGGTAGAATGTAGTAGCCTAACTAAAGTCACATTGATGTCTGACGGCATGTTATACTGTACCTCTGCCGCTTTAAACCGCCACCGTCTCTTACTCCCTTTGCTGTGTTTGATGTTCACTACTATTTTAATATTTACATTTGAATTTTGTTAAGCTATTGTCCAAATTTTATTAAATTTTTTGTAAATTTTGCAGATTGTGAATTTTGTTGATTTGTTTTCATGCAGTTGACATGCATATTTATCTCTTTGGCTGTTTTATTACCGCTTTCGTTTCATCTATTTAAATAATTAAATGGGCTAACTTATTTTAAGTAGCTCAGTGCAAGAGTCAGATTGAAGTCTCTTGGATTCCATTCCTACAGGCTTGTCGATCAGATAATAAAATTTGGGTATATAGGCCTACAGGACTGATGAATTTATAATTGGCTCATCAATTAAGTTGCATGTACGTATTATTGCAGTGTTCAGTTATCGTTTAGCTAATATCAATGTTTAATAATGATAGTATTACAGTTTTGATATTGTCCTTGATGAAAGTAGCATTCTATTTTTTGGACTTTAGTCTTAATACATGTACAAGTAGATATACTACAATATAGGTAATTGATAGTCAAGATATTCAATCAATGTTGATTCTGAAGTTGGAATCAGTCATCCCTCTACCGATAAAGTCCTGTGAAGTGTTAATTGTTTTCCATAATAGTATACTGTGTATCTTTTCATTTAAAACTGAGCCCCTGTGATACCCTACACATCCACTGGTTGAGCAAGGGCATAGTACATGTATACGGAGCGTGGTCAGAAAATATAGGGCAATAGACACTAATTCCTATTCATTTTGGATTCCGTAGTGGATTTTTCAAATATTTTGTAATAAAAGTTTTTACTTTCATGAAAAATTAGTTCTTTAATTAAAAGTGGATGATTACCGGAATCTTTCATTTAAAAACATTTTCTCGTTAAGGCTGGTGGAAAAACTGTGTATCCGTGCCTTCACTCAGACTCATAAAATGTGATAAGGTCGCTGCCATGAAAGACACCATTAATTGAAGCTAGTTAATGCCTCATGGGAGGATATGTGTGGAAGATGTGACTATCTAGAGATCAGATCTGTAAACTTCTGTTATTTATTCGTCATTATAACGACTATTAACAGATTACCTCATACCTCTATGACTCAATTAACTCCGACAGAACGCCAGTAGAAATCTGCTTTCGGCAGTCACTAGTTTTTTCTGCTATAAACTTGGGGGAGCATTGATAAGACCTGGCGCCATGGGTGTGAAATTTGGGGGAGCATAGGCGCCGGCGGCGCTATAGGTTGCCAGGTCCATGCATTTTAGTGAAATGATCAACTATGTTGGTATCTACCAATTTTTAATACCACATGTTTAAACCGTTAGGCAATTTATTCCATTTTCCGTGTAACCAGTCCAGTGAATGTCCGAGATTTTACTCTCAGATACGCGCGGCCGGGATTCGAACCCACGAGGGTTCAATTCACCTCAGAATCTGTCATTTAAAACTTCATGACGTTACCACTACGCTATTATAACATTATGTAACAATAAAACGATGGAAAGCAGCCATTCAACCTTAATAAAATTCCAAATAAGATACTAAAATGTACTATACATATGGTAGAACATTCATTACAGTGAATATATATGGCATGCTTCTGTACATATGGCTTGTTTCTTCCACATCAGAGATCTGCGTCGAATACGACCACATCTTACCATTGAGACCGCTTCCATCATCGGTGCGGCTCTCGTGCAATCCAAATTGGACTACTGTAACTCCTTGTTTCTGAATCTCCCAAGCTGTGAGATCGACAGATTGCAGCTCATCCAGAATTCCCTTGCACGCGCAGTCTTCCGCCGCTCTAAGCACTCCCATGTGACTCCTCTCTTGAAGTCTCTGCACTGGCTCAAAGTCAGAGAACGCATTGTCTACTAGGCAGCTTCTCTGACATACAAGTCTATTACTACCCCGGGCAAAGGTTACATTTCCAACTTAATACAAGTGAGACAGCCGTCCTCTATGAGGTCATCCACTAAGTCCTCTAAGCAAATCACTTTAGAGCGACCTAGCATCCCTTCTCGCAGTAAGCTCTCCAAGCGCTCCTTCCAGCACACTGCTCCTTAGATCTGGAATTCTCTTCCTTCCACTTTACGCACTCATCTTCCCTCATCTTCTGCTGCTCATCCTTTCCTTTCATATGAACAGTTTCATAGACGGTTGAAGGCTTTTCTTTCTTGACCACTCATATTCAACCTTTGCACATGAACTGAGACCAACACGCAAACCTGCATTCCACTAGTACCCTTCCTCCGACCGAACTCCCGGATTTTGGATCGCACCTTTTTTGGACCCCACACTCTGCTCATCGGATTTGATTTGGTACCACGGTGCTCAATGTTGTCATTGACGACAGTAGCACTCTAATTTTGTTGTTGTTGTTGTTGTTAGATACTTTGGACAGACTTTCTGGATTTTGGAATTTGCACCGTTTTTGGACGTTCTTTTTGCTCGTTGGCTTGATTTTGCTCATTAGTGCTCGATGTTGTCATTGATGACTGTAGCACTCTAATTGTTGTTGTTATTATTATGTAGATGGCATTCATAGGATAAAACTAATATTAATTTACTATAGAAATTTAACTAATGGCCTAATCTAGTAATTACCTAAAAATAATTTAGGCAAAAGGTGTCTAAAATAATTAGATATAAATGTTGCGAACTGATGTGTAACAATTACATTAAGAAAATTATGTAATATCATGAAGTTAATTGATATGATTATTTTTCTGTATTGCAGGTTTAATTACAAAGTTTGTCTAAAATGGCGTACCATATAGATTTTGGCGTACCTAGCAAAACGTTTGACAACCCAGTGACCACACAAATCTTCTCCCCCCCCTTTCCATCCCCCGTCTGTTGGATATGGCGCCAGCCCTGGCTGCCCGTCTACTCGTGGTGATCTAGCTGCTTAAAGGAATTGCTTAAGCATCTAGCCGCTGCCAATGCTATTAATGAAGTCAACTCCATTGAGATTCAAGGAGCCCATGGTCTCATTGGCACCGAACAACCTCGTACTCTAAGGACAGATTGTGGTGGTATTTATCCATTTTCTTATAGGCGCCTAGTTCTGAAGCTCAACCGTCAGTGAGTGAAGTTGTGTTCAGGTAAGAGTTTGCTATAGTGTCCATGATGTATAGTGTTATTATTATTTATATTATAATTTATTTATTTATTTACTATTATGATTATTATTATTGTATTAATAATATTATTATTTTTTTACCCCGGTGTAAAGAACCTGGGGTTTGATAAAAACGATTCAAGCAATACGTGCTGAATCACCGCCCGGCTACTAGAGGTCATCAATTGGCTTAAAAGAATTGCTGAAGCAGACATTATTATTATTATTATTATTATTATTATTATTATTATTATTATACATTTATATATAATAAATCCGTTTAATATTCAGCTATTAATGTTGTTATTATTAGTAATTTATTTTTTATATCTCTCCATGCATTGGGCTGTAAAGGGCCCTGGGCTAAAAAATAAGATAAAAGAGGCTTTATTTAATTAAAAGTTTTAAAAAAGAGCGATTAAAATAATTCCTCTACACTCTGGGAAGCCGAATTAGCCGAAGTGCCACTGACACATACTGTATTGAATCGCTGGAGAGCAATAGACAGTCGCTGCCAAAGAAAAGCTTTTTCGCGCATTAATTAAATCAATAAACATTATTAATATTGTAACTATTATTATTATTATTATTATTATTATTATTATTATTATTATTATTATAAAGAGACTTTATTTAATTAAAAGTTTTAAAAAGGGATTAAAATAATTCCTCTGCACTCTGGGAATTATTATTATTATTATTATTGTTATTATTATTATTACTACTACTATTTACTATTACTATTATTATCACCACTACTGTTGATATTCTACTGGATGAGTTGCCTGATAATCGTGACTTGTTAGTTGTTACAAGAGATTTGAGGGGGCACTGTGTAGGAGGAGGGGCGCTGAATCACCCCTCAGCCTCTGCACATCAGCTGCAGCAGAAAGCCGGATGTTGTTTTAATAACGGGTTGGTCATCCCTCTAGTCATACAGCATCAGCCTGTTGTAACAGTAACCATTAGATGAAGACCTGATTTGATAACAACAACAGAATTCAGTAGACTAGGCGCCTCTTAGTCCAAACTCATATATTCTACTGTAACCCTAACTCTAACACTGGACGTACCTGTATCTAAAATGATGAATTTACTCAAGCGAGGTCAAGACTCATAAATCATAAATACTAAGTTAGCACGGAAAGAGGCCGAGATTTAATTGCCTGCTTGTTACTGGTGGATGGTCCATTCTACAAGTGCCTGCAGCTAGCACAGAGGTAAAGTGCTAGTTCTATCACATTTATGATAATTTGTATTCAGTTTACACTCGATTTTTTATATAAAAATGTTAATTAATCGAATAGAAAAGGCTAAGCGTAGGGAAGGTAACCTATATTTCTATATATACGTGTAGGCAGTAGAATTATTGTAGTCTTGTTTCTTTTGTAGCACAATTATTGAGCTAAAGTTTAGATAGGCTTGACACCATGTTATTAAACAGTGACACAGCTGCAGCCACCCTGCTTCAGAAAACTTATGAATTACCATAAAAGAGTGTATTCACAATTACTCATTGCAGAGCCATGAAGGAATCGAAGGAATAAATTGAATTGTATTTGAAGGAATTATAGATTTGAAATAAGTAAAATAACCGTGTGCCAAAAGTAATAGCCTAAGCTTATGGGTCGGTCCACATTGCCTTAAGGCTACACTAATACAGCCTAGTTACCCTGTAGCGGTGTATCAAGTGGGCTATTTGAGATCAGCTGTGTATGTAAGAGCGGTGTATGGTTAGAGATCGAATGATGCCGCTATAGTGCAGTGCATCAGTTACAATGTAAACATCCTCCCTGCCTTATCATGAGCCACATGTAGAGGATTTTAATGTATTCAAGTGCGACGTATGAGTGTAGTTAGAACATCTCAAGTTATTAATTCAAAAGCTTAGTAAGGTTGAAAGAAATACTCACCGTACAGCGGCGGATGTACTAGAGGAAAACGTTTGGCTACAGTAATCCATTTGTTTTTCTGAATAAGTCTAAATAGTGGTAGGACAGTAGAACTATACTGCTGACGATTTGAATTATAGAAAACAATGGGTTCTCTCATAGTTCTAGTAGAGACTTAAAAGCAAGATTAAACTAATACGAAAATGTTTAACATATTTTCACCTGTCGCCTTGAAATATTCTTAAGATATATCTTAATTAATAAAGCATTTAAATTTAACTCTTTTGGCTTCACGAATTAAAAGCTTATGTATCCTCCATTAAGATAACTACCCCACTATAACTTCACCAGTATGAGTGAACTAGACGCTAACGGATAAGCCCAATTTAACGTCAGTTACTTCTCGAAGGCATGCTAGCGACCTATTGCCTCATTTCCGCAGTTTTGAAGGCGACTGCTTTGTTTGCGCCAATGTTACACAGAGTGATCAGTCATATGGACTCATTCAATAGTTTAGTTAAACACAATGAATTATTAAATATTTGTACATGTAGCTTATAAATAATAATGTCTTACAGTTCATATATACATCTAGATGTTCAGGCTTAAAGTCATTGCTAATTGATATTGGATTAACTTATTGGATTTATAGAAATCTGAGGGAAGAATAAAATAAGAAACATGAATTCTAACATGGGTACTGTCATCACCATATTGAATCGGCTAGTGTCGATCTACACTCCCTCTATGATCTTATTGTCTCACGTATTTACCACAGGTGTGTGCTCATTTTTACTTCATCTTAACCAGTATTTCAATATTTCTATAACTAGAGTAGCACATTTCCACTCTCCTAGTCGACAGGGTATCTGCTGTCCTTTGTTTTACAGCAGCTCCATAAAGAGCATCTCACTGCACTGGACTTGAGTCGGACTGAACTCCCGGATTTTGGCTCGCACCGTTTTTGGACCCCACACTCTGCTCCTCGGATTGGATTTGGTACCATAGTGCTCAATGTTTTCATGGACGACAGTAGCACTCTAATTCTGTTTTTGTTGTTGTTGTTGTTGTTCTGATGGCTTCTTAGAGATGTACAGTGAAAGAGTAGACGTTGCCTCTTGCTAATGCTATTGACATTATATTCTGAGTTCTACTCTGCATATATTCCACAGTTATTATTATTCGCTATTATTGGTACTGCATTAATGAAGATAAAGTTGCTCTTATTAAACAATAGTAACAACAGTTAGAGTGCTACTGTCGTCCATGCCAATATGGTACACTATTGAGAAAAAACTTGCAGTTCTTACCATTGCATGACTATATCTGACTTGGTCGAACCTTATGAAAACGGCTGATTTAGGCTGCTTTATTCACATATTTCTTTATTTCTTGTATTTGCTGCAAAAAATTAATCAATCAATCAATGAAGTAATGCTATTTGTTAGCAGCAGGTGCGCAGACAGTGGTAAGTGCGTCCGTGGGTCAGACGGCAACACTTCTCTGCAGAACTGATCGTATTGACAACAACTATCTGGTAAATATACAATACGTGCAGTCATTATATTTCCGTTCTCTCTTATATAAACTTAAAAAATAATTATTGCTGGGTTTTGCTTCTGGCGCATAATTTTGAATTTTCAAAATGTCTGCCTAAACTCTTGCTTTCTGTCTCTCTCTATCTATCTGTCTCTCAGTCTCTCTCTGTCTCTCTCTCTCTCTCTCTCTCTCTCTCTCTCTCTCTCTCTCTTTCTCTTGTCTGCGCATCTGTCAATCTGCATTTCTGAGTCTCTCTCTCTCTCTCTCTCTCTCTCTCTCTCTGTCTCTCTCTCTTTCTCTCTCGACCAATCAAGCGCGTATCGATAACTAGTAAGTCCGTAAACTCTCTCGACACTTGTTGTGTCAACCACTGTCAGTGACTTCCAGGTAGAAGGTGGTACTAAGTCTTCACCCCCTCCCCTTGCTCTCCGTGGGTTTTACATAGTCATATGTACAAAAGCTTGATTACAATTCCGGGCTTGACTCGTAGCTAATGTCGGCTTCGAATCGTATAATGAATTTGCAATTAATGCTTAGTTATTTAATTAGATAGTCGCTAGTCCACCAATCAATCAATCAATCAATCAGTCAAATTGCAGCTTGCACACTGTAATGCTCTGAAGTTATCACGGGTTTGGACTCATCACGTTGCTGATGGTGCTAGGTTATGTGGCTGGATAAGAACGGCAACACGCTGACCAAAGGATCTGAAGTTCAGATCTCGGACAGGCGCCTGAGCGTGCTGCGCCCCTACCAGACCGAGTGGAACCTGAGAGTGGAGGGGGTGAGTAGGCAGGACAGTGGGGACTACACCTGTGTCATAACACTGGCCGGTAAAACAGAGCGACAACACCAGGTGGAGCTCAGAATACTAGGTCTGTGCTGTTATAGGAGGTGACAACACTGGATATGAAGTTATTAATACGTCTGTTTGATACTAATATTTACATGGTGACAACTGTTATAGGAGATGACAACACTAGATATGTAGTTACTAATACTTCTGTTTGATGTTTATATTTACATGGTGACAACTGTTATAGGAGGTGACAACACTAGATATGAAGTTATTAATACTTCTATTTGATACTAATATTTACATGGTGACAACTGTTATAGGAGGTGACAACACTAGATATGTAGTTATTAATACTTCTGTTTGATATTAATACTTACATGGTGACAACTGTGCTGCTACAAGTGATTGATATAAAAATAAATAATAATAATAACCTCCGACAATTTCTGTAGGGGTGTCATGGCCGGTGTCCGGTCTTCGAGACCGCTTTACAGGTTCCTGTTAATCCTTTCCATGGTTAATCATATCTTTGCTATTGATAGCGCCAAACGGCAGCAAGTTCTGATACAAGATTAACCTTCCATTGTCCCAAAGGGATATCCATCATTTGTTGACTGACTTGGACTTTGAACCCAGGCCTTTTGTATCCGAGGCGTTAAATTCTTATCGATTGATTGATTGATGTGTGCATGTAATGCTGTTTACTTGATTATGTTTATCGATATCCTTCTAATAATCTTCAGGTATAGGAAATTAAAGTTAAATATCATTAAACGACATTGAATGATGTGAACGCAGTGCCTCCCAGTATTACCAAGGTATCCAATGACATCACCATAGCAACCGGTAGTGACGTCACCATGTTGTGCGTAGCAACCGGCACACCTCAGCCTAACGTCACGTGGTATCTACACAGACATCTAGAGTCTCTGAGAGGTGAGATTTTTAGTAGTTCAAGATGAAATCATGCACTTTCTTGCGTGTGAGACTTATTAGAAATAGACTGGTAATGTTTCCTAGGAATTGAGTGGAATTTCTAGGAATTGGTTTAACGTCCGTTTCCTCATACAATGATGATGTCAGGGACGTCCCATATCACATGTCACTATAAATCGATTCACCCCAAAATGATCTGAAAAAAACATGTGAATTTTCTAGGAATTGAGTGATAGTGGTCTTGACAAAGAATTGAATAGAGGACCATAAAGATTGAACCAGATTTGCTCTCTGCTCTCTGTGATTTGATTTTGATTGATTGATTCTTTTATATATATATATATATATATATATATATATATATATATATATATATATATATATGTGAATGATTGTATTAAATATTAATTTGCATTGTATTAGATAATGTGTTGTGATATGAGTGATTGATTTATTTGTAGAGGTATTTCCTGTGAAACAAGCAGACACCGAGAGCTGGAGGTTGTCTAGGATAGACGGGAAAGATGCTGGAAAGTACGAGTGTAAAGCAGACAACGGTGTTCAACCTGTCGCCTCGGTGACTTTCAGGGTCGACGTGACAGGCAAGTTAACCTCAGTAGTTAAGGATGGGGGGAGGGGGGGGCGCAGGGAAACTGCTTTCCCTATAGCTCTAATTTCAGTCAAGTGATCGATTAAGTTATCAGTTAAGTGATCCATTAAGTGATCGATTAAGTGATCGATTAAGTGATCGATTAAGTGATCAGGCAAATCAATTGATACACTCGTTCTCACTGATTAATTAATTCTATTTACATTTAATTATTGGATGATTGATTGGAAATCCTGCTATATATTAATTTGTTATTTGTGCAGCTTCTTTTAACTTAAAGAATTAATTTAGTTATCAATTGATTGCCTGAATGATTGACTGAGTAACAGATTGAGTGATCATTCATTCATTAACTGATTTATCGAATGAATGTTTGCTTGAACGTAAGAATGAGAGAGAGAGAAAGAGAGAGAGAGAGAACTATGTTTATTTCAATACACTCAAAATATGCAGTATCGAATGATTGATCGACTATTTGATTGACTAATTGATTGATTGATTGATTGATAGGGCCGCCCACAATACAGATGCCCTACAAGGTGGTGAGGCAAGCCCTGGGTTCTGACACTCTTCTACAGTGTGTCGTCACTGGCTACCCCGCTCCTCAAGTGCACTGGGAGGTCAAAGGTCAGCCGGTGCAGGTCACGTCGGTACAGACTAAGTACAAAGTGCACGAGTACTCAGTGGGTGAGTGCAGGTCAGCTGTGGGACTGCTGGTCAAGGACTTGACCAGGGATGACTGCACTGCCTACTCTTGTGTGGCGGTCAGTGCTGGTGGCAGAGCCAGAGATGACGTTACTATATCCGGTCAGCAGAGTTTATATGTAGAGATATCTGCGGCCTATTCTATCCATCTCTCTCTCTCTCTCTCTTTCTTTCTCTCACTCTCTCCCTCTTTTTATCTCTCTCTCTCTATCTCTCTCCTTCTGATCTCTCTCACTCTCTCTCTCTCTCTCTCTCTTTGATATATATTTATAGTTTTTATGTAAATGTTTAATTGCTAGCTTGGAGATCTATTTATAGATTTTATATAAATGTTTAATTGCCAGCTTGGAGATCTATTTACAGTTTTTATATAAATGTTTTGTTGTTAGCTTGGAATTCTATTTATAGTTTTTATGTAAATGTTTTGTTGTTATATTGGAGATCTATTTATAGTTTTTATGTAAATGTTTTTTGTTACATTGGAGATCTATTTATAGTTTTTATGTAAATGTTTAATTGATAGCTTGGAGATCTATTTATAGTTTTATGTAAATGTTTAATTGTTAGCTTGGAGAACAGATATACAGATCGCTAAACTTGGTCAGCCTCTCTCTGTGCCATGTCCTCTAAGCAAAGAATTGGTCGACTCTTCTAAAATGGTTACTTGGTATTTTCGTGAGAAGCCTATTTATAGTCAAACAACGGGATCTTCAAATTCCCGCTATACGCTAGATGCAGACGGCGGGTTAAAAATAGCATCTGTAAAAGTTGATGATGCTGGGGAATATCGCTGTGAAATTCCAGTACTGGGACATCACAGTATTCACGTAACAGTTACTGGCAAGTAAATCTTTGAATACTTTAATCTAAATTGAGTACAAGCAATACATTAAAAAACTAAAGCAATATTAGAAATGGCCTGGTATAAAAATGTCCTGGCCTAGAAGTGGCCTGACCTAGAAGTGACCTGACCTAGAAGTAGCCTGACCTTGAAGTGGCCTGACCTAGAAGTGACCTGGCCTAGAAGTGACCTGGCCTAGAAGTGGCCTGACCTAGAAGTGACCTGACCTAGAAGTAGCCTGACGTTGAAGTGGCCTGACCTAGAAGTGATCTGGCCTAGAAGTGACCTGGCCTAGAAGTGACCTGGTCTAGAAGTGACCTGGCCTAGAAGTGACCTGGCCTAGAAGTGACCTGGCCTAGAAGTGGCCTGACCTAGAAGTGACCTGACCTAGAAGTAGCCTGACGTTGAAGTGGCCTGACCTAGAAGTGACCTGGTCTAGAAGTGACCTGACGTTGAAGTGGCCTGACCTAGAAGTGACCTGACCTAGAAGTAGCCTGACGTTGAAGTGGCCTGACCTAGAAGTGATCTGGCCTAGAAGTGACCTGGCCTAGAAGTGACCTGGTCTAGAAGTGACCTGGCATAGAAGTGGCCTGACCTAGAAGTGACCTGGCCTAGAAGTGGCCTGACCTAGAAGCGACCTGGCCTAGAAGTGGCCTGCCCTAGAAGTGGCCTGACATAGAAGTGGCCTGACCTAGAAGTGACCTGGCCTAGAAGTGACCTGGCCTAGAAGTGACCTGATTACCTGCAGTGGATGTATATGTATTTGCGCTCACTTATTTAATTTTGCTGTAAATATGTTCTTTACTTGCTGTTTAATTCAAGCTCTCCCGTCTCTGATGTCAGATACTCCAATGAGAGAGAGAGAGAGAGAGAGAGAGAGAGAGAGAGAGAGAGAGAGAGTAACGGAGAGAGAGAGCGAGAGAAAGAAAGAGAGAAAAACGGAGAGAGAGAATAGTGACAAAAATTAAAGACAAAAGAGAGAGAGAGAAGGAGAGAGAGACTGTAAAATCATTTGTGACCTATATTTGCTACCCTTCTCTGCTTTATTATTCCTCTACTCTTCTATATCATCATTTAAAAAAAGTAAACACGTATAAACTTACGCTTTAACTTCATATCTTTAAATCGCTCAACTTTCTCAAAAGTCCTGATTATAATTATTAGGGTGTTATGCTCCCTCACTGATGGCCTGGTTTTGCATTTATTAGAGTGCATGTCTTTGCGTTTTACTTAAGTACCTTTATGTTATTCGAATTATGTTGACTGCTGTACTGTGTGATATGTGAACAAATAAACATGTCTCAGTGGTCAGCTAGATAAGATGTGTATCATCTTCCCTGACAGCCGTCTTTCTGGTGTTTATAGACTGCTTGACACACTGTGTTCCTGGGAATTCTTTAAACTTTATTTCATTTAAATGTTTATTTCTGTTTGCATTTGCCAGTGATTTGGTGTTGGTGCTAAAATAAACACGTATATATCTCTCTCTCTCTCTCTCTGTCTCTAATTGAACAGACGGCGCAGCAGTGTGTTCCAGTGTAGGCGGCTCGCAGGTTGTTCTGGGAAGAACATTTAGTCTCTCCTGTTCTCTCACATTCCATGGACTTCCTTCAAGATGGCGAGTCACATGGACACACGAGACTTCCGGTCAGAAATACGACGCTATCGTCAAGCCAGTGGGAGTCAGGGCTGAAGATTTAACGAGTGAGAGAAGAATGGAGAGCGAGCTATTGTTGCAGGCAAGGCAAGAGTTGAGTGGAAGGTTTAGGAGTGACGTCACGTGTATAGAGTGCGGAAACGTTAGTGGAAGCATAGGCTCCTGTAGCTATGACGTCATACTGCAGCGTACGTAAACTTGTGGTTCTTGTTTTGCGAGAATTTATGAATTGTAAGGCATTGAATTAAATAGTAGGAAATATCTGAAAAAACCATGTAACTGACAATCAGATGTGAGATAAATTGCAAATGATTTTATCAATAGGCCTAGATATGTTTACACTTTTAAAAGTTATCGTTAGCGTCAGTTTCCTCACTCGAAAGCGATGTCAGTGACGGGCGAGTCCAGGATTTGAGCCTTGCACATACTGATCCGCGGTCGAATATCTTACCGACATCACCACTGGCTCCTGCCAAAAATAAAAAATCACATATTAATTGTTTGTGAACATTTACTGTGCTCTAATATAAAGCATACAGTAAATTGTTGTATATTATTTAATATTGTATCATTAATTAATAGTTATAGTTGTAGATGATGATGATGTCAGCTATGCAATATTAGCTATTTTGCCCCCTCATCCCAGGTTACCTCTAGTGCTATCGGCTCAACTAAATAATGATTGATTGATTGCAATTAATTGATGTGATGATGATTAGCAGTGCATGTCTCTGTTTGTATTGATTGATTGCAATTAATTGATGTGATGATGATTAGCAGTGCATGTCTCTGTTTGTATTGATTGTAATTAATTGACATGTAATAATGATTAGCACTGCATGTCTTTGTTTGTATTTTGCAGCCAGCAGTGCCAGTAGCTGCAGTGCTGCAGAGTCTGCTTCCATGACAACAGTTGCCATAGTTACAGTTGTTTTTCTGCTGGTCATTGTGGCTTTAGCTGCCGCCATGTTTTATTTAATTAGAAAATACAAGCGTCAGCTATCAACGGTGGCAGAGGCGCCATCATACAGGTAGACTTTCTGTGCTAATCAATCAATCAATCAAGCAATAAATCACTCAATCAATCAATCAGTTAATCAATCAGTCAATCAATCAATCAATCAATCAACTAATAAATCAATTATTTAATCAATTAATCGAGCGATCTATCAATCGATCGAAAATCAACTAATCAATCAATCAAATATGTACTGCAGATATCTCAGTTAATGTATCAATAAATGGTTCAATCAATCAAACAATAGACTACCTGAATTATGATTATCATCATCATCTTCGTCACCACTTTACCATCATCACAATCATCATCATCAACATCATCATCACCATCATCATCATCATCATCATCACCACCACCAGCAAATCCATCAAAACTATATTATTTATCAAAACTTGATCCTGTCTGTTTCTGAAAAATAAAGAAAAAAATAATAATACTAATAATTGTAATAATAATAATAATAATAATAATAATAATAATAGAACTATTACTAGCATTTAAAACATATTCTACAGCATTTCTCTAGTACTCTGTCACTAATTTGTGTATTAGGCGGAGTTCGTCAGACGCAGTTCAACCCAGTTTCTACCGGTCCAGTCAGATGGTGCCATCTAAATCAGAAAACACTTTAAAAGAGCTCCCAGCTGTCAGCTAGTCGTTGTTGTTGCTGTCAGCCCAAGGGTCGGCTGTTGTTACAAGTATACATGTAAATGTAAATTTCCTTAGTGCCAAATCTTTTGAGAATCTCGTCTTCAACATTTCTACTGTTAAGTGTTTATTGTGTTCTTTATGATGGTACTTAGCTTACAATCGAATTCTAGTAATAAGCCTGAAGTTTACGTAAGCGACGGTTGAGCCCCAACATCCTGATCATGTATTTACGACTCAGTGAAGTGAATGAGACACTGCCGCAATCGACCTATCGACCTCGAATCAATTATAATACAGTACATCAAGATTTAACGTCTGTTTCCTCACCTGAAAGCGGTGTCAGTGACGTTATAAGCAGAGCCTACAACTATATTTGAAATATATATTTAGGAATTTAAATATATATTTCAAATATAATATATTTGATTTGAGACATTTGACTCAAGACTGGGGCTTTAAGCATTTCAATCTAATTGTAATCTGTATGTTCTCTGTTTTTGTTAATTTTAAAATTAATTTATATTAATTAATTTACGTCAATTACAAAAACTTCTGCTCATTGACTGAACAGTTCCTGGTATGTGGTTCATCAATTGTATAAGTATGTGTCGTTATGCGTATATATGTGTCGATATGTGTAAATATGTGTCGTTAAGTGTAATATGTGTCGATAAGTGTTTACAAGTGTCGATACGTGTTTATACGTGTCGATACGTGTTTATATTTGTCGTTACGTGTTTATACTTGTCGATACGTGTTTATATGTGTCGATACGTGTTTATACGTGTCGATACGTGTTTATATGTGGCGATACGTGTTGTTACGTGTCGATACGTGTTTGTACGTGTCGATGCGTGTTTATGTGTCGATACGTGTTTATACGTGTCGATACGTGTTTATATTTGTCGTTACGTGTTTATACTTGTCGATACGTGTTTATATGTGTCGATACGTGTTTATACGTGTCGATACGTGTTTATATGTGTCGATACGTGTTGTTACGTGTCGATACGTGTTTGTACGTGTCGATGCGTGTTTATGTGTCGATACGTGTTTATACGTGTCGATACGTGTTTATATTTGTCGATACGTGTTTATACGAGTCGATACGTGTTTATATTTGTCGTTACGTGTTTATATGTTTCGATACATGTTTATATGTGTCATTGCGTGTTTATATGCGTCGATAAGTGTTTATATGTGTCGATAATTGTTTATATGTGTCGATACGTCTTTAAATCTCGGTCCAAGTCAGGCTTTGTATCTCCAACCGTTTGATATGAAATAATAAGTTAAACATATCTTTACGTTAGTTGACTTTACATTTTCTTGTAAAGAAAATGTCATTTTTCGGCAATTTCTTGAAATACAACAGACGAATGGCAAAACTTCCCAATTTTATAACAAAATCTTTACATTGTAACAGTTTAATATATTTCAAGCACAATGAGTAGAGATATTAGCACGTTAAAGTAGACTGTTTATTGACAATAAACAAATATATATTGATAAGTTTAAGTAGAGGAAATTTAACCAAGTGGTAGAGCGATTGATAGAACGGGGAACACACTGCCATTTGGCGAAATTCAATTGTACGAAACCAGTGTACAAGTTTGACGTTATAATGGTATTAAAATTTAATTTTCTCAGGTCACCAAGGCCGACTGCGAGGGTGACAAACAATACACAAAAGATGAATTAAATGTTCGACAGGGTAAAGTGACGGCAAGAAACCGTGGGACTTCCGTATAAGAAGAAAATATATAGGCATAAAATTAGGTACTAAGAAAATATAGAAAACTAAATTGTCAGAAAATGTGAGTAAAGAAAAAGGTAGGAGAGGGTATATGCAGTCATCAAGTCTACAAACATGGAAAAGGTGCAAAAATAAAAAAACACAAAATAACTAAAACAATTTAAACAACCAGAAGAATTTCAGGATAAATAGTGAAAACTCAAGAAATCAAATGTGAACATACTAGTAAACAACAACAGAAAGCACCGAAACTAGAAAAACAATATAAAATTTTGAATATTTTTTACTAATATTTTTAAATGGATTTTAAAAGTTCAGCATAATTTATATCAAAACATGCAAAATTATTAGAATTATATATTATTTCTGAGTTGGCCCTACGTCTGAGAATGAAGATTAGAGAATAGCCTGAAGAGACCTTATACGCTACAGAATTAATGCAGAACAATAATATTTTGCAATCCTATTGCAAAATATTATTTTCATTCTGCAGTAAAATTATCCAGTGCTGTAATGATGTAGTGTAGCTAACGACTAACATACATGTATAGCTGTATTCAATTATAGGAACATATTTCATTGTACTATTAATTATTTAATTTTTACTGATGGTTTCTTAGACAGTCACAATAGAAATCAATAATGTCTAAATAGCGCAATGGTTAGAGTTGTAGATAACGTCATGAAGTTTTAAATGACATACCATGAGGTAATTAGAACCCTCGTAGGTTCGAATCCCAGCCGCGCCGATCTGAGAGTAAACTCTCGGACATTCACTGGACCGGTTACATGAAAATGGACAAATTGCCTAACAGATTTAACATGATGTATTAAAAGTGATAGATATCAACATAGTTGATCATTTCACTATAATATGTATATGTGCATATAAAATGTGGGCTTAATAACTGCCAATGAGATTACAAATCTGTATTTAATTGATCTGAAGAGTCTGCCATTAGTCTTACAGTGATTCTCACTCAATGAAGTCAAAATCACATAACTATGTGATACTCAGTCCATCATGTGACTCATGTGATTCTGATTCCACTTTGTGACCTCGAGAAATGAAAGATCAGCTACTAAACAACAACGTTGCATGATTGACACGTAGCCCAGAAACACAATTATTCTGTCACCTCCAGGAAGAGTCCATCGTGATCAGAATCACTTAATTATCATCACCATAATAATCCACTAAATGTATTAAGAAATAGGAAGAAGAGATGGATAGGACACATTCTAAGGGGAGAAGGTCTATTAATAGAGGTCATAGAAGGTAGTATGGAAGGGAAAAGAGGCAGGGGCAGGTCGATAGTAGGTATGTTAGATAATTTAAAGACCCACTCATATGTGGAAATGAAGAGGAAAGAGGAAGACAAGAGAAAAGAGTGGAGGCGTTATATACCATGAACCTGCCAGTAGGCAGCACTCAGAGAGAGAGACAGAATCCAATAACCCTAGGAGAACAGTGCTGAAAGTCATCATGGACTACAGCAGTTGAAGGCAATCACGCCTAGGACCTGCTGTAAGAGTGAGACGAGCGCTGCGGGCTGCTAGAACACTGGACATACTGCTCTGTATGGCCGCCATGTTCTCTTCATGCTGAGTCATCAAACTGCTCTCATTCTTTACAGCAGTACTCGGCCTTGGCTCGTCGTTCTAAATAATCAATCAGTCAATCAATCTATCAATTTGTCAGTCAATCAGTCAATCAATCAATCAAGCAATCTATTAATCAATCAATCAATCAATCAATCAATCAATTAATCAATCAATCAATCAATAAACAATCTATCTATCTATTAAATTATAATTATTAGTTAATCAATCAATGAACTCAATGTCATGTATAAATACTAGTCATTAGGTTGAATCATCAGCTTTATTTCATTGTATAGTTACTCAATAAAAGCAAATACAATCAATCAATCACAAGGCTACCTAATTAATCAATCAGTTACTCAATCACTTAATTTGTTAATTAATTACTTAATCAGTCAGTCAATGAAACTGTCAGCCAGCCAATCAATCAATATTTAATTAATCCTGAAATGAAGCAGACAACCTCTCTATTCATGCTAATCAATGAAAAAATTAAACAATCAATCAATAAATTTGACATATTACATATTCATGCTAAAGGGTTAGCATAGCTTGAATAACCCTATTATTCATGCTATGCTAACCAGGTTTTGCTAACCTATTCATATAAGATGAACTTCAGCACTGATGTATAGTAAATTTCGGAACAGAACAAATAATAGCTACAACTGTTTAGCAAGAGTCGACTATACCAGATATAGACGCATATAATAGTTTACGATTAAGTGAGACACACATATTTTAAGTTAATATTTATAGTTTAGCAGCAGTAAGACAATTGTGATAGAATTAACTTTCAGGTGGATTAAGTGGTCACTCAGAGGTAAACATGATCGCAAATAGAGGTAGAATTTGAGACAGGAGGCCAATAGTTATATCACAATAATTATAATTATATTATTAAATAATATATTAAAATATAATACTACGATAATTATCAGCGCATAAAAAATAGAGAAAGATGCATATAACACTGATAACCTGCTTCTGTTCCTTCAAGATGATCAGCTGACTCTTGACTTCCTCTATCTTGAACTGTAGGCTATCAGTGGTGCTGAAATCAGTAAAACTAATCAATCAGTCAATCAATCAACCAGTCAATTAATCAATCAATCAATCAACCAATCAATCAGTCTGCTCTGTAGGCTATCAGTCGTGCTGAAATCAGTAAAACCAACCAGTCAATTAATCAATCAATCAATCAACCAATCAATCAGTTTGCTCTGTAGGCTATCAGTCATGCTGAAATCAGTAAAAACAATCAATCAGTCAGCCAATCAATACATGAGGTTTTAAAGTCCAGTTCATCAACTAAGAGCAGATATAAAACCACTATTTATTTTCTACATAGCTACATCAAAACAAGAGAAATAAAACAAATTTGTACTGAACATTTCACAGTGGACAAAGAGAGAGATCAACTAAACCACAACATACTCAAAGGTCTTCTCATAGTTCTCCTCCAGATACATTAGATCTTCATTGTTTGTTAGGATCTTCTTCTTCACTTCAGCCTACATCAACAATACACCAACAATACAGAAAGTCACTCGAATGCAAGAATGTCCCCGTTGCTATTGTTAGACAGGCCAGGGTTAGAACTTAGGACTCTAAATTTGAGAGACCAAGCCCCAACTCTAGCTACTCAGTATTACTTGATTCACCAGCATATCAACTAATGAAATTAATTAATTAATAATTTATAATTATTAATTAATTAATTAATATATCTGTAATTAATTAAATCAATCAATTAATTAATCATTTATTCAATTAGTTAGCTAAATGACCACATAAAACTCTCGAGGATTTAGCATTACTAGCAGCAGTCAGACGATGACCTCAGTCTGTTCACAGTTGAGCAGAACTCTGCGCAGAGCTGTCGATACACGCACACTGTTCAAACATCTGCTCAAACTGTAACGTCAATCACACAGACATATCAATCAATCAATAAGCAATCTATAAGAATTTCACGTCCGGTTCCTTGCAATACGGTATTGTCAGGGACATCAAATTATAACTTGTAGGCCTATGCATATCACTTAAATATATATTACACTGAATGTACATTTTATAAATCAAAAGGGTTTAATAAATATACTTTTCACTAGGTTCTAACTACATTATAGTTAGAAATGAAAACTAAATTGAATAAAATCTAAACTATATAAAACTATGTAAAACTAACCTCTCCATGGCTCCTTGCATTATATCCTCTGATAGATTCTTTGATCTAATCAATCAATCAGCCAATCTATCAATCAATTAATCCATCCATCAATCAATCAATCAATTAAGTTAGTAATTCATCGATTATTATACTCTAGACATCCACCCATGAAACAATATTTGTTGAATTATTTCAAACAACGTTAATCAATATTTCTTCAATCTGTCCATCTATTGCAAATAGAAATAAACTAAACTTTGATGCAGTAACTATAAATATCAGAGCTAAAAGGTTTGCATATTTCTATCAATAGAAATTGATTGCTTAGACTCACAGATTCTAGTGACAATGAAGAAGTTGTATTAAATTTGTAGTAACAGTAATTATTAAAATAAATTTTAATGCTACGCTCTTCTCCATTATAGGCATACTAAATCATTAAAATTTCTGAAATTTGAAGTACACAATCAGCTTACAACATGCTTACTACTAGAAATATAGTTGTACATCTTTTGTTGTTTGTAACAATTAATCCTAAGAACATTGCGGTAATCGAGTAGCACAACTGAGATATTCAATTATATATTTAAATATCTTTGGTTAAATCTCACTAGGCCCAATACGCTTATTGCACAGTTGACTCTGCAGTCTAGTATAAGATACGATTACCTCAAATCGACACAACCCATAGATTTATCTTTCTTTTACTTATGACCATTTTGCTAGCTATATTCATTTTATTACTTAAAATTTAAGCCATTTAATAAATTATATGCACATTGCACTGTAGATATATCTACATATATTGTTCTGTATATTACAACATATAATTACTTAAATTTAGCCACTTTTTATAATTACAATTGAGTACAATCATACAAATGGCATTTAGCCACAACAAAATTATGTAAAAATTAATTCAGTTAATTTAAATTTTAATATACTGTTAACAATTATAAAACAGAATTATTTGGATAAGAATCAGTGAATCAGTGTATCATTCATTAATTCAACCTTTTTATTTGTTTTCCAAGTCATAATAAACAAAAAATACAGCATACTTAGTTACAAATTAAGCAAAAAATTAGGAGGAGGGTTACCACAAAGAGTCCAAGCTCCTTTGTCGCAACCCTAGGCAATGTTGAGGCAACTTTTAAGAATGTACCATCTCACTTATTCTTAATTTCAAACAGTTTGCTTAAATACAAGACATATCGAGATACCAAGATTAAAATGATACACAAAGCACAGAACTTCTAACTGGAGCCAGTGGCGAAGTCGGCAAGAGACTCGACTGCGGATCAGTATGAGCGGGGTTCAAATCCTGGGCTTGCCCGTCACTGACATTGCTTTTGAGTGAGGAAACTGACGTTAACATCAGCTCTTTACCAGCTTTACTTTTCTTCACCTCAGCTCAGATTTGAGGACAGCACTGATGCCGAGAGCAGCAACACGAGGCAGCTTAGCGCCAGTCACTGCTCTGCCCTGCACGGTGTTCTTACGTCTTGATCCAGCTCCATTACCGGCGCTCACGGTGTTAGCTATGACATGATTACATTATAGCAATACATTAAGTAGTACAGGTGATTCATTATGTGCACATTAGATAAACACAAAATATCAAAGAAGATTTAATGTTCTTCATTACAATAAGCTAAGAAAGTTACTAGTTGGTATTTACTTCGTGGCATATATATATAAACATATAAAATTAGCTCAACTTTAGAATTATACAGAAACAAGTTCAAAATAATCACAACAAGTTTAGAAAAGTACAAAAAAACACGCATTATAGTGAAATGATCAACTACGTTGATATCTATCACTTTTTAATACCACATGTTTAAACTGTTAGGCAATTTATTCCATTTTCTGTGTACCCAGTCCAGTGAATGTCTGAGATTTTACTCTCAGATAAGCGCGGCTGGGATTCGAACCCACGAGAGTTCAATTCACCTCAATTCTATAATTTAATTATAGTACATAATTAATTAAACTGAATGGAGTTCAACATATATCCCACACTGGATCTGAGAGATAATAGACCAATCAAAGCTTAGTGTGTTTTGCACAGTACTCAAAGTGAAACATGAAGTCAAACAAAGGTCTATTTGTAGCCTTTCAACATTTTGCAGATCAACTGAACTCTAGGTGTTTATTATATTATACCATATTATATTATATTATACCATAGGCCTGCCAGTAGGCAGTGCACTAAGTTATATATATATATATATATATATATATATATATATATATACAATATACAATATATTTCTAAAACCATTATGAGTGAAAAGTATAATTTGCTGAAAGGATAAATGTTCGTTATGATTATATATCTTTATCCAAGAAAGACAACAACAAGCAAGAAATAAGTACTGCATAATGTTAGATACTATGCAGTACTTAATTATTATGAATTTGCGACATAGTTTTAAAAGAATTAGTACATTAAATTGCAATACTGGTGTGAATTTATAAGATTAAACCGAATCTTTATAAGCTCTCTTAAAGGATTAAATTTCTCAAGCAGAATTTGGAGCATTAACAGAATACAATAGAACATAATAATCACATACTGTCTCTTTTATAGGATCTCGTTGAAGGCCTCAGCAGCAAAGGCTCCTGAAATGTAAAATGTAAATTTCCTTAAGCTACAGTAGATAACAAATTATATAATTATCCAAGTTCATAATTATATGATTGGTACAGCTAAGTACACAGTATGTAAGTATGCCTACTACTTGATTAGTTTTCTAAACAAGAAGTTAAGTACCTACTACTGAGTTAAGTTTTGCTTGAAGATTAACTGAGACAATTTTATGCGAGTTAATAAATTCTACCACATCTAGAGCTCAGATCAGCTGCACGTCTAATGTTCAGAGAGGAGTGTGACAAAATAGTCAATTCCAATTATGAAATAACCAGTCTAGATGTTAGATTGCCTGGATTTAAGATATAGTCTGTATTTCACATAGTCTGGATATTAGATAAGCCAACTATTACATAGCCTGGGATTTATATTATAATCAGGATCTAAGAACAATCTAAAGGCAAATTATAATAATAATAGCATTTTTATTCAAATTTCTCTGATTTGATCTTGCTTTCTCAATACCTCTGACTGGCAAGAACATCCAGTCTAGGTTAAGACAGAGTATCAGAATATTGAGACATGTTGATATATCTCAACCGCGAGATATGTTCAGATAAGTTGACAGATACTCGACCGCAGATTAGTATGTGCGGTGTTCAAATCCTGGGCTCGCCCATCACTGACATCGCTTGAGTGAGGAAACTGACGTTAATATTAGCTTTACAAGCTTTATATATGACATAGAATTTATGTGTAAGTTTTTCCATTATTTTTACAGATCTATATGCTAAGAATAACAATAATAACAACAACAATTAGAGTGCTACAGTCATTGATGACAACATCTGGCACTATTAAGACAAAATCAAGACAGCGAACAAAGAGAAGGTCCAAAAAAGGTGCAAATATAACTGTAGAAAATAAACCGGAAGACAACAACTACCTCAGCTGCTTGTTCTTTAAGGGCTGCGCTGAGACTGTCTATGAATTGATGAGGGACCTCAGAACTGGACTCGTGTTCCACCCGTTTTGATTTCCTTTTTCTTTTTCCTCCGGTGCGATGTTTGCCCACAGCATATACTAAAGAACTGCTATCAGATGAATGCTGAGCTAGTCCAACATTACAAAAAGTTGATTCGTTAACTTCACAATCACCAGTACCCTTGTGATTTTCCTCTAAGTTCAAAGGACTGCAATCATTTCCATCAAGTTTCTCAGCCGTAGACCTCGCAGCTGAAGCGATATTCTTAGCAGCTAACATTCGATATTTAGCAGCCGAAGCCAGCTTTCTAGCAGCAGCTGCTTTTGAGATTTTAGCAGTAGATTTAGCAGCAGAATGAACTTTAACAACTTTAGTAGCAGCTGCAGCAGAGCCAGAAGCTAAAGTTGAGTTTTTAGCTGAGTTCATAACAGGGATTGCTGCGATAGAAACTACAGCGTCAGCAGTTGCAGAATGGCTACTTGAGATAGCAACATCAACAGCTGAAACAGCAGCTACCGTAGCATCGGCAGCTGAGACAGAAGCAGTTGCAGCAACAGCAGCTGCAGAATGATTACTTGAGACAGCATCAACAGATGCTTTACAATTACTATCCTTATCACATTCAGTGTGACTATCACTTATACGACTACATCGGCTAGTAGAATTATTACTAAATTGGTTACCAGGATGACATCTGAACTGAATGGTTGGTTGTTTTTCTAACTCTGATAGATCACCGCGTGCAATTTTAGGATCAGAATTACGATTGCTAGTAGCAGCAATTTTGGAGTGGCTAAAAGGATGTAAGCCAGAAAGTTCACCAGACGGACAGTAAATGTTATCCTCTGATCTTTCACCAGATTGAACGGAAGTATTTTTATTTGAGGAATACTTGCTAACATCATCACATTCCACTGAGTGTTCATCTAATTCAGTTTGATGACATTCTGAGTAACTGTTGAATTTTTCAGGATTCTTTCTCATACGCTTGTTAGTAATTTTATTTGCAGGTTTTGAAGAGTGCTGAATTTCTCTTTTAGTCATAGAACACATTGTTGGGGTTAATTTATCCTCAGTTAACTTATCTTTATGAATACTAAAGCATTTATCAGCCTCATTGGGTATGCCATTGCTTTTCAAGTCCTTCGAATTACTATTATTGCAATTTTTGTCATCCTCCGCCAGAGTTTCTTCAATGACCCCAACCTGCCTCTTTTGAGCTCGTCGTCTGCCCATGTCGTCTGTTCATGTAATTCCTTCAATGAATTATTTTTATTGTTTCAATACAATTAAGCTGTCAAATGAATTAATGCGCAATGAATTGAAATATCGCCCGACCAAGGAACTGATTTCATGATTTTAATGTTATTAGTTTTGCCAGAGTCAAGATAATTCAATGAATGTTTGCAGATATATTATATCTATATGGACTATCCTTTATATTTTAGTGACAATAACCAATGACAACTAAATAATTTGCAGTACTTTGTTACAAAAAGTAATTTGTTTACAAAATTAAATTAGTCAACAAAAAGAGAATAGGAAATAAGAATCTGATTATGAGCACTTTCCTGTTTAACATTAAAATACTGGGCTAGGAAGCACTATATCTTTGGGAAACACAATGTTTAAGGCCCTAATTGCAACTTTTAGTATTGTTACAACATTGCATTTACTAAATGATGGAAGATGGATAAGCATGAAGCATGCACATGAAAAGCGTCTTCAAAATGTAGTCTGTCATTTTTATCATTGTGTATCGCATAACAAATTATTTTCAATTTTTATCTTTTTGTGCTGTACGCTAATATTTGTGCTGTGACTGATCACCCATCATAAATTCGAACAATGTCAATGGATGTGTCACTGAAAATGTGTCTGCTGTATTATAACATATTCAATGTTACTTAGTGAACTAACTACAGTATTTAAGTCTTCGTCAAGTGCAACCCTGTCAAGTGGCCACCTGCTCTTCTTCGTAATCTTGAATAGGGCGTCAGAAATAATGTGCCATAATAATTGGCCTTGACCTTGGCATTGCTACAGCTGAGCATCTGTTCAATGTAGTTTATTAACGTTGCGTAGATTTAAATGATAGATACCAATTATCTATAAATATCATATAATATATTTTCAAATATTATCAAGCTTTAAAGCCTATTTACTGTCTACATTTCTAAATGTGCTGCTTAGGCTCTTTTATTAGCAGCGATGTGATATACGCTATTGAGAAATTGTAAGCTAAATGAATTATTTGTCTCTTAATTAGGCCTATTTGTGAGTTAATTATTAGTTATTCCATGAAGGAATAACTCCAGTTATTAGATAATTAATTGAGGAAGTTATTCCATGACCGAATCTATTACAGGGACAGGATTGACGGGCTGTTGGGAAATGATCAAGGCTGACTGGAGCTGTTCAATCATCTCCGGTGTAAGGGCTTTGTTGTGATGTATCTCCACCCACGCTTCTCCTGCACAGCACATTGTAAATAAATAACGTAGCATATACATGTAAATACATTCATTCCACTATAGTATCATATACTACACGATAATTAACTCTGTAATTTAACTTAATTTCACTTAACTTAATCATACTGGTTCAGAAAGTCGCAAAGACTTGTGACACCAGTTTAATCCGATAAATTCACTAAATTCTGCCCATAAATAATTTATTACTAGGCCTACGTAGGTTACGAATGTTGTTTAACCGTTAACCGGCTGATAGCCTAATGGTTAAGCGTCTCAAGTGAGCGCAGTCGATCAGAGGTTCGATATTAAGATCTGTTCGTCACTGATACCCTTGGAGCCGTATATTTAGTGGATAATGAATTCTGCTGTAGACCTTATAACTAAACAACATTATTAGTCTTGTAAAGCTGGTAAAATTAATGTTAACATAAGTTTCCTCACTCGAAAGCGATATCAGTGACGGTCGAGCGCAAGATTTGAACCCCGCACATACTGATCCGCGCTCGAATATCTTACCGACATCGCCACTGGCTCTAGCCAGATAAGTAAGTTCTAATATATGAAGACACGTTGCCAATCTGTTGGTAATATAGCGTATGTTTAGTGTTTATTGTTTATTTATTAATTTGCTTTAAACCTGCGCAGATGTATTGACCCAGATCGACAAGTAGGCGGAGTCCTGCTGAATAGTCTATGACGTCACCTGGCCTTGACCTTCCTGCACCAAGATTACGTACCACGTGACCGCAAGTGTAGGCGTCAACCTCGCTGATGTAGCCTGGAAATAAGACAATAAATAGGCCTATATATTAGTGTAAGTTTAATATTTATTTATTTCTATAAATATCAATTTATTTAAATATAAATATTTAATTTTATTAATATAATAAAATATTTAAATATAGATTTATTTAAATAACAATAAAATTGTTTTAATAGGCTATTTATGCGATTATAAAATTTTACTTAGGCTTATGAACATAATAAACATATAAATTAAATATCTATGCGTTGTATAGATATTGTATAGCAATATCATCTCACTATTCAGGTAGATGAATTAAAGACGCCGCTAACCAGTTTGTTGGCAGAAGAGTGTGGTGATGTTTGCAGCTCTTGGAAGAGCTTCCACCTCTCTCTCCTCTTCCTCTCCTCTAGAACGAGTCACGCTTCCATCCTCCCTATCTACAACAAGTGTTGCGACATCCGCCTCATACACCACGTGACCGTTCTGACAGGATAACCCAGTTCTCTCACTTCCACCATCGCTGAGAGCTTCTGAGTGTGATGTTAAGATAGCATCGCGGCAAGGTTTCGTCTTCATAAGACCGTTTCTGTATAGTTTCTCTGATTTACTCTTGTTTTCTTGGGTATTATTTTCTTTTTGTAAAGTACCATTACTGCCTCTATTGTTTCTCTCACTTTTACTTGCTACATCGTTAGTGCATTTCAGACTCTCGTTTGACTGGTCGATGTTATTTTGTGCTTTGGGCCCGGTTGCGCTCAAAGTATCAGTATTATTAAAGCTTTTTCTTGCTATTTCACTAATGTTACTTATATTATCTTTCAACTCATTCTGCTCGTCTGTAACACCTAACCCATTACGACCTGAAGCATTTTCATATGACCCTGACGTAGCGCCATTACACGCTTTGCAATCTTTGCTGGCTGTGTAGTTGTTGTTACCAATGGTAGTATCTTTGCATTTAATGTCACTACCTATTCCATCGCCATTTTGAGAGATCGTTTCATACTTGGCTGGGTTGTTATGATCTTGATTGCTATGACAACGGTTGTCAAGTAGATCGAGCTTAGCAACCTCCCTAGCAACAACTTCTTTCACACCCTGAGCGACCATCATTTCATAGAACTTGACAGCCGCTGAGCCATCCTGTAGGCGGAGTCTAATCATCTCTCGCCCCGCCTCCAATGTTTGGACCACGCCTCCCTGCACCAGTAAATAGCTGCCTATAAATATAACACAGAAAATATCAATTAACTTAAGTTAATTTACTGCAGAGATGTCGTTCACTTTGCAGGTACAGTATATTGTTTATTTCATTTTTTAAAAAGGCAGTCATATTTATCATATTTATTTAGTCGACCTGATTATATGACAGCATAGCTTTGTATTTAAGCATTTTCTTTCTACGTGAAATACATTGTGCAAATACATGATTTCTCAAAACAACTACACGTACTGCCCTTTAAAACGCGAGCATGATGTTAGGTACGTCTCTCGCAGAGTGTTTACGCAGTCTCTCTCTTAGTGCACTGCCTACTGGCAGGTCCATGGTACATAACGTCTCCACTCTACTCTGTCTTCCGCCTTCCTCTTCATTTCCACACATGAGTGGGGCTTAAATCATCTAACATACTTAATCTCGGCCTGCCCCAGTCTCTTTTTCCTTCCATTCTACCTTCTATGACCTCTTTTAATAGACCTCCCCCCCTTAGAAAGTGTCCTATCCATCCCTTCTTCCTATTTCTTAATACATTTATGCAGTACATTTAAATAATTGCACGGATTTTTTACATGGCCTGAAGTTGGTCTTACGTTCGCGTGTACACGTATATAATCACTGATTATAAATCAACCGTGGTGATGGTTCATTTGAGAAGATCTATAAGAAATATGACAAATTTATCTGACATTATCCTACAAGAAATATGACACATTTGTCGGATATTGTCTTTCAAGAAATATGACACATTTGTCGGATATTGTCTTTCAAGAAATATCACACATTTGTCGGATATTGTCTTTCAAGAAATATGACACATTTGTCGGATATTGTCTTTCAAGAAATATGACACATTTGTCGGATATTGTCTTTCAAGAAATATGACACATTTGTCGGATATTGTCTTTCAAGAAATATCACACATTTGTCGGATATTGTCTTTCAAGAAATATCACACATTTGTCGGATATTGTCTTTCAAGAAATATCACACATTTGTCGGATATTGTCTTTCAAGAAATATCACACATTTGTCGGATATTGTCTTCATCCTTAGAGTCGTCTGTTACTCGTGTTGAAAAGATTCCTGACTGCGGATCAGTAGGTGCGAAGTACAAATCCAGTCCTCGAACTGACATGCTGTCGAGACAGAAACAGACGTTAAACTAGATGATATCTTTATTTAACTTAAAAAAGACAACAAAAATATTAAAACAACAATCTTAAAACAAAAGCAACAATATGACAAAACTACATGACAATAACAACCTGACAACAAAATCAACAACATGACAACAACAACATGAAAAATCAACCTCACAGCAAAAGTAACAACATGACGATATCAGCGTGACTACCACAACATGACAACAACAACATGACAACAACATGACAACAACAACATGACTACAACAACATGACTACAACTTGACAACAACAGCATAATAACAACAACTTGACAACAACAAGATGACATGCCTAGTGCACAGCAGACATCTATGACGTCACTGGGACCCCGCCCATGCATGCAGAGGACGGCCTCCTCTATCTCCAGTGAGTTACCCACAGCTCTACCCAGAACATTGTCCATCCTTACCAGCACTGCTGAAGTGCTGATGTTCAGTGCTCTACCAGTCTCTATCTGCAGTCAATAAATCAATCAATCAATCAATCAATCGGTCAGTTAATCAATCAATCAATCAATCAATCGGTCAGTCAATCAATCAATCAATCAATCCATCCATCAAACTATCAATCAATCAATTGATTGATCAATCAATTGATCGATCAATCAATCAATCAATCAATAAACTAATCGATCAATCAATCGACCGATCAATTAATCAAGCAATTAATCAGTCAGTCAGTTAATCAGTTAATAATTCTTTCAGTTAGTTTATCAGGCAGTCTGTCACTCAATAAGTCAGTCAATCAGTCAATCACCAGTCAGTCAGTCCGCCTGTAAGTTGGACATTCGCTGTGTCAATAAATCGATAACATTGGTAGCAATTTATCTTTTTTACTACGGAGATATTTCGTTGTTTTATAGTAACGAAATTTAAATTGTTCGAGAATTAAACTGTTGATAGGAGATAACTATCGTCACCTGTAGGGGGCCTGGTTATCACGACAGCGCTAAAAGAGTCAAACAGTACTATTAACTTGTGATAGCATGGACAAAGAAAAAAGAGCAGAAGATGTTGGGTGCTAACCATGAGGCGAGAGAGCCTGACCGCCTCGTCTCGTGTCTTGATGAGAGCCGCTCTACCATAGGTCACCTCCAGGGCTAGCGAGTCTAGGCTCTCTGCCGCCTTCTTACACATCACTGACCCTGCTCACAGTGTAATACGGTGCAATATAGTGTAATGCAGTGTAATGCAGTTTAATATAGTGTAATACAGTGTAATACAGTGTAATACATTGTTGTAC
Source organism: Enchytraeus crypticus (assembly GCA_905160935.1). Lineage (NCBI taxonomy): Eukaryota > Metazoa > Annelida > Clitellata > Enchytraeida > Enchytraeidae > Enchytraeus > Enchytraeus crypticus. Next base: position 490,907 of record CAJHZI010000612.1, read on the forward strand.
AGTGTAATACAGTGTATTGCAGTGTAATATAGTGTAATACAGTGTAATATAGGCTAAATAAAGACCTCTTACTCAATGTAATACAGTGCAAAACAGTGTAATGCAGTGTAATATAGTGTAATAAAGTATAATACAGTGCAGTGAAATGCAAAAAAGTGTAATACAGTGGAATACTGTGTAATACAAATGCAATGTAATACAGTGTAATACAGTATAATACAGTGTAATACAGCAGATCATTCCTATATAGCAGATCATGCTAAATGATGTACCTTATGTAGAAAAAATATTACAAAGTGTAAGTCATACAAAAAATACATTAGAGAACAATATAATAAACTAAATACAATATAATATAAAACAATACAAAAAAAGAAATATATTATAATTTAGAACAATACAATAAAATAAAAACAATATAATATAGAACAATACAATATAATACCATATAGCACAAGAGGAAGTCCTGGAGTGGAAGTCCTGGAGAGAGTTGGCACAGATAGACAGTTGATAAATGTATTAAGAAATAGGAAGAAGAGACGGATAGGACACATTCTAAGGGGGGGGGAAGGTCTATTAAAAGAGGTCATAGAAGGTAGAATGGAAGGAAAAAGAGGCAGGGGCAGGCCGAGATTAGGTATGTTAGATGATTTAAAGACACACTCACATGTGGAAATGAAGAGGAAGGCGGAAGACAGAGAAGAGTGGAGGCGTTATGTACCATGGACTTGCCATTAGCAGTGCACTAAGAGAGAGAGCACAAGAGAGCGGGATCTTGTAGTGAGCAGCAGAACATTGAAATGTAGCATTGCCGAATACCTGAGAATTGGCGTTTGCAGTATATCAATACAATGCACCAAAACATAGTGAAATTATGTAGAATTAAAATATGGCAAACACAATTTATGAAATAAAAATTAATTATGCATGACAAATAAATAAACGCTTAAATAACCTGCTACTAGTGGAAGACTTTCCGTGGTACCGGTGGTGTCTCTAATGGCGTAGAGGATTCTATCTGCAGGGGAGAGTTTCTCTGACACACCCACGATACAGCACCCGGCTTTGTCCACCAATTCTACCACCTCATCGGTTCCGTATTGAACCCTGAATCCAGGGATAGACTCCAGCTTATCCAGGGTGCCTCCCGTGTGTCCCAAACCTCTTCCGGATAGTTTAGGCACCTGATATTAAAGTAAAGCAGTTCTGAGAAAACTTTAGACTTCTGTAAATAATGGTTTATTGTTAGATCTTTGACTACTCAATTAGTATCTCTCTGGGCCTTATGTAATTTAAATTTTAAGTTTCTAGTGATTTATATCTTAATTCTTGACATAGCGTACAACGTCATTGTTAGCACTATTAATAGCCTAATAGAATGCCTACATAAAACATTATGCATATTATTTCTATTTATATTTATTTTGGTTGGAAAATCAAATCCTTAGCACAATATTATATTATTTTGGTTCAGCTACTTGATCGACTACTAGAGAGAGAGAGAGAGAGAAAGAGAGAGAGAGAGAGAGAGAGAGAGGGAGGGAGAGAGAGAGAGTTAGAGAGAGACAGAAAGAGAAGCGTAGAGACAGATAGAAACAGAGGGAGATAGAGAGAGAGGGAGAAAGAGAGAGAGAGAGTAGAGAGAGAGAGAGTAGAGACGTACCTTGAGACCGCAGGCAGCCAGTGCTGGACTCAGCGCAATGGTGACTTTATCGCCCACACCCCCCGTGCTGTGCTTGCCCACCACGGAGCCGGGGGGCCAGTGGGGGGGCCTGGGGAGTCTGACCCCCGTGTTTATCATTTCCTGAGTTAAAGCACTCGTCTCTCTGTCCGTCATTCCGTTCACACATATTGCCATCAGACCCGCTCCTATAAATTTTTATTTATTTATGAGAACTAAATCCAGATTCATTGGAATACTAAATGCTTACATTAATTTATATTTAAGTAGTGTAGTTTTATAATTAAAGCTTATACTAAGAGTTACGAATTAAACAAAAATGCATTTGTGTTATACGATATTTTGTTTTTCTTATATATGATATTTAGACCCACGCATATATTGAAATGAAGAGGAAAGCGGAAGACAAAGAAGAGTGGAGGCGTTATATACCATGGACTTGCCAGTAGACAGTGCACTAAGAGAGAGAAAGAGATATTTTGTTTTCCATTTTTCGAAATTACTAGTAAAATTTAATGGAGCATTGAAGAAATGCTTAGATATAAGATTAATCTGCCGCGCTGTACGTTTGCTGAGATACTAGCATTACACAGCAGAAATACAGAATCAATAAATAATTTAATAAGTAGGCCTAATTGAGTGGTATTTGTACTAAATTTGTTACTGGCTCAGCTTTACCAGTTAAAGCTAATATTAACGTCAGTTTTCTCACTCGAAAGCGACGTCAGTGACGGGCGAGCCCAGGGTTTGAACCCCGCACCAACTGATCCGCGGTCGAATAACTTACCGACATCGCCACTGCCGGTAAGTTATTACGTCTGTAAGTTACTACTTGTACTGCATATAACAATAATAATAATAATAATAATAATAATAATAATAACAATTACAATGCTACAGCTATCAATGACAACATCGAATACTATTATTGTTATTATTAATATACGTAGTTAAACGAACGAATATTTAGACGAACCAATCTGAGCCTCAGTTATTCTTCCATACGTCGCTCCCTGCACGAAACACCTTACCTCCTCTCTGCTCCATTCCTTCATATCCCTCTTCTTCTTTATCACGTCCACTATCGATAAGCTGCTCTCTATCCTTCCTTCATTTAAATTCTGCTTTAAACTCTGATTACCTAATTCCAGTCTATTCTTTGCTCCATTCAGCATTAGTTGTTCTTTCTCTTCTCCCACGATTACAATAGGATCTCCTTGTCCATTGCTACATTGGCCTGTAACGGAGTTATCGTACAAGGTGCTTGTAGAGATGTCAATTTTGTCGCAGGAGAGGTTGCTCAAGCAGGTCTCAGCAGGGTCTTCTGGAGTTGAGGTCGCTCCTCCGTTATCTACTCCAAGTTTCATTTTCTGGATATTATTCTGCTCACAGAATACAATGCAATTAGAGCATATTTGCAGTTGTCCCACTAAAATTGGCTATTAAATAACACACGGAACATCACCATCATCAAACCAACGTCAGAAAAGGCATTCAGTTGGTGTTCGCCTAGGCTCCAGAAATTGGTATAAATTTTCTAAAACCTGACCTTAGTTCTAGTAGCTACACCAATTTTGCCATTATACTACTAGGCTACTTGACCTTCACTGTCCATTCAGCGCTACTGTAGCATTTAGCATAGAGCGGTGCTTTATAAAGACATGTATACTTACACTTATTGTTATAGTTATTATTATTACTATTATTATTATTATTATTATTATTATTATTATTATTATTGTTAAACTGATATTATACAGCATGACTGCACCCTTTCTCTAATACTTATTATTATTATTATGATTTTTATTATTTTATGTATTATTATTAGTAATATAATAATAATAATAATAATAATTATTATTAATATTATTATTATTATTATTAATATTATTATTATTATTATTATTGACGTCCCTGACATCTTCTCTGGATGAGGAAACGGACGTTAAACCTTTATTATTATGATTATTATTATTATTATATGTATTATTATTAGTAATATTAATAATAATAATAATAATAATATTAGTATTATTATTGTTATTATTATTATTATTACTATTATTATTACTATCATTACTATTATTTTATGCTATTAGTATATAAAGTAATCATACGTAATTGACTGGTAATATAATTCACCGATATTCTGCTATAGACGATTGCACAGTGTCATGCTATGATCTTAAATCATCAAATCTCTGCTAGAACGAGCCTGTTATATACACTGGTACAAACAGACAGGCTACAATGACTCATAATCAAGACTTGTAATAAGATCAACTAGATCAGCGCTACAAATGTCTTAGTCAATGTTGATGATGATGACAATGATGATGATGATGATGATGACGATGATGATGATGATGATTATGGTGATGTCAATGATGATGACGATGATGTCAATGATGACGATTATGTCTTCACTACTTAACGATGCTTCTGCGAGTTTAAACCTGTCAGATTTTATTTTTCGTATGTCCACAAAGTCATTTATCACTAAGACCTTTTGATCAGGTTAGTCAAACGTCTAGAAGTATTGAATAGGTTATTAAAAATACTGTTTGCTTTAGTAGTTATACTCAAGTTAAACACTTAATCTGCTTGAAGCTAAGGCCTGCAAACTTTAGATAAACTAAGCTCCTTGATTATATTATAGGCGAATATAGCAGCGCTATAATTATGTTGTCATGGTCTGCAGAGCAAGAACTCAAGAGGAAAGGAAAAGCTAGCAGGTTATTGACGTATAGAAATAATCTTCTCTAAGATAATTCGATTCAAAACAAGTCTTCAAAGGATTCTTAGGTCATATACATGTATGTGATAGAAAGTATGAATAGTCAGCTTATAATCCTTGTGCACCAAAAATCTGCAGTCATGACCAAACTTCACAGGAATTCGCCAAATATACTTTCCAATTGTCTGATTACTAAAATCTCCCACACTGAACAGCATTTATTAGATTTCAACAGGCCTGGCCTGAGTTCTCAACTTAATGTTATTTCTAATCGTCACTTAAATCTTGCTTAACTTCAATTTTGGACACGTTTGCTTTCATTTACATTTAGGCCTACATTGAAGTCAATATTTCGAATGGATTACTCTATATCCCGGACATGCCTTTAAAATTTCGCAAAGACAATTACTTGGAACTATAAGATTATTTTAGGAGATTGATTATATGAAATCTACAGGACAAATTTGATTGGCTCTAGATAGAAATTTTTTGAATTGTGATATATAGACTTTTCTAACTATTGTATCAAAACATTTTTCATATCTGATTTAAACTGAAATATGATGAAATAGAGTCTACCAAGAATCATTTTAATTTTAAAGATCCTCTTATTTCCTAGACTGCATCCAGGGCTATTTGTAACATGGTACACATAGACCTCGTTTATAAGCGACGGAATTACTAACATTTTATTTATTTCAATTTATATTCGCACTTTTAATTTGAATATCAGATTATTTAAATATTCCTTTTCAATATTTTGCTTTTATTTTTAATTAATGGTATTTTGAAATCTTTTTCGTTTTAGTGATAGCAATGATTCAATTCTTGGCAGTACATATTTAAGTAGAGTCTACATTTTATCTCTTCGTTTATGATCTGTAAAGTTTGGTGATCAAATTAATCATTGCATAAATGTATCCATTAGATCCATTGTTTGATTCCACACTCTGGCTATAAAACCAGAAAATAGAAACTGTGTACTTCTAGGCTTTGATTCGTCAATCGTCTTTCAGATAATACGTCTTAAATAGAATCTGAAATCACCCCGTGCTAGCCGAATTGCAGTTTTGTTGTCTTTTTATTTTGCAGTTGTAACATTAGGTGCGTAATTACTTAGATTCATTTCCTGTCTACGACTCTCTGTAGTCAGTTTAGAAGACGATCAAACTGACGCGTCGCTGTGGTTGAAATTTATTTAAAATTACTTTTCATTTAATGCTATTGTGATTGCTAAAATTAAATACAGGTATATTTTGGCAGGCCCATGGTATATAACGACTCCACTCATCTATCTTCCGTTTTCCTCTTCATGTCCACATACGAGTGGATCTTTAAAATCACCTAACATTCCTTTTTAAATACCTTTATTCTTTGGAGATTTTGCTTTTGACTAGCTGGAACGCTTTGTCTTCCTCAGCTTCGACTAGCATTTATTGGGCAGGGGCGTCTTTCCCTGAGAGCACTCCTGTTCACCCTGTTTGTATATATATATAAAATTATATATATATATATATATATATATATTTGTATGTATGTATGTATGCATTGTATGTATGTGTGTGCATATACAGAATATGCAGTATATACACACATACAAAGGGACACATTTTACTACATAAAATGACCCAAGACGTTTTTCCTTAACATCTAGTTGTATTAATGAAATGATTCTAAAGTTAAAGCCAAGTTGGACGTCAGTTTTCTGCTCGCATAGCATGACAGTGACGGAGAGAGGTTTTGAATCCTGCACCCAATGATCCTGATGAAGCTGATCATGATAATGTGACAACTTGCCCATAGGCCACCGAGTCAGCTCAGACTATTTCTATTGAACCTGTATGTTTCGATATAAATTAAATTAAAACGACCGACCGAAATTTTGGCTAATATAAAAACCTAGATTCCATTGGTTTTCTTATCACAACAATACTCTAGCAGTTGGTCTGGTTAGGTTTCGAAATCAATGAGTCAAGACAATACAATACAGATTCTTGCGCTGTAGTAGATACGACCAGATTTGATACATCTTTAATACATTGCCGTTATCATAAAATACGCCAAAGTCTCCAGATTATATGTAACATATATATGTAGATAAGGAAGGCAACAGGAAACCACCTCAGAAGCCATACCTCTCCCTAGGCTACATAAGGTATGGATAAGGCATAGACTTTGTGAAGGGATTAACTCGTTGATCTAAGGAGTGCTCTTATGGAGCGAGAAAGCAGACTTTGAGTATGAATATGTACCTTGAACCTGCCACTTGGCAGTGCACTGAAGATAGAGATAGAGATACATGTAGATACAGGCTAAAATATGAAATTTTTGAGTCATATGCTATTTGACAAGTGCAACATTTTCCATGTCACGTAGATTGATGATTGTCACGTTCATATAGATATCAGTTGTACTGTAGCAACCATGTCCTAACACTGTACTATACGTCCCACGTCTTCTCTGCTTTTGTTAGTCTTGTCTGTCCTACAGTAAGGTATGACATATGACACTGAGGGTCCTAGATATTATGCTACATAATAAAAACGTTCAAACAAAATTCTTAAATTCAAAGTAATTCTGCTTTGCGGTAGGTACTTCGTTTGCAACAAAAGTTTTGAGTAGTTAGAAACATGTGTGAATTGAAGACGACGATGTCACTACAAATATCGTCCCACAATGAGACAAAATGATTTTTTGCACTTAAAGTGAAGAAGTTGTGAAGTTAGTGGAGATTATTGAATACATTTATTGACATGTCAGTCTCTCTGAGGCCAAAAAAACGAAGAAAGCCCTTCGTCTCAAGAGTTGCGGCTTTTAAATCACTACAAGTGTCTATGAGGCTGACTATTACCACGTGTTAAGCCTTAATGGTGTCAAAAGGGCTGAATGTTAGTTTGATTTTTAAACACATCACAGAGGTATAACATGAAACACAATGCCTGAGTTGCAGAACTAAAACATTTAAAACAACGAATGGATGGTTTAGAATGAAATCTTGACATCACTGATAATTAACAAAAATAATCCCCAAGCGAATTCTCAATAACTTTGGCAAAACTCAAAATATTTTTACACAATTTTTGGAGATTCTAGAGGAGGTATTTCTGCATATATCCTGCAAATTTGCGAAAGTATATTCAGTTGTAACAAAATTACAGCGTTTCTACAAAAATGTGCTCAAATTAGTTTTAACACGGCTTAGTTAAACACATATACCGGACATTTCATTCAATATTTGGGAATAACTTTAGCATAAGAAAGAATCTTAAATCTTTTATTAGTTAGAGCAGCTGAAATGTATTGTATGCTTCAAGCTCTTCAGTTCTGATGCACTACAGTTCCAGCAATCGCCGGCCTAAGTAGGCCCTGCCTAGGCTGCTGCTGCACTGAGAGAACAGTAAGCAAATTACCGCACCGATATAACAAGCCAATCTGTCCGCCAGAGATAATAAATCGAGCTATTCTTGCATTTCCAAAAGACCAAATGCATGCATTCAAGCTGAGGATGATCATTTTGAGCATTTACTGAATGGATGACTCAATCCCATAAGTAATGGGTCGTTTTCAGAGCCATGAATTACTTAAAAATGAACAACTGTCTTTTCAAAAGCCTTGTTAATATTTAGACTCAAAACTGAGCTGGAGCCTGTGGCGATGTCGGTAAGATATTCGACCACGGATCAGTATGTGCGGGGTTCAGATCCTGGGCTCGCCTGTCACTGACATCGCTTTCGAGTGAGGAAACTGACGTTAAAATTGGTTTTATCAGCTTTACTAAGAAATCTAGCAGTAGGCCCTAGTGGCAAATTATATGATCTAATTGTATCAAAAGCAAGAGATCAATTGGAGATGACTTAACAAAGGAAATGGTAATATTAGCTTCGATGTAATTTAACACGTGATTTAACACGTAATTTAGGCATTGGGGGTACACCTCGTCAAAACCAGAATCCCCCAAGAATAATGGTATATCAAAAGGACTGTTGTGGATGATTTAAAGATCCAATCATAAGTGGACATGATGATGAAAACGGTAGAGAGAGAGAGAGAGAGAGAGAGAGAGACAAATGGTGGCGCTATATACCTTGGACCTGCCAGTAGGAAGTACACTACGAGAGAGAGAGAGAGTGAGAAAGAGACAGAGAGAGAGAGAGAGCGAGAGAGAGAGGGAGAAAGAGAGCGAGGGTAATTTAACACCTGCCAAAAATAAATGGTATTTTAGCTTTGATGTAATTTACCATATGCTAAAAACAAATTTTAATATTAGCATTTGTAATAATAGCTTTTATGTAACTTCCCACCTGTTAAAAAGAAATGGTAAAATTACATACAACTTAGCTGTAATTTAAAACCTGCCTAAAAAGTAATATTAGCTTTGATGTAACTTACTACCTGCTATGAACAAATCATAATATTAACCTTGATGTAATTTAACGCAGTTTTATAAATGGCAGTCTGTAGTTATCATATAAAGTGTGCCAATGTTGTACAGGGATTTAATATGGCATCGACATTGAAAAGGAAAAGAAATGTTAACGTACTGAAGAGTCAACGCAATAAATCTTGAAATTGTGGCATCTTTAATGACTATAACTTAATAGCCGCTTGATGCGCCGTGAGAACGCCAAAGAGCGACGTTATGAAGGCAATGACATAAATTTTATCTGACTAATTGACGCCGCGGTAGCGCGCGAGGCCATCAACGATTTCAACAAAGCGGCTGTCTCAGATACCAAATCTCGAATACAGAATCTCATAAATCAAATCTCTAATACAAAGTATCACGATGCTCCTTACAGTTGCTATATGAACGCAGCGTGCATCATGCCTGTGTACATACATGTATACTGGAAGTTTCTTATTTGATCCATCTCCTCAACATCATCATCATCATCATCTTCTTCTTCTTCTTTATCATCATCATCATCATCATTATCGTCATCATCATCATTATCGTCATCATCTTCAGCTTCCATTTAATCCCAGTTTAACTAGGGGCGAGATACGAATAGACCTTCTCCACTCCTCTCTGTCCCATGCCATATCGTCAGTCCATCGCATATTTTTTCGTTCATTTTGGGAAATTTTGTAGCAATTTCTAGAGTCTAGGCGCTCACCAGCCGAATGCCCCTTCTGACGTTGGATTGGAACTTAATGCTTTAGTAGCCTTCTACGACACGTGCAGTCACCGGTTGATCTATACGTCAAACAACCCGGACACAATACGATGAACCAGAACGCAATACGCGATAATTTGGTGTAACTCCCATTCACAAATAAAGAAGCATAACGGCACACTAGGTCAAGGAGCACAGCTGCTTGTTTAAGGAAAAGCAATAACTTTCCTGCTATCAAAGATATTCCATTGAACAATCGCTGCGTTTGGAAGAATTTTATGCTGGTTAAATTATGTATCGGGCAGCTCATTACGACTATACGTAGACATGTAGTAACGATAATGAGGGGTATCGGAAAAAGCACTGAGCATAGACTATAATTGTAATATATATGAAAGCTAATGAATATAATTAATTAATGATATTTAATAATTCAATAATAATTTAAAGTATTCGACATTATATGTATATGTATATAAATATATACAGACATACATACATTCATATATATATATATATATATATATATATATATATATATATACAGTATATAGGGTGAGTAAAAAAAGCGATAACACCTGCAAAAAGTGTGAATATATCAGGCTATTGTTAATATATTCAAATCAAACTTTTGCCAATTACTAAAGGACTAATTTTGGATGAGGTGGTCAATTTTCATCCATTTTAATACATAGATTGGCCAGTTATACAAGTTTTAGAGAGTAGCCCCCGTTTTTTGAATGTACTGTAATAAAAATTATATCTTTTTTATTTTTTGGCCCCGAAAAGGGTCGTTGTGGTAGTTCAGAAAGAACCAATCGTATCTGCTAGCATTACTGCCTATTCGATACGCTTTCCTCCAACTGCTACGCAGGACTGCAGTAGCTTTCGGAAAGCTAGGACAGCCTAGCTGATTTCAGCTTGGGGAAGTCTCTCCCAAATTGATTGTAGCACTTCCTGCAGTTCTGTCTTGTTTTTAGGCTTCGGCTGGTATTTCTGATAGAGATGCAGCATGGTTCCCCAGACATGGTAATCCAGAGAATTTAGATCGGGAGAGTTTGGAGGCCATTCATTCTTCTTAATGAAATCCGGGTTTCTCTCGCTGATCCGTTCCTGTGCATGACGAGATGCATGAGCCGGAGAACCATTCTGCTGAAAGATGAAACCGTTTGGTAGAAGAGCATAGCAATCATAAAACAGCTCAGGAAGAAAAGTATTGACGTAGTACTAAGAGTTTACCTCTACCCCTTCGTCAATGAAGTGCAATTTGCCCTTACCGTTGTAGCAATCGCCATTTTAAGTAAAAATGGTGGTTGCTCTGCTGAAACTGGCATAACAGGCCAATTTATGTACCAAAATTGATGAAAATTGGCCACACCATCCGACATTAGTTCTTTAGTAATTGGTAAAAGTTTTATTGGAAAATATTAACAGTAGCCTGAGATATTCAAATTTTTGCAGGTGTAATCATTTTTTACTCACCCTGTATATACAGTATACGGTATATATATGTATGTAGATATATTATAAATATATATATATATATATACTTGTATGTATACATATATATTATACAGTATATACACTGTATATATATGTATATATATTTTTACACTTATATACATGATGTATGTCACTAAGTATGTCGTAGATTGACCTTGTTATCGTTGCACTAAGTTGAGCAGTGCAGATTCCATTCCGGTCATTCATCTCTCACAAAGTGCACATGTAATACATTGAACTCTAGATAATTGAGCAATGATCGCTCTTTAGACATTGTTGTTCTAGATCTTAGTTCATCAAACTTTGACAAATGATTTTAGTACTAAATTTACGACACTTTGTAGTTATTTTCTACAGACTGATAATGATCTTGATCACAAAATGTCTCATGGGCATAGTGCCAATGTGCGTATGTTCACGATTATAGGATATTAATTGTAGTAGAAGGCATTCTATTCATTGCAAAAAATAATACATAGTGAACTCATCTCAATGATATGCACAATGCAATATAGAACTAATCTCAACCTTTTTAGCACTCTTACAATTGAAATCCATGCTTAAAACTGGCAATGTAACGTCCTTTTATTATCTCCATTTTTAATTTTATTAATATTAGGTGGGTTTAACGTAAATATCCGAAGCCCGTAGGGCTTCAAATCAAGACGTTGAACACGATCATCGCTGTGGTTGACAAACTGACCGACCAACCCAAGACTAGACTGAGTGATGATCCAGTTCTCAATGAGACAAACATGCAATCAGATATCTAATTTGCGATAAAAAAAGCTAAGGTTAACGTCAGATTCCTTACTCGAAAGCTATATCACTGACGAGCGAACCCAGGATTTGAACCCAAACATACTGATCCGCGGTCGAATATCGTAACCGACGGCGCCACTGCCTTTTGCCGAAAGATTTGTAGAATACAGCCAGTATCAGAGCTCAGTCGCTAAATTGATATGATATCCAATTGATATTACAACCATATCAAAATTTTCAGATTTTATTACCTAATTATTTCACTAGCATTCAACTCATGGATAACAAATAAAGTAAAAATATTATACCAGGTTTCTTACTTCAGATTGGTAATAAAAATAAAATCTTGTAAAAGCCGTTTTAGATTGGTTGGATGTACATGTAGTCATGTGTAGTCAGTAAGGAAACCTGATTAACATGAGATCATCGGTTCAGACAGTATGTCGCCCCAATGCCAAATCTGTTATACAATAAATGACGAGACGATTTATGATGCGCCTGCTCGAAGGAAGCCCAAGGATAGGCTCTGATGTGTGCCTCAGTGAATGACTAACTATCGAACTGTAATTAATTACCAGAAACCTTTCCCTCCATCTACATTTATAGTTTCTCTTATTCAGCCCTATAGATTGAGGCAGAAAAAGCTGGTAAAGCTAATGTTAACGTCAGTTTCCTCACTCTAAAGCGATATCAGTGACGTGAGAGCCCAGGATTTGAACCCCGCATATACATGCACATGTAAAGATCTCCGGTCGAATATTTATTAATTTATTTCATTTATCATACTCATATCACAATTGGCATACACAATAAGCAGTTAGGGCGCATGAACGGAAATAAAGGCCCACAAGTGGCACTTACATTTTCCGAATTTTGATTTTGAGCAGATCTCAGAGATAAAAGAGGCGGTAGAACCTAAATGTCTTCAACTAAAAGAGGTGGCAAGAATCTAAATGCCTTCAACTAAACTAGGCGTAAGAACCTAAATGCCTTCAACTAAAGGAGGCGGTAAGAACCTAAATGTCATAAGCTAAAGGAGGCGATAAGAATCTAAATGTCTTCAGCTTTCACGTTCAGTTTTCTGAAAAATCCTTGTGACAAAAGTATTTTTTTCTGACAATCTTTGACTCAATCCTAGCCATCACGCTGTTGTATAACTGTATTACTGTCACTACCATTCAATACAACGTCGTTGCTGTCACTCTGTAAGAACACAATCAGTCGATTCTCTAACCTATGCCAGCGATTAGGAGCATTCTCTAAATAGACTGTCTTCCGACGAGAAGAGCTTTGTGAGAGCCCATTATGGTCGCTTTGCTGTTTGATTTACGTGTACCTTAACACGTCGTTTTACTAGCTTTCTTTGTCGCCATATTTAGGCGTTAACTACGCTTAAATTCTTCTACATAATAATACGACAAATTCTCGAGCTACTGTAGTAAGAGTGAATATAGTAAATGTCCTTAATACAACGACAGGTTGCCCCCGGTGCGGGAGTGTTAAGCATGGAGTCACGTAGAGAATGATAGAGGCAAAAGAGAAACACTAACATTAGGACATACTGACTCTACCAAGACGACTTACCGATATCCCTGACATCATTCTAGTATGAGGAAACGGACGTTAAACCTTTATAATTATTATTACTACTACTACTTAACTCCACTCTGATAGGTTGCAAGCGAAGGCTCGTTGAAAACGTATATTTGATTTATTAGTTATCTCTTTTTAATGTTCTGCCTAGTGGCAGGCCCAGCATACTCCTATTCTGTTTTTACACTTCATAAAAATCAGTGCAATTAATCCTTCCTATACGTACTGCTTTATTCACGCCTAAATGTAGCCTTTGGCTTCGGTAAAATGTGGTTTCTGAGGATACTTTCCACTGCTTTCTTAAATTCTTGCTCAATCTTCTCTGACGACACGTACAGTTTACAGATGATCTAAACTTAGTGGGCCGGGCGTAACTTGGGGAAATTTATTAATTAAAGGGGTTAAAATTCACTTTATAATAAAAGAGACTCTATGATAATATTTATCACTTATAATGTCAAAGGCTGAAGATAAACGTGGATTGTCGCCTTTTTCATGCAACAGAACATGTCAATAACTGGATGAGTATTGGATATCGGATCTTTCTATTGACTGGTTCTGCTCATGCCTAGTGTTATTTTATGTCACGTGCTTTAAATTTTGCTCTAGCCTAAAGAAACTGGAAACCACAAGAGCTTTATGAAAATATAGGCCTAGTGGCAGGCTCTGAGCTTATCTTAAACGTTTTTTGCAACAAATAAATTGCAGAAAATAGTCGCATAGTATGAGTAGAAGATTAAATATAATAGTCTCTGCAGCAAGTTTTAAAATACAATTTCATCAAATTGAAAACTATGACAAAAATTTAGTCTTCAAAAGTAGAATTTTTTTTTCATTGATATTTACATAATAGTGCCGCTCTGCATATTTATACTGTGCATGCGCATTTGTAGTGATAGGTTTCAGCATCTCGTTATGAACAACCACTAGATCTAGTCTCTTTGGGGTATACTGGGATCAGTAAACTTGCAAGTACTGATTACACCGTAAGGCTTGGACAACTCTGCCTCATCGAACGATCTCGATGGACTCTCGTCCTGATTAAGTGACGAATCCAATGAATTAGTGCAAGATCTTGACCTATCCAGACATCTAATTCCACTGGAGAGATTTGCAAACTGCAATCGTTTAGCTTCAGCAAGAGATTTAGGTTTAGGTGAACCACTACCAACACTGAAGTGCCTTTCTTGTGGATTCCTGAAACGCCCTGCGATATCACCCATTGAGAGCCAGCTGGTTGATTCAAAACTTCTTCTTGGTTTGGCCTCCTCAGAGCCAGCTCGTAGCTGATCCGTCCACTTGTCTTCCACTACGGTGAAGGACTTAGTGTTCGGACGACGCTCCAGCCTTCGAATCCTGACCCGTGGCACGTGGGGTTCCTTATCGCCGTCAGAGTCTTCGCCAGGCTGAGGCAAGGGATCGGAATACTCCAGGCGGGCTCGGCTGCGAGGAAACGTGGAATAGCCGAAGCTTCTTCTTTGAGGGGTTGTGCTCCAGTCAGCTTTGTCGATTAGGTCTTCGGATTGCTCGGAGGATGAGGGAAAGGATTTCAAAGTTGACGTCTGATCGTATAAATGAGAATTACTGCACGAATCAAGCTGGTATTGTGATCTATTATGATACTTTCCGTGTTCTGGAACAATCATGTTCTCGTGAGTTGTTAAGTCTGCTCTCATGTCTTCACTACTGTTTCCTTTTGAAGAGATTTTCCTTCTGTAAGAAGTGATCATGATATCTTTTCCATCTGTAAATGCAACCTCTACGACTGACGACAACTGCATTGTTATTCTCTGAACAACGTTCTCACACTGGATGAAGTCTCCTTGGTTATATATTACAGTAGATTCACTTGAATATAACCTTCCATTCCACCTCAGAGCTGGAGAGCTGCGTCTAACCTGCACCTCAGTCCTAGGCTCTTCATAGCTGGACACTGGTGATCTCTCTGTGATGAAATCAACACTATCGTACTGCTCCATATATCCATCTTTACTTCTCCTTGACGCTATTCTTGTTCGAATCCATTCATTTCGTTTTTCTTTCCCACTTTTGTTTCCATAAGGTGTGGGCGAAACTCCTTGTTGTTCTTCAAGGTTTTCAGTACCTACTGCTGCATCACTTATTCCAGATTCTGTCTGTTCTACTGGAAGATATTCTTCAACTGGGTAGTCTCTTGAAATAGTTTTAATTTCAATTCGATCATCTCTTAAAGGTGACAGGACTGATTCGATTTTGCGGTCATCTGCAGCGTCTCTTTGAATTTGTACGTCGCTTTCCACAGTCATAGAAGATTGGTCGCAGGCGAAATCGTCCAGAGGGATTTCAACATTTTCTTCGCAACTTCTCACATTATCCAGTCTGTAATTCAATTCTCTGTCAGCTTCAGATACTAATGTGGTGTTCATATTGAAAGGTGCCTTCAATTGTTTATCTGGTAATTTATTATGTGATAAATCTGACGAACCTGCCTCTTCCTCTGAGATCTCTGCTCTCTCATTCTCATTCCCCTCGCCTTCAACTCTCTCGACGGAATTTTCATCTTGTTTAAATTCATTAGAACCTCCGCTAAGCTTGGAAGAGGATAAAATCGAAGTAGTCGTCTCCTCGTTCTCATCATATTCAAGAATTCTGTTGACAAATGGAGACGCTTTAGCTAAAGACTCACACATTTCAGTCAAGTGACCTGCCGCCACATTGGGCTCCATATTCATGTCTGCATCAAAGTGATCCTTGTCAGCCGACTCCGTGCTGTTAGATGGAATGTATATGGCGTTATCAGGAAGCAAGGTCATGGACAAATCATCTGAGCATGCAGTGTTCTTTTTGTCGGCGACCAGTTGAGTCTCAGGGATTTGTTCGGTTTCGACAGATAAACTATCTTTAGGTTTATCAGTTGCTGATTCGATGTCAAAATTCTGCGTCATATCAGTAATGCTCTGCTCAACTGGATGTTGTTGTTTATTAACAACTGCTGCATCAATGTCTTGTTGTTTATCAACAACTGCTGCATCAATGCCTTGTAGTTTATTAACAACTGCTGCATCAATGTCTTGTTGTTTATCAACAGTTGCTGCATCAATGTCTTGTTGTTTATCACCAGCTGCTGCATCAATGTCCTGTTGTTTAGCAACATCTGCTGCATCAATGTCTTGTTGTTTATCAACATCTGCTGCATCAATGTCTTGTTGCTTATCAACATCTGCTGCATAAATGTCTCGTTGTTTATTAACAGCTGTTGCATCGTTGTCTTGTTGTTTATCAGCAGCTGCTGCATCAATGTCTTGATGGTTCTCAGCAGCTGCTGCATCAATGTCTTGTTGTTTATCAACAACTGCTGCATTAATGTCTTGTTGCTTATCAGCAGCTGCTGCATCATTGTCATGATGTTTCTCAATAGCTGCTGCATCAATTCCTTGTAGTTTATTAACAACTGCTGCATCAATGTCTTGTTGCTTATCAACAGCTGCTGCATCAATGTCTTGTAGTTTATCAGTAGCTGCGGCATCAATGTCTTGTTGTGTATCAGTAGCTGCGGCATCAAATATGTTATTAGTAGGAGATGCCATATATTCTTCGCTTTCAAATTCAGCTGCTTCGTTGCTGTGAAGCTGTCTGTCAGCTGCTTCATTGCTGTCAATCAGTTTGTCAGCTGCTGTATTGCTATCCCGCAGTTTGTCAGCTTTTGTTGTCTCATTTGTTCTGCTGACCTCTGGCTGTGTGTCAGACAGCTGCTTATTCTCTACAACATCCACCTGCGGGTGATGCTGCATGTCGACAACTGCTGTGTAATGACCATGTTGCCTTTTATCAGCTACTGGACTTAGTACTAGTTCATTTACTGCAACTGCTGCATCAAAGTCAAGCTGCTCCTCGGCAGCTGTTGCACTAGTCACTTGTTGATTATCGGCAACTGCTGCATCAAAGTCAATTTGCTCCTCGGCAGCTCTGGTATAAAAAATTTCTTCATTAGCGACAACAGCTGCGTCAAAGTCATGTTGATCTCCGGCAACAGCTGCGTCAATAATCAGCGGGTTATGCGGGATAGTTATATCTGTGCTATGTGCCATATCAGCTGAGCTATAGGCGTGTTGTTTATCATCAGCTCTCCTATCAATGTCTTGTTGTTTATCATCAGCTTTCTTATCAAGATCTTGTTGATTATCATCATCTCTCTTATCAAGATCTTGTTGTTTATTATCAGTTCTCTTATCAAGATCGTGTTGTTTATCATCATCTCTCATATCAAGATCTTCTTGTTTATCATCAGCTCTCTTATCAAGATCTTGTTGTTTATCATCAGATCTCTTATCCATGTATTGTTGTTTATCATCAGCTGTCTTATCAAGATCTTGTTGTTTTTCATCAGGTCTCTTATAAATGTCTTGTTGTTTATCATCATCTCTCCTATCAAGCTCTTGTTGTTTATCATCATCTCTCTTATCAAGATCTTGTTGTTTATCATCATCTCTCTTATCAAGATTTTGTTGTTTATCATCAGCGCTCCTATCAAGATCTTGTTGTTTATCATCATCTCTCTTATTAAGATCTTGTCGTTTGTCATCAGCTCTCTTATCAAGATCTTGTTGTTTATCATCATCTCTCTTATCAAAATCTTGTTGTTTATCATCATCTCTCTTATCAATGTCTTGTTGTTTATCATCAGCTCTCTTATCAAGATCTTGTTTATCATCAGCTCTCTTATCAAGATCTTGTTGTTTATCATCATCTATCTTATCAAGATCTTGTTGTTTAGCATCGTCTCTCTTATCTAGATCTTGTTGTTTAGCATCAGCTCTCCTATCAAGATCTTGTTGTTTATCATCATCTCTCTTATCAAAGTCTTGCTGTTTATCATCATCTCTCTTATCAATGCCTTGTTGTTTATCATCAGCTCTCTTATCAATGTCTTGTTGTTTATCATCAGCTCTCTTATCAAGATCTTGTTGTTTATCATCAGCGCTCCTATCAAGATCTTGTTGTTTATCATCATCTCTCTTATTAAGATCTTGTCGTTTATCATCAGCTCTCTTATCAAGATCTTGTTGTTTATCATCATCTCTCTTATCAAAATCTTGTTGTTTATCATCATCTCTCTTATTAAGATCTTGTCGTTTATCATCAGCTCTCTTATCAAGATCTTGTTGTTTATCATCATCTCTCTTATCAAAATCTTGTTGTTTATCATCATCTCTCTTATCAAGATCTTGTTGTTTATCATCAGCTCTCTTATCAAGATCTTGTTGTTTATCATCATCTCTCTTATCAAGATCTTCTTGTTTATCATCAGCTCTCTTATCAAGATCTTCTTGTTTATCATCAGCTCTCCTATCAATGTCTTGTTGTTTATCATCGTCTCTCTTATCAAGATCTTGTTGTTTATCATCATCTTTCTTATCTAGATCTTGTTGTTTATCATCGTCTCTCTTATCAAGATCTTGTTGTTTATCATCAGCTCTCCTATCAATGTCTTGTTGTTTATCATCAGCTCTCTTATCACAATCGAGTATTCTATCAACAGCTGCTATTTCGTTGAGTACATTTGCAACAATTGATATGTCACAATCTTGTGTAAGTTTTAATTCACTATCATCGTCCTCAAGTTGCTCTTCACCCACATCTTCTGACTCTGTGTAGTTTGACTTCTCGTCAAGGGGCGACAAATCAGTTAATCGTTGAATGTCTTTGCTTATGTTGGGTTTAAATTCTTGATTCAAGTCTCCAGTTGTCATATTATTTTCTAGATTTACATTGTCGTCAGATGACTTATCGGTGTCCTCTGGTTGAGTAATACTAGTTATTGATTTATCACTATCTTTTAGACTGATATCATTTGTTGGTTTATCTGTATCTTGTAGACTGATATCATTTGTTGATTTATCAACATCTTGTGGACTGATATCATTTGTTGATTTATCAACATCTTGTAGACTGATATCATTTGTTGATTTATCAACATCTTTTAGACTGATATCAATTGTTGGTTTATCAATATTTATTTGTCTGATATCAGAATTGAATAAACCAACAGATTCGTTCTCATTTGCAACAACTGATATGTCGCAAACTCGTGTAAGTTTTAATTCAACATCATCGTCCTCATGACGCTCTTCATCAGCTATTTGCTTACTAGAAAAAAGCAGCCCTTCACCTTCCACTGATATTGAAATGTCATCTGAGGGACTGACCCGGCTTGTGCTATCACTGTTTCCCTGACTACTGATTGGGACCGTCATCTCAAGATCACCGCTCATTGTATCGTCGCTTTCTGTAAGCTCAGTGTTTACCTGATCTTCATGCGATGTTTTGTCAATACCTTGAGACACATCGTCCTTAGCTTCAACATCGACTTGTTTACCATTTCCTCCACACGTAACAGTAGCATGCTGCTCTACGTCATCGGGATCCCCTTCGCTGCCCAGTTGAGTGTCTTCAGAAAATCTCTTGTCAACCGCTTGTTCCTCATTCCCCAATTCCTCGTCAAGAGGGGCGTTATCACCGATCACCTTATCTGACTGGTTGGAACCGGTTAGAACCGGAGATTCCTGACTGATGCTGGCTGTTTCATTATCCACACCGGTTTCAGTATGATCATCTGTCATAATTTCGCCGAAGTTACAACGTTCTTCAAGTGCTTCATTTGCGTTCAGATGTAGTTCGTCAGCAACAGTAGTCTCACATTTGTTTTTCGTTTTTTCTTGCTGATAATCAAAAACTACTTGTCTATCTTCAAGTGATTCATTTTCGGACTCTTTCCGTTCCGTGGACACTTTTTCAATTGATCCTCGTAACGGAACCTCACAGCCATCAGCTGATTTCTGATTGTTAACGTTTTTTGTCTTATTCGTATCTTCTTTCTCAAGAAGTGCTGGGATATCTTCACCTTGTGGAATCTGTACCTCATCTGTTGAATTTCGAAGTTCTACCATTGGATCTTTCGATGATAATTTGGAAATTTTGCTTGCCTCGAAGTCAATTTTAATTTCAGCCGATTTCGTTATTTTTCCTGCAGTTTCAGTGAAGCTATCCAATGGATATTTCAAAATTTGTTGGTCTTCAGCTTCTCCCTTGTATGATGTTCCTGAGAGTGGTCCTTGATTTGCATTTTCAGATCTGTTTAAATCGAATGTTTGCTCTTTACAATCTTCGTCCACAATGCTACCTACTGTCTCACTGCTGGCGATATTTGAGGTATCAGAAAGCTCCATAGGTAAAAGCTCTCTGTTGTAGAACGTCTGCTGGTTTGTCTCCTTGAGAGCAAAGTCCTGAGATTGTGATTTTTGGTCATTTAATTCTTCGGAGGTTATTCCCAGTATTGGATATTTCACGCTTAAAGCTGAAACATTTCCTTCATCTTCTAAGAACGCTATTGTCATGTAGGCTTCGGGCAACTTGTTATCTAAATTGGCCAACAATGCCTTTTGCTCTGCGTCAATGGCTTCCAGTTCTGTGAAGGTTAAAGATTTTGGATTTACATTTACACTCGGAAATTCGCTGGCATTGTGCTCATTGTCAGTTGAAGAAATTGATGCAAATCTCTCTGGACTGAATTCTGATTTGTCATCAGCTTTATGGCACTGACCAAGCGCATCGTATGTTAATGAAATATTCTCGTCTTTGGTGATATGGTCATGCAATTCAGGTAATTTACCTTTGAGTTTAGCCACTTTAGACTCAAACGTAGGAATATAGTCAGGTCGTTTTTGAGTTTCAGAAGGTTCAACCGCTGACTCATATGGCTCCACATTATAGTCCTGAGCCAGCTTCTCTTTATTCGGCACTTCCTCGTCAATTGAGTCACTGTTTTCTGCCCTTGTTGCAGGATCAACATCGGCTCCATCAGAGTTCTGTCTCGTTTCCTTATCAGCTCCCTCGGAGTTCTGTCTCGTTTCTTTGTCAGCTCCATCAAAGTTCTGTCTCATTTCTTTATCAGCTCCTCCAGAGTCCTGTTTAGCTTCATTATCAGCTCCATCAGAGTTCTGTCTCATTTCATTATCAGCTCCATCAGAGTTCTGCCTCATTTCAATATCAGCTCCATCAGAGTTTTGTCTCATTTCATTATCAGCTCCTTTACAGTTCTGTTTCATTCTAATAACGTCCAAAGTATCTTTGGTGGTGAATGTCGGGATAACGATGGTGGAGTCATGTTCCGCATCTTCATCAATCTGCTCCATTTCCAAGTATGGATGAGACGGAAGTTCCTTCATGATTTTATCGTCTATGAAATCAAGAATTTCTTTTCCGTGATCATCTGTGGTATCATAGTCTTCCAACACTCTAATTTCCTGTGAGATCGCTTGAAATTCGTCATCTTCATAATCGCCTTTAGATTTTATATAGTTTTCTTCAACTCTTGACTGGATGTCATCTGTAAAATCCTGAGATGGAGTCGATGAAATGTCGTCGTCAAGTCCGTCCAAAGTTATACTTTCTGACAGAAATTCTCTTTCTATATCGTCAATATCTTC
This sequence comes from Enchytraeus crypticus, assembly GCA_905160935.1. Classification (NCBI taxonomy): domain Eukaryota; kingdom Metazoa; phylum Annelida; class Clitellata; order Enchytraeida; family Enchytraeidae; genus Enchytraeus; species Enchytraeus crypticus. The sequence continues at coordinate 512,768 of CAJHZI010000612.1, forward strand.
CGGTATGTTTATTTCTTCTTCGCAACTGTCCTGTATTCCCTCTGATATTGTATTACCCTTATGTTCTCTCTTCCGTCTAAACCAAGCTTTCAGTCTCTCTATCAGTCTTTCCAACGCTGACTGCCTGTTAGTCAAGTCAGACTCTTTTACCTCCGAGCCCTCGTCGATGGTATGCTCTCTCAAGGGTTCCAGCACGGCTTCCTCGTTGACTTCAAAGCCGCACGATCCGGTGTCAGAATGTTGTCTAGCTTCACTCATTTCTGCAGTGGCTGGAAACTTTGTAGACTCAGTCCTTGAATCGTCCTTGATTTGACTCAGAATCTGATCTTTCTCCAAATCCCCATCCTCAGACACTTGATTCTCTTCACTGGATTCTTTTGCAGCATCTCCAGCAGCATCATATCCAGTATGATATTTAGTATAACCTCCAGTATCATCTCCTCTGTTATTAACATTAGCTTTAGACTCACCTTGCTTTCTTACAATGTCAATTTCTCTATCTGATTCAATTTCAACGGAAGATTCCTTTTTTCTTCCGAAAAGACCCTTGAAACGCCCGATGAAACTATCCTTGCCACTGTCACCTGAATCCATCTTCCCCATAGCATCAGCAATGGCTACATGGGAATCTTTCTCAAGATCTTCAAATGCCATCACTACAGTATTGACAGAGGTGGTGGACGACCCAGATGAAGTTTCCTCCTGCAGAATTTTATCAGAGTCAGTCAGTTCGTCTGTACTGTCTCGCTCTTCGGTGTATAAATTACTGTGGTTGTTGATGATCGCTGTATCAGCAGCTTTGTTTAGACCTGTTGAGCTTTGTTTTGAATTGTCATTCTTAACTTTCAATCCTCTTGTGTCGCTATGGCTATTTTCGTCACTGGAAGGTTTGGTATTAGGCGAAATAGATGCTGGCTTTTCTTTGGAATTTGATAACTTCTTTCGCTTCATCTTATTGTTTACTCTTGAAACGTCGGTAGCCGGAGAACTGTCTTCAGTAGCAACATCAGAATGGCTTATCCCTTTCCCATACGAATCCCCCTTCTCTACGGCGCTCTGAGGCGCAGCTTCCTTCGAGAGATACTCTCTATATGGAGATGAACCTTTCCTTAGGGCTTTTAGTATATCTTCCTCCGAAGTGCCCTCACCGAAGAACAAGAATGGCAGAACGATTGGAATGACAGCATCATGAAGAACTCCCACTGTAACCTCTCCATGCGTAGGTCTTCTTCCTTTCAAGTTAGGCCAACCGTTTGATACCACTTGACCATCCTTTTCTTTGTCTGAACTATCTGACAGATCTTCCAGCTCTGTCTCAGAAGTGTTTCCATTCAACTCAGACTCAGAGAGCTCATCTAGTTCTCTCTCTACCAGCTCTTGATAGCGATAAGCACGAGATATACTCCTACGAGCTAATTCAGGTTCGGTGGATGGTGAGCCACGAAACCCGAGGATCGAATCCGAGTCAAGATCTGTGGCGCCATTTGCCACCGGTGATAATTTAGAGGAGGATTTATCCTTCGCTCCCCTTCTACGCTTAGATCTACCAGGGCTGTTATCTCTGACGTTTGCCGGGGCTGGATTATAATCACGATATATGAGTGAATGCGAGAGAGCGTTTGCATTCATTGTCACGTCTAGGAATAAACACTTACATTAGGAGCCGATAGTATGTAAAATCAAAGTGTTTCATTTAATAATGACAACAATGCTCCCTTTGTTTACATTATTGCACATTCTACAATAGTACTTTTATCTCTACTGTCATAACTATTCTTTAAATTTTAAATCTACAAACATAAATAAATGCTAAAGTATTCAATCATGTAATTTATTACCAATATATAGATATAACTATACAAAAAAATTAACAGAGTAAAAAGTTTTATGATCTCGAAATACAATGATCCGTTTTAACCATAAGACAACAGTACTCCTGTGTCAGGCCCAAAAGGATAAAAGGAAGTTGATTTAAGTTTCCCTAAAGAATAGTAATTGCAGATTGTGTCTCAGTGGATATATTTGTTTGATTATCCTCTTGACTGTTAAATAAAAATAATTGCTTGATAGCCCTTCTAAAACCACACCATCTTCCACAGTAATAACCTAACCCTCTACTATTCAACCAACATCACTTTAAGTTCGGGCTATCAAATTAATTTTTAAAAACTAAATTTGTTAAAATTAACTACATGTTCGTAAATATTTTAACAATAGTCACTGCTGACTGACATCACAAATATTTCCAACTAGGAATACTATATATGTAGCGATCTTCCAATATCATATCCTATCAATATTGACGCTAATTATGACTGGAACAACAGCGCTTTCAATCAGTCCTTATATTACATTACTCTCAATTACAAACTTTTTGATCGCAGCTAATTAATCGGTGGATAGAAGCGACTTTCTGGAGGCAATATTAGCAAGTCACGGGTTATCTGATAGCTTTGCTTCAGTGGAGAAACTACGTAGAATTGTGCAAATAATCACGTGATGTCAGCTGCAGCTACTGGGTAACTCTGTCGATGCGGAGCATTGCTTTACTCTCTCAATGTGTTAGTATATTATTATGTTATTATATGTTAGTACCTTACACAACGATATTTTACAACATCATTTTAGAGTACAGTACAGTACATACAACACAGTACAATACAGTACAGTACAATACAGTACAATACAGTACAGTACAGCACAGTACAGTACAGAATTTACTACCATATTTTGCTTGTTTTTGTCAAACTTAATCTAGATGTTCGTAAATATTACAATTTGTGAAAATTTCGTAATTTCTTAAGCATATATATGATTATTTTATTAAGTGCAGTGGAGATGAGTTTATGTTGAATCTTCCAGTGGAACTTTCGAGGCTAGCCTTTAAAGGAAACAGCCACATTACGTAGGAGAGATTAAAGAATTGCTCTATATCTTAGTGTTGTTTGATATATTTTATATCTTATATTCTATATCTATGAACATACCACATCTGCTGTGGCTTTTGGTTGGCTTGATTACTTTTGTTTCCTGGTTAAGAAATGCCGTCGAATCCGTTCTGCATATAAAGCGAACTCAAAATTACCTATAAATATGGTTTAGTGGAAACAATTGGATATGATTTTATAGTTATCCTTCCACGGACCTGCAAATAAAAATTGAGGCATTCGTAACAATGTTTAGAATACATGCGAAATGCGACAAGTTGAATCTTTTCTATAAACAAAGTCATAGATCCGCACAGCAAAGTAAAACTTCGATTTCGCAAAATAGTTTTGCCTTATAATAATCATATGCACTACTACGCTGTTGAAACCTGTAGGCCTATTATCACGTGATTTATTTAATGGTCTACATATATACATATACATGTATATGTAGAAACCTTAAATGCAATATATAGTTAAATTATCATCCATACTGTAATGCATTTTTAATACCCAGCTAATATCTGACACACAGCTAATACACAGCTAATATCTGACACAGCTAATACACAGCTAATATCTGACACAGTTAATACACAGCTAATATCTGACACAGCTAATACCCAGCTAATGTCTGCCACATAGCTAATACCCAGCTAATATCTAACACAGCTAATACACAGCTAATATCTGACACATAGCTAAAGCTCAGCTAAAATACGACTCACTGCAACTATAATATGATAGTTTTTATTCAAATTTCAAATATTGCGGTGAGATTAAATTTTCAGCAGGTGTGTACTAAGTTTTAATGCAACCCCCCCCCTCTTCACAAAATTCGTAAGCCCCACTTGTCTACAGTAACTGTATTTATCTGCCCTGGAAGCAAAAACTCTTTTGATCAGCAGCTCAGCAACAGATAGAAATCTGTTACATCAGGCATAAACAAGCCTACAGCCTGATATCTGTATGAAATATGAGTTAAATGTGCACAATGCGTCTCTAAATATGTACAGATATCGATTTGAAGACAACGAGATGAATAACAGACTAAAACCACACCACACCTGTGCATTCTGGTAGTGGATACAGCTCTAATATAATACAAAAAATAGTTAAATTCGAATGATACTAAAATAGCAGCCGTTATTTTCTTGCTCTTAATCTCTCAAGAATAAATATAGAAATATGGAATTCAAAAAATAATATAAAATCCGTAGCGATGCGTTAGTATAAATTATGGTTGTAATTATTATAATAAAGTAATATCTGATCCGAACCTGCAGCCACTTGCAGAGAGACAAAGAGAGAGGGAGAGATAGAGAGAGAGAGAGAGAGAGAGAGAGAGAGAAAGAGAAAGAAAGAGAGAGAGAGAAAGAGAGAGAGAATGAAAGAGAGAGAGAGAAAGAGAACGAGAAAGAGAGAAAGAGAGAGACAGAGAGAGAGAGAGAGAGAGAAGGAGAGAGACAGAGAGAGAGAGAGAGAAAGAAAGAGAGAGAGACAGAGAGAGAGAGAGAGAGAGAGAGAGATAGTCTCGTTTACTTTTGGATTCGCCTAGCTGCACATGATATATAGCATATATTTGTAGAGTTATTTTTCAGGGTTTTTCGTATTCATCTCCTTACTACCCTAATATTCATAATTGGTGTGTTTTGATTTGACATGTAGCCGACAAATCTAATTTCAGAACAATGTAGAATTCAGTGGCCACAGTACGTAGATCTGAGTATTTGAAATATCTACGTCTCTTCAAATGCTCGCTCAAAACTCTTATCTTAACTAAATACTCTGTTGATAAAAAGATACAAATTTGTCTCCTTTCTCCATCGTTTGGAGAAGATTAATTTTGTATCAATCCAAGCGTATTCTTCATATGCATGCTTACTTGACGAAGCCTTGCATAATAATATTCTGTATGCATACGCATATATTATGCATCAAGCTGACAGCTGCATGACTCGATTGAGTAGCTCTGCTTATTGGTTAAACACGCTTGTAAAGCTGTAATCAATATTTTTATATATTGTGATCTTGTGATAGATTGTGCATGTCAGCAAAAATATCCTTGCATCTGCTCTAACTCTACAATAGCCTAGGTCCAATAAACCAAAAGAATTAAACGATGAGTCATTGCATAATTATTTCCAGCAGCAATATCATCCTAGAAAAAATATTGCCCTAGCAACCATATCATCCTGACAACACTATCACCATAGCAATACTATCATCCTAGCAACAGTATCATCCTGGCAATAATATTGTCCTAGGAACAATTTCATCCTAGCAACACTATCACAATATCAAAAATTTCATCCTAGCAAATAATAGTGTCCTAGCAACAATATCATCCTAGCAACACTATCTTCCACAGCAATAATATCATCGTAGCAATAATGTTGTCCTAGCAACAATATCATCCTAGCAACACTATCGCCATAGCAACAATATCATCCTAGCAATAATATTGTCCTAGCAACAATATCACAATATGAAACAGTAAATGTCTTGTTTCACAATGCAACCACTAATATCTATCTTATATCCATCTCTTTTATCTAATAAGGTAGCTAACGCTAGTTAGCTAGTAGAGCAGCTAATTGTTATGTTAGCTATTATTATATATTAGTACATACAGTTGATTGACACTGGGATCACTTGATATCCGGAGACATAACCGTCAGATGCTTCACTTTTTTGGTAACCAGTCCCAACGAAGTATTCGAAAAACTGGTCGAGTCACTTATATAATAATTAGCAAATACAGATGATATTAGCAATTACATAATAAATTATAAATTACATAGTAAAGTGGTAATTACATAGTAAATTATTATTAGTAATTAGTATTAGTGGTACTTTATTAAAAGCAAAAGCTAAAGCCACTTTTAACGTTAGTTTCCTGATGAAATTCAACTCAATTTTAGTTTGATTTAGGTGAAAATCTGTAATAGCGCAGCTACTTGTATATCTAACGCCTTGAAGAGATGACGTCTTGAAGAGAAGCCTTTAGGACTTTTGAGCTTGAAGTTAAACCCACATCATCATCAATATTATCGACTAAATATAACTCACCGTTTGAAGCCGTATTGTTGCCACTGAACTATGGATTGCTTTCTCTGTAGAATTGTTCTTTAAACTATCAATTAAAAATAGCATTCAGACCAATTACCAAGGGGTCAGAATTCTTTATAGTAGATCACATATTATAATCATACTAGATAATATCTTCTTCCAAAGAAACTTATTAGAACTTTCTTGCACAGCAGCAGATGAATAAATATCATTGATTTCTTTTGACAGTATTTACAGAAATAAAATTTCAAATAGGGTAAAATTTCAAATGAAAAACAATCAAGTTTTTAAAACAATTTAAAACGAATCCCAACTAGCATTCATCCATTGACGTTTAACGTCAGATAAAAGACATCTCTGTTACGACATGTTTCTATCGAGTCAGGAACACTGAGGGGGTAGTGGGGAAGAGTCAAAACAATGGGTTGCTAGGGATGGCGCAGCGCTGCATGAAGCCAGTTCTCGTTTTATTGGAATCCTGTCAGCATCGACTGGCATAAGTTAGGCGCTTCCCAGGATCACCAGGGTGCGCTGAGGTGTGGTCTGGTACTGTGGGACTAGGGATGACTCTATAAGCTTATATTAACGTCAGTTTCCTCACTCGAAAGCGATATCAGTGACGGGCGAACCTAGGATTTGTACCCCGCACATACTGATCCGCGGTCGATTATTCTATCGACTTCTCCACTGGTTCCAGCCAGTGTCAATGCTAGACATGTAACCGAGAGTTTGATAGAAATTGTGATTCTGGAGGTTTAGAGCACCTGGTACAGTATGCGCATCATATACGAAGTTAAGTAAAGTTTAGTTCGGTTACTACGTGGGTGGGTGACCAATTTGGAAGACCAAGTGCAGACCGATTTCAATAGAAACCCAGGATGATGTTGATAGGTTATCAGCGTGTATTACATTGTACTATACTGCATCGTACTATTTATGGTCAATTCATATGTTTATAACAACAAGAAGTTTTTGAAATTATTTAGTAGGACATATTGGTTTGATTATTGTCCTGGATTTCATTCTCTGTTCTGCTGACCTGGAACTCAAGGTCAGGCACACCACGAGAGGTCACTCACCCTCGCGAAAGGTCAATCACCACCCACGAGAGGTCATTCACCCCACGAGAGGTCAATCACCACCCACGAGAGGTCATTCACCCCACGAGAGGTCATTCACCCCACGTGAGGTCATTCACTATCACGATAGGTCAGTCACCCCACGAGAGGTCATTCACCCCCACGAGAGGTCATTCACCTCCACGAGAGGTCATTCACCCCAACGAGAGGTCAATCACCCCCACGAGAGCTCATTCACCGCACGAGGGGTCATTCACCGCCACGAGATGTCATTCACCCAAACGAGAGGTCATTCATTCCCACGAGAGGTCATTCACCCCACGAGAGGTCATTCACCGCCACGAGAGTCATTCACCGCAAAGAGGTCATTCACCATCACGATAGGTCAGTCACCCCCACGAGAGGTCATTCACCCCCACGAGAGGTCATTCACCCCAAAGAGATCAATCACCCCACGAGAGGTCAATCGCCACACGAGAGGTCATTCACCCCAACGAGAGGTCAATCACCCCCATGAAAGGTCATTCACCCCCACGAGAGGTCAGTCACCCCACGAGAGGTCATTCACCCCCCACATCAGGTCATTCACCCCTACGATAGGTCAGTCACCCCACGAGAGGTCATTCACCTCAGACTGAGTCACCTCATGACGTCGCCTGCAGTGGAATGGATGTTTACGTGTTGGTCTCAGTTCTAGCTCCTTTCTAACACACATAATAATAACATACATTATAGTGAAATGATCAACTACGTTGATATCTATCACTTTTAATACCACATGTTAAACCCGTTAGGCAATTTTGTCCATTTTCCGTGTATCCAGTCCAGTGAATGTCCGAGATTTTACTCTCAGATCAGCGCGGCTGGGATTCGAACTCACGAGGGTTCAATTCACCTCAAGATCTGTCATTTAAACTTCATGACGTTATCTACACCTCTAACCATTACGCTATTGAGACATTCTATCCTTGATTACCAGTAATAGTGGTAGAAAACATCATGAATGATAACTTCGTTTTAAAGCACGCTGTTTTGGAGTTTCAGAGGTTAACGTATTGCATGTATATGCAGGAGTAAATGCTGTTGTACGGGAAATACTTCAAGACTATAAGTAGAAACCAAAGCCATTTGAGGTCCTTTAATTAATGATCACTTAAATATCGACCTGTCAGTAGATGGCATCATCTTAAGAGTTCTACAGTTTAAAATCAATGTATTTCTTAGATTTGATTATTAGTAGGCAACTATTTAAAGAAAAACTTAAACGTGTTGTTTCTACATAGATAGAGAAATAAATGAATGATAATTTGTTTAAGAAGCTTCACAGCCAGATTGATGGAGTACTGCAAGGACAATACAGATTTTGTAGTGTCACCGATTTCTTGAAAAGATTTTATTTCTTGAAGCCAGCACTATTTCTCCGATAATGTGATTGTAATTTCATTCCGACTGCTTAACTTTAACATGAAGAGCAAAACAGTTTGCTGAAGGCTGTGCCAGTGATCATTTAATAGTTTTGGTTAGGGGGGGGGGGGTTGGCTGCTAGAGCCGAATAAGGCCTGAGTCATGGATTAAATGGGGTCCGAGAAACTATGCAGGGACGTCACCAATATTAACATACCTCCGTTTTCCTAATGCTCATAAGACCTACCACATGAGCTACGTAGTTTCCTTTCTTAGTTGCAGTTTTTGTTGTTTTCATTAGTTCCTTCATTCCTCTCAATGGTTATTAGTAATCGTTGCCTTTATTCGTCTCTTATCTTTCTCTTATCTTTTGTTAGCAGATGCAAATCTACATAATATAACTCAAGTCAATAGGAATTTGAGTTTCGTATCTCTCATTTAGTAGAACACTTGAGATAACGACACACAGTTATGAAACAATTTTTTCTTTTACACCGATATTTGACTGATTAAAGGTTTTCCAGTATGATAAAAACTCTGAGGCCTTTTCTTAAAGAGACCCTATTAGACCTTGGTCGTTCTGTTAGCGAGCTTTCTTGATAAATGGAAGGCCATCGGTTCAAATCCCAGTCAGCATGTCTTTCTTGGTGTACCAGTTTGTATGGATACAGATGTTAAAATTATCGAATAGCGTTATAATCTTACTGCAGATTTTAGTATTAATTAACTAATCAATCGAAAGACTTCTTAATTTAATGAGTCCATTCAGTTTTACCTAATAAATTTCTCAAATATCATAAGGTCACCCTACCACGGAATACTTTCTTGTCTCTTTAAACTCTCGAGTAGTCTAAAAAGATTTCGTTAAATACCGATCAGTAGATGCAAAGCAGATAAGATCTTTACTATTTTTACTAATAGTAACAATTAAAACTATCTAGGAATCACATTAATGTCTCTGAAGGGAATTAACTCAAAGCTCTCCATTTAAACCATAGAGGCATAAACATATAAAGCTTGATCAATCACGGTTATTTAGAGCTTATATAATATAGACTTTATAATAATAGTAATAATAATAATAATAATAAAGTTTAACGTACGTTTCCTCATACAAGGATGATGTCAGGGACGTCGTTACATTATATGACTTTATCTCTGCTCTTTATTTGAGAATCATCTCGCTGCCTGAGGGACTTCATCAAGTCGAGTATTATTTAAGGAGTTGCAGTAGTCTATGACTGGACGAGGGGCCCAGTACCCTCCTCAGGCCGCCCTTGACTCTCAGCACCGGGCCCGGCCGGTCCTCCCCGGTAGCGAGAGCGGCGAGGGGCCAGTGGTTGCAGCCCGGTGTGTCGCAGGTGCTGTAGCAGACCTGGACGGGCTCGACCGTCGAGCGGTCGACACCGGGGCGGCACGTGGTGGGTAGAGACATGGGGCTGCAGTCCCGCACAAACCTCGTCAACACGCCTGCCACAAACAACCAGGGATTAGAGAATGAGAGAGAGAAACGTGTTTTAATTTCACAAAGTTTCACAGTGTAGTCACATCAACTAACATGTGACAAAAAATTAAATAAAAGTAAACACATATTATTGTGAAATGATCAACGATATTGATATCTATCACTTTTAACACCACATGTTTAATCCGTTTGGCAATCTAGACCATTTTCCGTATAACCAGTCCATTGGATGTCCGAGATTTTACTGTAAGATCAGCGCGGCTGGGAATCAAACCCACGAGGGTTCAATTCATCCCAGGATCTGTCATTTAAAATTAGTAACATAGTGTAATTAATTTAATGAATTAATTAAATTTAATTAATTAATTTAATTAATAATTAATTTAATGCAACAACATCAATGAACATGTGAAAAAAATTAAATAAGCATTATAAGAAAAAACAATAAGTGCAATACGTCCAGTAACTGTAAAATTGCGCTTAAGAAAATGAATGGTAATTTAATATATCAGCATACAAAAACTGTAAAGGAAAAAATCCAACAATTCATAAAATAACCTTGACGTGTTCGTAAGAGGCGAGTTAGTGAGAGTCAAGACTTGACGTTGTGTAGCGTTGGCGTTGCTATGAATTTGCTGCTAGCAACTGAGGCCACGTCACGAAATCCAGCTACTATGGAATTTTGTATGCTTCTAGACTATGCTAATTAAATCAGTTAATAGTTTAGTTTTAATCAATAATAATTCAATAAGTAAACAAACATCAACTAGATTAATTAATTAATCATTAATAATTAAGTAATTGATATCTAATAATTAATTAATTGATAGATCTATAGATTGATTGATAGATCTATAGATTGATCGATCGATTTATTGATTGATTGATCGATCGATTGATTAACTGATTGATGGATTGATTGATTGATCGATCGATTGATTGATCGTTTGATTGATCTAACCATCTAGATTGTAGAGACTCATTGTGATGCAATGATTCATGCCGACGGAGCAAGACTGTGGTTGAGGTGGGCGGAGTAAACATTCATCGACTCCTCCCTCTTCTACTGACTCGCACATTGAGCACTGCATACTCTCACCTGTCAATCAAACAGCATTTTTATTCATTTTATTCATTTTTATTTTTCTAAAATTGAATAAGCATTCATATTCAATTTTACTGAAGAAATAATTTAAATTATTAACTTTTAACCACAATTACATGTATAATATATGTATATGTATATATATATATATATATATATATATATATATATATATATATATATATATATTGAGTGTGATGATTTAGCAGATAGATAGAAGAGGGAGGTCGGATCTATTATACCAGGCAGTCAGGAGATTAACAAGAACCGATAAGAAAAAGAAAGGAGATGCAAAGAACATTAGTAGAATGGGTAAAGATGGGGAATTGAAGACAGAGCTGGAAGAAGTAAAAGGAAGATGGAGGGAATATGTAGAGGAATTGTATGATAAGGCTGGGAACCAGTTCAAGAGGATTTTAAAATAGAAGAAGAGAATATTATAGAAGACGATAAAAGGGGCCCCGATTTAATTAATGAAGGAGGAAATTTATTCTGCAATTAACAGTATGAAGAAGGGGAAGGCAGCCGGAGTAGATGAAATCCCAGCAGAATTCTTGAAAATGTTGGAAGTAGAAACACTCAAAAAGTTAATGGAGGTATGTATGTAAGTGTACAGTACAGGTATTTGGCCAGACGACTTTACCAAGTCAATGATGATACCAATTCCCAAAAAAGCCAATGCTGTGGAGTGTTCGGATTACAGAACAATCAGATTAATACCTCATGCATCGAAGATCTTATTAAGTATAGTAAATAATCTCATTCAGTCGAAAGCAGAGATGATATTGAGCAAGACACAATTTGGTTTCAGGAAAGGATGCGGCACAAGAGAAGCAATAGGAGTAATGTGGGTTCTTTGGGACAGAAGCTTAGAATATGAAAATGACGTTTTTGTATGCTTTGTAGACTTCGAGAAGGCCTTTGACAGGCTTGATTAAATAACGATGATGAATATCTTAAAGAGAATAGGAATTGACTGGAGAGATAGAAGATTAATTTTGAACTTGTACATGAATCAAAGAGCAGTAATCAAAATCCAACAAGAATACTAAGAAGAAGGCGAAAAAGAAGGTGGAGTAAGACAAGGTTGTAGCATTTCGCCGGTGCTGTTTAACATTTACGCTGAGGTAATGATGGAGGAAGCCATGGAAGACTTGGAAGAAGGAATAAAAGTAAGAGGGAATTTGTTACAAGATGTACGATTTGCAGATGACCAAGTAATGGTAGCGGGCAGCGAGATTGGATTGCAGAAGATAATGGATAGGCTGAATGATACTGCCCTAAGATATGGCATGAAGATTAATATAAAAAAGACGAAGGTTATGAGAGTGTCAATAATAAAGGTGAAGTTAATATCACAATAATGGTACAAATTGGAACGTTAAGGAGTTTTCAATATTTGGGTCATACTATACCGATGGGGGAAGTAGACAGAAATATGCAGTAGATTGCACAAGCAAAAGCGCCTTTGGTAGTAGAAAGAACTATAAAGTCTAAAGAAAGACACAAAGGATAAAGTTAGTGAAAACTTTGGTTTGACCACGCTATTGTATGGATGTGAAACATGGACCTTAAGGAAGGAAGATATTAGGAAACTGGAGGCATTGGAAATGTGGATTTGGAGAAGAATGTAGAGGATTAGCTGGACCCAAAAGGTTAAAAATGAGGAAGTCCTGGAGAGAGTTGGCACAGATAGACAGTTGATAAATGTATTAAGAAATAGGAAGAAGAGATGGATAGGACACATTCTAAGGGGGGGAAGGTCTATTAAAAAAGGTCATAGAAGGTAGAATGGAAGGAAAAAGAGACAGGGTCAGGCCGAGATTAGGTATGTTATATGATTTAAAGACCCACTCATATGTGGAAATGAAGAGGAAGGCGGAATAGAGAAGAGTGGAGGCATTATGTACCATGGACCTGCCAGTCCAAGAGGGAGATAATTTATATATATATATATATATATATATATATATATATTCCACTATATATATATATATATATATTCCGATATATATATATATATATATATATTCCACTATATATATATATATATATTCCGATATATATATATATATATATATATATATCTTAGTGCACTGCCTACTGGCAGGTCCATGGTACAAAACGCCTCCACTCTTCTCTGTCTTCCACCTTCCTCTTAATTTCCACATATGAGTGGGTCTTTAAATCATCTAACATACCTAATCTCGGCCTGCCCCTGCCTCTTTTTCCTTCCATTCTACCTTCTTTGACCTCTTTTAATAGACCTTCCCCCTTACAATGTGTCCTATCCATCTCTTCTTCCTATTTCTTTATACATTTATCAACTGTCTATCTGTGCCAACTCTCTCCAGGACTTCCTCATTTGTAACCCTTTGAGTCCAGTTAATCCTCTCCATTCTTCTCCAAATCCACATTTCCAATGCCTCCAGTTTCCTAATATCTTCCTTCCATAGGGTTCATATATATATATATATATATATATATATATATATATATATATATATATATATTCCACTCTTCTCTGTCTACCGCTTTCCTCTTCATGCCCACATATAAGTGGGTCTTTAAATCATCTAACATTCCTAATGGAGAAGTTATAAAGGAAATGTTTATCTGCTCCTGGAATACAATGATTATCCTACAGCAGGGAGTCACCACATAATGTCTTTCTGTGATCTCGCAGTGTTTGTTGTTTATGTGTGAACGTCCTCTGATGTGGACAGACCAGGAAACACTTTGTCAACTCTGAGATCTCCAGGTCGAGTGGACATGGAGTTTCATTGTCCTCAATCTGACTCCGCTACGACATCTACAGGAAGTATCTGGAGTATAAACAGGATTTCCAAACGCATAAAAGCTGGGTAGAGCTAAGGTTAGCGTCAGTTTCCTCACTCGAAAGTGATGTCAGTGACGGACGAACCCAGGTTTTGAATCTCACACATATTGATCCGCGGTCGAGTATCTTACCGACGTCGACACTGGATCGAGCCATCCCTAATAATTGTGAAGAGATCAGTCGAATGCTGCATGCTTGCGGGAGTCGACTTAAAAGCTTGTGATAACGATGATGCCGTACGGAAACGTTTGGTTATGTTTTCCTAGAAATACTTTATATAAGTATTTATTAAAGGCTAGACCGCTAAACTCTGTAAGAATTAATCAACGTTAAGATCGAAGTTGTGCTCTTAGCTTCATAGCTGCAGAGAGATATAATATATGCCTTGGATCTCTCGCTAAGCGGTGCTCGAGATCTGGAAAGCTTATACACAAACTGATGCTGTGATAAAATATTTGAAGAGAGAGAGGGAGATTATGAATAATAGCTGAAAATCAGCATACGCCAATACTCTACCTCTTTGGAGGAGTGAGTTAAGAAATCACCGTTAGTTCATGTGCATCTTTCACATGTCAACTAAGCCAGTACATTTAGAAGTAAGTAAAGAAAGTATTATAGTGAAATGGTCAACTATGTTGATATCTATCACTTTTAATAACCTTTCTCCCCTAGACCCATTATTTAAATCCCCCCTCATTTTTCTGAAAGTTAAGATATAAATTGAATTGCGTAGTGAGATAGAGTAAATGATACTGAAATTACATTCACTTATAGACTATTTTGAATTATTACTTGTAATTAGCAGTACGAACAATTTCCCCCTAGATCTCTAAAATCACCCCCCCCCCCCCCCCCATAAGATTTTGACTACGTTCTCTGCGTAATCGATAAGTCTAGTATACGCCATTTCATCGGGGCGTGAAAGCAGGCGCTGAGTATGAATATATACATTGCACTGGCTGGAGCCAAGGCGAAGTCGGTAAGATACTCGATCGCGGATCAGTATGTGTTGGGTTCAAATCCTCGGCTCACCCGTCACTGACATCGATTTCGAGTGAAGAAATTAACGTTAACCTTGGCTTTTTTAGCTTTCACATGCTACTATGAACACTTTGCAGAACACTAAAGGTTAAAAATATTAACGGAATGCCTGGAGCTATATAATTTGACATTTTTACACTAGTTGAATAATTAATTGACGTAACTTTGCGTAGGTTGAGAGATCGGTGTGTTGTGGGTAGGCAGAGCTGAGCGAACTGAATGCGCAGTGGAAGAGAATCGACTGTTCAGTGAGTTTATACTCTCTCGCTCCGAATAGCAATTGTCATAATCAAATCAAAACTCTTTGAGAACAAAATTACTCATCTGAAACAACTTTGTGATGTCCACTGCTGCCAAATATACCTCAGAGAAATTGTCGACTAGATTGTAGGCCCTAGATAAATATTGCGCAGTGTGGTTTAGGTTAGGACTGAAACTCCGCGAGGACTTAAAAACTTTGCGGATCTGGAATCACAAGCCAAATAAACAGTCATGGACTCAGTCATAGACTCAGCCATGGATTCAGTCATAGACTCAGTCATGGACTCAGTCATAAACTCAGTCATGGACTCAACCTCCGTGGTATTAGGGTGTATACTCTGTCTAGACAACGTATAATCTGTATAGACAATGTATAATCTGTATAGACAATGTATAATCTGTCTAGACAACGTATACTCTGTCTAGACTCTAGACAACGTATACTCTGTCTAGACTCTAGACAACGTATACTCTGTCTAGACTCTAGACAACGTATACTCTGTCTAGACTCTAGACAACGTATACTCTGTCTAGACTCTAGACAACGTTTACTCTGTCTTGATCATGTATACTCTGTCTAGACAACGTATCCTCTGTCTAGACAATATGGACTCTGGCTAGAAAATTTATACTCTGTCTAGACAGTATTGACTCTGTCTAGATAATGTATACTCTGTCCAGATAATGTATACTCTGTCCTGATCATATATACTCTGTCTTGACCATGTATACTCTGTCTAGACAATGTATACTCTGTCTAGAGAATATAGATTTTGTCTAGAATATGTGAACTATGGATAGATTATCAGGACTCTGTCTACACAATATGGACTCTGTATAGACTAGGCCTATGTGGACTCTGTCTAGATAATACGAACTCTGTCTAGACTAGGCCTATGTGGACTCTGTATAGATAATACGAACTCTGTATAGACTAGGCCTATGTGGACTCTGTCTGGACAATATGGACTGTCTAGACAATATTTACTCTGTCTAGACAATATGGACTCTGTCTAGACAGTAAGGACTCTATCTAGACGATGTCAACTTTGTCTAGACAATGTCAACTCTGTCTAGACGATGTCAACTCTGTCTAGACGATGTGGACTCTATCTAGACAATATTGACTCTGTCTAGACGTTTTAAACTCGGTCTAGACTATATGGACCCTGTCTATGCGATGTAAACTGTGTCTAGACTATTTGGACCCTGTCTAGAGGATGTGGAATCTGTCTAGACGATGTGGACTCTGTCTAGACATTATGGATTCTGTCTAGACGATGTGGACTCTGTCTAGATGATAGGGACTTCGTCTAGACTATGTACTGTATACTCTGTCTAGACGAGTTCGATTTTGTACTCGACGATTGTGGATGCGGACACATCAGTGAAAGTCTCAGTAAATTTTATTAACGAATTTTCAATACAACGAAAAACACAGTAAATTAATTAAAGTCTCCAATCTCTAAAGTTTAACCAAAGAAGTTTACTTGATATAGTTTATGGCTCATTAACAAAAATGGAAATAGAAGAATTTGCTACTCGTCCGTATTACTGCAACTTTTAAAATCGAAGAATGCTATCGGATACTAATCCAAGAGTAAATTTACAGCTTCCGGTATTGAAATCTCAAGTGTGGCTGAAAGAAGAAAAAGAAAATGATGATTCGTACAGACAGGGGCTGCAGAATAACTTCCCGAGGCTGTGCATTAGATGAACGTGATGCGAAACAATAGAATAGCGCCTCTAGTGAATGGCTATTATGTACAACAGCGCCTCTAGTGAATGGCTCAGTGTTACTATTTCTATGTGTTAGAGACAATGGTTTTACAGACAATGAGGTTAGAGATTTATGCAGTACTGGGAGATGAAAGTGTGTAATAGATGGTAGAGAGTTTAGAGGTTTAAATATACTGTATGTAATGTGATTTTTAGCTTTTACAGTGATAGAAAATATTATGGGTGAATTCTTCATCACAGTGCGTTTAAAACATTTACTACAAAACTAGGCAGGTGTAAGGACAGTGGTGGAGTTGTGCGGAAGAGCATGGGAATGCAGTTCCGTTACTTTTCCTGATTGGAACTGAGTACCTGTTAGAAATCATAGAACTCAATAGGAACGGCATGCCTGTTAGAATCATAGACCTTAGTAGGAACGGCATGCCTTTTGGAATTCATAGAACTTAGTAGGAACAGTTTTCCCAATGCGTTCCCCTTCCTCTTTAGGATAGGATGGAACGGCGCTCCACTCAGCTATGCGCTGCATCTATTCATTAGGTCTATTAACACAATCAAGAAAGAAAGCCGCAAGACTATGATAATGACCTTTGTTGAAACAGATTGAAAAACTAACTAAAGATTTTAGTATAAATCAACTAAAATCATACTTATTTGAATAATAATTTTGTGTTCCCACTGGTTCCACCTACAAGAGCTGACTAAAGGAAACTGGGTGGAACGCTAGACTTAGGATATCAGATCACCGGTTAGTCTATTCGTCAGCAGCGCTGGAACACGACGGGTAAATAGCTAAATATACATGCAAATGTTTAATATTTTAAAATTAAACACGCACTATAGTGAAATGATCAAATATGTTGATATCTATAACTTTTTATACCACATGTTTAAATCGTTAGGCAATTTATTCCATTTTCTGTGTAACAGTCCAGTGAATGTGCGAGATTTTACTCTCAGATCAGTGTGGCTGGGATTTGAACCCGCGAGGGTTAATTTCACCTCTAAAAGCGCTCAAAGTAGAGTAAAAAAAATAGAATAAACTCATACCATACGAGCAGAGCAGTAGCATGGCTATTATCCCCAGCAAGGCCTGGGTTGCCATCCTTTCTCTCGGGATATGATACTGTATAGTCTCTCTACTAATCGTTCCAGTAATTCAGTTTATTAGAACTATTTGACGTCTTCCTAATCGTTGCAGTTTTATTTTACGAAAATTCCTCAGCGAATTTGATTAGTTATTAAATCAGCCGCACTTAAGTTGCTTGCTTTTAAGTATAAACGAATTTAATATGTAATTTGGTTTCACTATCGATATCGAGGTGTTTATTAAGACGAGATACGCTATATCAATTCGTTTTACTCTAAAAAGAGTTAATAAGATTAGAACTCTTGACGCACGAGCTCTTGTTACTCTTCCATAATAATATTGAACATATTTTAACACAAATAGGATACGATCAAACCGTGCAACAAAAATATCAACTATACAAATTTTAATTTGTTTTAATCCTAGGCTCCAACTTTTCATTTTGAGAACCGAAACAACAACAATCTGATCTCTCTCACAACATCTAAACTGTTGTAGACAACATATAATCTAATCTTTATGAGTTAGCAAAACCCACCAGTTATGCTTAAAATGAAAAGAAAATATAATAATATACAAATAAGCAACCGAAAACTATACTCAAAATAAAATAAAATAATTAAATACACAAATCTTAAAATATTTATTGAAGTATTTATGTAACTACCTTGTAGTATTTCTGAAAACACTGAGTGTATAAAGAAGGGACATAGTATATATATATATATATATATATATATATATATATATATATATATATATATATATATATAAGTTATGAAGGTCAAGGCCAAGGACCCCGCAATCAGAAAGTACGCTAAGTGGTGGAAGGAGTACGTGCAGGCGTTAAGATATAGACCTACTGGAAGAGATTCTGATAGGTTGGACTTCTTACAGGGAACAGTGTAAATAATGAATCCTCGACTATTGGTAATGAATCTATTTTAAGGTTGACTTTTGAAAATAATTGAAAATAATTAATCATTAAATATCGACGTCATGTCTGAACGAAGTCCCGACTTTTATCTGTTTAAAATGCAAACTAATACAGTACTGAAACTATATTATTCATTATACCTTATATAATATATTATTTTACGCCTAATTTTTTGTATCTTACAGAAACTAAAAGTGACTTTAATTCCGGCATATGAGAAGCATTATAAACGTGCATTACAAACTAATTAATAATATTTTATCCCCATTTTTTAGAAAAATGAACAAAATTATTTACAGACGTCTGTAATTATTTAGAAGGCCAAGCTTATTAATTGCTTAATCATAACGTGGTTTGGAGCCTTCAGGTCGTTAATTAAATATGATGTTATCCAATTAGATTTTTCTAGAGTCACTCTATTCAATCTGACGTCTTCAAGTCTAATCATACAATTAATTAATTTTCCATTATCGCAACAGCGATGATTGGAACCATAAACAGGAAAAATTCTGACTGATGGAAAATGGATACGGAGTAAGGAGAATGTGATCAGTGAGATAAAAAATGAAAATGTCAAGGGGCAACTAGTTAGGCCTAAGTCATTTTTCTAATATCACACATCGTTAAAGTCGAATTTTATTTTGGTCATTAGGTTGGTCAGCTCCTATACTACCCCTTTGAAATCCATTTCGACTAAGTGTGAATTTATAAAAACGTTGAACTTTTTATCAAGTTTAAATTAATTTAAAGTTCTTGCAAAAAATTCTAAAGTAAATATTGAAAATTTACAAAACAACAACGGCATAATTAGAGTACTACTGTTGTTCCTTGACAACATTGGGCTGTGTGAAATCAAATCTAACCTATGAACATAGTGGAGTCCTAAAATGGTGCGAACCAAAATCCGGGAATTCAGTCCAAGGAAATCAGTCCCTAAAAGAACTAAACACCATTATTTACAACCAACGATGAAGTATATTCACTGATATTTGGGCAAAATCTGCCTTGATACATCTGTACGTATAACGGTACACTGTACAGTGTGCATGTATCAATATTGTCCGAATTTGTAGAACTGATGGATTAATAATTCTCTCTCTCTCTCTCTCTTAGTGCACAGCCTACTGGCAGGTCCATGTTATATAACGCATCCACTCTTCTCTGTCGTTCTCTTTCCTCTTCAATTCCACATATGAGTGGGTCTTTAAATCATCAAAAATAGCTAATCTCGACCTGCCTTTGCCTCTTTTTCCTTCCATTCTACCTTCAATGACCTCTATTAATAGACCTCCCCCGCCCCCTAGAATGTGTCCTATCCAACTCTTCTTCCTATTTCTTAATACATTTATCAACTGTCTATCTGTGCCAACTCTCTCCAGAACTTCCTAATTTGTAACCTTCCGAGTCCAGCTAATCCTCATATTAATAATTAGCCTAATGAATTTAAATAGTTAGTTAACGACAACATTCTACATGTGACGTGCGTCGATTTATTTCTGGTTATATTTTGCAATTTTTATTGGTAATGTTTATCCAAAATCTAAATATTTAGCTTGCACTATTCACTGTTCAATTCAAGGTGCTCTAAGGACCTTGTGTTTGCAATCCATACGACAAATTTAAATTTAAATATATTTAATTAATTATTGAAAACTCCTTCTGTAAAGTAGTCTCGAAGCCCGATGTCGACCATTACATTGCTATATACGTGTTTAATAATAATTATTATACTAATAATAACAATAATAATAATAATAATTGCTCTCCACCGTTTCAATGCAGTCTGTGTCAGTGGCACTTTGGCTAATGCGGCTTCCCATAGTGTAGAGGAATTGTTTTAATCGCTTCTCTTTGTAACTTTTAATTAAATAAAGTCTCTTTTATCTTACTTTTTAGCCCAGGGCCCTTTACAGCCCAGGGCATTAAAAATAATAATAATAATAATAACAATTGTAGTAGTAGTAGTAATAGTAGTAGTAGTAATAATAATAATAATAATAATAACACTAATAATGATAATATATATGTAATCATAATAATAATAATAATAATAATAAGTATAATAATACTATCTATCGCACTCCAGAGTTTTAATGCTGTATGCATTCGTGGCACATTGGCGAATGCGGCCTCCCAGAGCGTAGAGGAACTATTTTAAATATTTTTCATCTTTCTTTTAGTTAATAAAGTCTTTCTTTTTTCTTATATTTTAGCCCAGGGCCTTACATAGCCCAGGGCAAAAAATAATAATAATAAATTGATGATGATGCCGATGATCAGTTTAAGCTGAAATCTATTGAAACGTTTACATGAAACAATTAAATGAAGAAAAATTGCAAGGACTCTCCAGTATTAATATTATATTTACACTGCGTACATTTTATACCTATCATGAAGACATTTATGCCATGCAATTTCCTGATCACCGGAACAGCACCATTTAGGATATCTATTCCTTCTCTTCAGCAAATGCTTTTTCAAATTGTTTGAGTGAATCGATTTGTAGTAACGTGTTATGGGGAAGTCCCTGACACAATCCTTGTCTGAGGAAACGGACGTTAAACCTTGGTTATTATTATCATTGTAATTATTATTATGATGATGATGATGATTACTATTATTTTTATTTATTTTTATTATTATTATTATTATTTTTATTATTATTATTATTATCTTATTGATTTATTTATATAGTCTATTATTATTAAAATCATCATCATCACTGATTTAATGGTTCATAAACTACTGCTGCTAGAAATTGGCGATTACTTTTTTTAAACATGTAAATTAGTTATCCTTTATTCCTGTTATGTCAGCTAGATATTTAATGGACTAACAATTATTGAATTATAATACTAATGAACGTTGGAAGCTCTGAAAACTTGACTAAACCGGACATTAAGATACCAGCTACAGACTGAGCTATAAAGAGTCTATAAAGAACTTCGATACTATCTACCTACAGACTCTGAGAGTGGAATAAAATCTTCCAGTCACACGGAAGCTGGAAAGAGAGAGAGAGTGAGAGAGAGATAGAGAGAGAGAGAGAGAGAAATTGGAGCGATGGAACGTTTCTACCCTGATAGAAGGGAGATGAAGGTGTCAGGTTCACTGCAGGTGTTGCGAGGGCGTTTATCTTCCTGGCTCTTCCATCAAATGTCTGTCTGCTGCGAGTGTGTGTGTACGTGTGTGTGGGTATGTGTGTGCGCGTGAGTGTAGGTGTGCGTGTGTGCTTGCTAGCTTGCTTGTGCGTACATGTGTGATACTTCAAAAACGGAATACCTTCTCATCGGCACCCTGCAGCAGCGTCATAAAATAACTAGCTCAACCATTACATTTAAAGATATCCCCTTAATACCCACAGATTCTGCACGTAACCTTGGGTAATTTTTCATTCATATCTACTGTAAACTTTAAAACTCATATTTCAGCAGTTCTGTCGTTCTTCTTTTTACCATATCCGTCAATTGAGTCAAATTCGTAATTCCCTTAATATTAATTCCTCCACTGTATTAGCTAATGCTCTTGTCCATTCTAAACTTGCTTATTGTAACTCTCTGCTGAATGATCTCCCAAAGACCTCTCTAATTCGTCTCCAACACGTACAAAACTCTCTTCCGCGAGTCGTCTGTAATGTAAAACTACTCAAATCCAAACCTCTTCTCTTCTTAAGAAACTGCACTGGCTACCAGTATCCGAACGCATAAAATTCAAGATAGCTTCCTTGACCTGCAAAGGTTTATATTATGGTAAACCATCCTATCTATCTGATCTTTTATTAATCTCTCAACCCTCTTGTAAAAATCTCAATCCTCTAGTAAAAACCATCTCACTGTACCAGACATTAAATCTGCCATGGGCAGATGTTCCTTCATGTTTTCTGCTCCGACAATATGAAACTCTCTGCCACAAGACCCTCGATCTTGTAAATGTATTGGTACTTTCCTTGGCAAGCTAAAAACCCATCTCTTTCCCCCATATGTCTAAATTTTGACCCGTTTGTCTTGGATCTTGCACTTGCACAGTTTTGATCTCGCTTTCTCTTGTGGTCTCTGTATAGTCAGTCGTCATCGTGTGGCGCCTGTTTATGAAGAGTCTGCAAGAGACGTCCCTGACAATGCCTTATGGCGAGGAACCGGACGTTACATGCTTATTGATTGATTGATTGATTTTATTGCTTTTATTCTAATTGATCGTTTGTGTATGTGTTTGTGTAAAATCGTGGATGATTTTGTTCTTGTGATCATTTGTATGTGTGTGTATTTTTGTGTATGTGGAAATCTGTTTCATTTGTGTCTGTGTATGTGTGAATTCTTGTGGTTATTTACTTGTGTGCACATGAATGTTTGCATATTTGCATGTTTTATGCTTTCGTAGAGTTTGTAAAGTTAATTTTAAAATTTGTATCCATATCAGAAGTGTTATATTTACTAGTCTGACCTCTCTCTCTCTCTCTCTTTCTCTCTTAGTGCACAGCCTAATGGCAGATCCAAGGTATATGTGGACATAAAGAGAAAAGCTAGGGCGATATCAAACCAATAACCTAAAATACATCAAGCAAGCGCTCTGTCAACTCTATCAACTCTATCAACTCTATCAACTTTATCAACGAGCAGAACAAGTGTGAGTTGATATGTAGCTAAATCAGAGTAATCTCATAGAAGATTGGCTAGAGATTTCTAGAATGTCTCAATAGCGCAATGGATAACGTCATGAACTTTTAAATGACAGATACTGGGTGAATTGAACCCTCGTGGGTTCGAATCCTAGCCGCGCTGATCTGAGAATAAAATCTCGGACATTCACTGGACTGTTTAAATGGAAAACGGATTAAATTGCCTAACGGATTGAACATGTGGTGTTAAAAAGTGATAGATATCGACATAGTTGATCATTTCACTATAATGCGTGTTTACTTTTTTTAGAATATTTTAGTAACTTTTATAGATGCCATCAATAATTTAACGTCAAACTATTCACCCGAAGGCATTTTCCGTAACATCATGCAGAATATGGCCATGCATCACTTCTTGTAGATTGGATTGTATTGATGTCAATGCGTATATAAACTGTATATATATATATATATATATATATATATAATATATATAATATATATATATATATATCTTATATATATACATGTATATATGTACAATATACAGTAGGATGATTTACTTGCTGTAGGGCTCAAACGCCTTCATGTACATTTTTGTTCGTCCCGTATAACACTTGATATACCGCACGTGCTATGAAGTTTCCTTGCATAATTGTTGTTTTTAGATTCTTTTTATGTCCTCTTTCTCTTCGTGGTTATTTGTAATCATTCCTTTTGATTGCGCACTTGTATCTAGAGCGGATTTAAGAATAACCTTCCAACACCCTTGGATAGTTTCCTCCCTAGGCTTTCAACTTTTAGTCTTCAAAAATGGTCGCCAATCCAAGTACTAACCTAGCCAGACGTTGCTAAGTTTATTTATGACTCGAACGCTTAATAATAATAATAATAATGATAATAAAAGTTTAACGTCCGTTTCCTCATACAAGGATGATGTCAGGGAAAATAAGTGAGATAAACTAATTTTTTATTAATTCAACAATAAAATGGAAATAATTGAGAAGGCAATACGAAGAATTAGACTCAAATGAGCGGACTTTTGACGAAGTCTCCTAGTTTATAAATCATGAAATAAAAAGCCCGTGGACCTGACCACAGAGAAGATGACAGAGTAGCATCTATCAAGCAGATGAATGACGTGAAGATCTCCGGTAAGAGATATACACTGTGATTAATGATCCAGATTAAAGAAAAAATGCGATATTTTTATCATCTTTTTCTTGCACTATTGTTATCAGCGTCTTATGAGTCTCTGTATAAATTTATCAGTTTTTGTACAAATTTATTATTCTCACTACAGAAAGAAAAAGATAAATATTTAAAGTTAATTATTTAAAGACGTTTAGTCTTTGGAAATGTCTGTGTTTTCTTCAACTGTTTAATTAATTTCTTTGTTGATCTTTTTTCAACCAACTTTCAAATGCCATGGCCGTCGCGGCCAACAACATGTAGACAAATAGTCCTGTAAAAAACCAGTAAAACCCAATAAAGCTAATTTTAACGTCAGTTTCTCACTCGAAAGCGATGTCAGTGACGGGCGAGCCCAGGATTTGAACCCCGCACATATTTATCCGCCTTAATTAGTGCATTAATGATTTTTCTGATACATCCAATCATTGTAACCTCCGTGATTGACAAGTCCGAAACTGCGATATTGACCTCCTATATATTACGACCTACATAGGCTATTATATACTATATACTATCTCCGTGGAATCAATTATCAGTATGTTTTCAGTCTTTCACTTCATCAGCGATATAGCTTTTATATTGTCCAACATTACACGGTAACTACTTGTCCAGTAAAGTATAAAGGAAACACGCATTATAGTGAATAATCAACTATGTTGATATCTATCACTTTTAATACCACATGTTTAAACCGTTAGGCAATTTAGTCCATTTTCCAAATAACCAGTCCAGTGGATGTCCGAGATTTTACTCTCAGATCAGCGCGGCCAGGATTTAAACCCAAGAGGATTCAATTCACCTCAGGATCTGTCATTTAAAATTTCATGACGTTACCCCTACGCTATTAAGACATTAAGTGAAACAAAAGAATATGGAATTCTTTGTTTTAAAAAATATTTTGAAATTTAACTAATCGATGTGAATCTGTAAGGTAAACAATATAGATTGCATGCATCAAAGAGAGGTTTGTAATTCTATAGTACGACAAAAGCAATTATTCTCATATCTACGGCAAAATATATCATTTAATGTACGTTAATTGAGAGTAGATGAGGACTATAATTGACAGGAAGTGGGCCTGAAAGCTGCAAATGAAATCCTGCCCTATATTTGATTAGATTTCAGTGTAATTTAAGAATTTCTGACCGTGGACGATCATCGATTTCAGTTCTGAAACCAAAAACTACTTCACCTGTAAAATACTGGCACGGTAAGGCGTGGACAGGATTTTATTCTGTGATAGAAGAAGATTCAGGATTTGATGCAATTGTTGCGAAATTCTATTTTTTATTTCAGCCACGAAAACAGGTCCATATAACAGAACAACAGAAACTAAAGTGATTGTGGATGACACTAAAAGAACTCTCTAAAAGCAATCTACATGAACAGACATAAAAATAGTACATACTTAGTATTTTGTTTAATACTATCAGATTTCACAGAGACTTAAATATTGATTATAAATGCAATAGAAGTACTAAGCAATAATATATTCATATGGTTCATAATTTCTAGCAACTTTATGAGATAGTAAAATCTACTTCATAATTATAATCACTTAGTTTTGCTTTCAGAACAAATTATCGTTTAAATGGAATTTTAAACTTTTCTAAAATTAAACATAAATTAAATTTATGTTTACTTTTTCACTGCACGGAGATGTGATATTAAAGTTTACCTTATATACTTTTACGCCATACATCTTCAATCGAACATCATTCTAATGGTTAATCTACATGTACGCGTAAGTCTACAGTATGTTCCTCATTATGCTTATTAGTGATCCGAAAATAATGTCATCAGACAGAAAGAAGTCCTGAAGGATTTTTATCATGTTAAAATCGGACAGGAAATGACAGAATTATAAGGCAAGGTCAAGAATTAAATGTGAGTCACTATAGCATTGTCTCATATCTCGTTATAATATATTTTAGTTGAATTTAGATAACTATTTCTGTCATTTTACAATATCAGAAAATACTTAAGCAATTAAAATAAAGTAAATATAATCGTCTATTTTATGTGTGTTCGTTAATTTCTTAATAATTGAACTTTGAACAACTGTACGTTATCGTGAGAGATGACTAACGTATGAACGGTTAATTTCGTTAAATGAAAACCATTTCTATCCATGTATATACGCTCGCATTCACATACATAGATTTACTGTTATAAATTTCATAAAGTTTTGATAGGTCTTCAATGACACATATAGTTGTATACGTTCTAGGCCTAAATCACTAATTCCAGTGCCTTCGGTTCTTTGTGTCCAATTTCAGTTTGTCTACTTGTAATTCTTGATTACCTTGAGCGAATTAAAATGACTCTCATTCTGATACTAATCTCGTTCAATACTTTACTAAAATATTTCGGTTCAACCACTGAATTATATGCAAGTGTATGTCATATTGTGACCCATTGTAACTATGCTATGGCGATGTCGGTAAGATACTCGACCGCGGATCAGTATTTGTGGAATTCAAATCCTGGGCTCGCCCATCACTTTCAAGTGAGGAAACTGACGTTAGCATTAGCTTTACCAGCTTTATACTTGTTGAGGTTGAGACATGTACATGTATATGCATATTGTCTTATGCATGTTCTCAAATTCAATTAGCTATGTGATCGTTTCATTTTATTAAAAATAAGTATATTTACTATCCAGGCAAATATGATTCAATATTTAGCCACTGTCAAAGTATATTCGTCCATGCTTAGTCCGCAACAACCATGATAGAAATAGTGACTTGCTAAGGGCTGCATCAATTAAGGCTTTAAAAAGCTAATGGCACAATCACAGACTGATTCGTAGTGACTGTAGTAAAAAAAAAATAGTGGAAGAAAAGGAACAGAAACCTACTGTTGCCTTAATATTTGTGACGGTAGCTCGAATGTGTCGAGTCGTCTTGAAGAGAAGCCTTGTGCTTCTGAACCTTGACGTTAAACACACTACAACCTACAGACTGACTCGAGAGCACGCTAATTTAAATTTGTTTGGCAATTTAAATTAATTGGCAATTTAAAGTTGTTAATTTAAAATCACTTTTTAAACTGAAAGTGCAATGAACTTCTGATGAGACAGTCTGAAGGATTTGTAGAAACTCAAACCCAATTTTAATTTTAATTGAAATCCGAACACGCCTTCATATTTCTTAGTGAGTGTACAATATTTAGTAGCCTATAGCACTCTATACATGTAAATTGGCATGTCCACATGCTTGCATACAGTCTATGCGCCTACATAGAAGCCCCCATACGTTGAAGATATGCAAGCAGGAAAATAGCAAAGTTGCTCAAACGATCTCTATAATCTTTCTATAATGAAATAAAAATCAAATTTAACCAAATCACGATTGAGTTATAGTCGAATAACCACGCAATACTACGAGAATTTTAAGTGTCAATTGACTTAGTATATTTTCAATGCACGCGACAGAGAAATAAAAAAATTAATAAAACTGCTGACTAACGTCTTAATTAAATTAAACTAAATTAAACTAAATTAAATTAAATTAAATTAAACTGAAAGACATACTTTCGCTTTTTATGACTTAATTTTCTTATAAATAGAGTTTCTTCCAAACCTGCAAACGGTATTAAGGTATTAAACATTTACTTTTTTTACTCTATTCAAAAAAAATCTGACAAATGTAAATTCAATAAGAGAGATTTCATGAATCTCAGAGGGGAGATATAATTTGCGTAGACATTCATGAGCAGTAAATTAAGGAAATTAACTGTTATTATTGACTCTGGAAGCATTCGCTGATGTCGCCATTCTTTTTAATAATAATAATAATAATAATAATAATAATAATAATAATAATAATAATAACAAAATTAATAATAATAATAATAATAATAACAAAATTAATAATAATAATCATAATAATAGTAATAATAATAATAATAATAATGATAATAATAATAATAATAACAAAATTAATAATAAAATAATAATAAGAAGAAGAAGAATAATAAGAATAATAATAATAATAATAATAATAATAATAATAATAATAATAATAATAATAATAATAATAAAGGTCTAAAGACTGTTTCCTCAAACAAGGATGATATCAGGAACGCTCCTATCTCATATTTAATGAACTTCATTGATTGAAATAAATAAAGAAATGTATATAAGTTTATGAAGAAACAGCGACTCACATTTTAAAGAATAGCTTTTATGACTAAATTTTCTATCCTATCAAAATCATTGAACATGGTACTCACGTCATAAGAAATTTCAGAAATACTTTTCAGATGAAATTAATTCGCGTAATATTATGTTCGATGTCTGAAGCTGAAAATATTTTCAAATATTTTGAAATGAAAATATTTTGAAATGTTCGTAGCTTGTAAAATTGTATTAGCGTCTCTCTACATCTCTGCTTGAAATCTTCATTAGTCGATTCAAAGAAATCCACAAGAGTTTCTGCTCAAACGACCCGCATCTTGAAATTAGCTGCATGCTCGTCGAAATCATTCAAGTAAATAACTCATGTCTGCCTGATTACTCTAAATATTACTCATAAAGATGTACTGATTTCTTACATGTAGCTTCTAGTATTAAGTGCTTGGACTGGCAAGAAATGCACTGGAATATAATCAAATGCGCATCTGGGCTGCGGAAAAGAGGCATAGGATAAGCCTGTGTGCTGTTGTCGTAGTTGTTGTGTTGTAGTCGTTGTTGTTGTGGTTTTTTATGCTTGCATTCAGAATAATTAAGTATATTTTTGATTTGATCGCTGTGGATGAAGAGCACAGACAAAAAACCAAAATTACTACACAAGCTCTGAGTCTGATGAGAAATGAAGACATTAGAAAATGGAAGCATCGAAACTGCATCTGTACAGAAGATTTTTGTATTGAAGACTTTCTAACATCATCCCTGGATGAGGAAAGGGACGTTAAACCTTTATTATTATTAAACCTTTATTTGTGGAATATAGCCTACTGTGTTCATCATCATCATCGTAATCATCATCTTCTTCTTCTTCTGCCCCTGAATCATGGTTAAGTTAGGTCTGTATTACAAGTAGACAATTTTGTAGCAATTTATGGAGCTCATTAACCGAATGTCCTTTATAATTTTGGTATGATCTTAGTGCTTTTCGCCTTACACGACACGTACAGTCCACGGTTGGTCTATTTTGTCAGCAATCCAGACACAACTCGAGTAAAGCAAGTTGTGTTAATTGGGCTTAAAAATTTAGATGAGGACTTCGGTTCATAGGCTGATAATGAAATTAAATATTAAGTTCTGCATGTTGTAATGACAAGAATTTAATATTAGGATCAGCTTGTTGATCGAAGAGTGCTCTTTATTGCGCCAGATACATGTAATAGACTGTGACTGGAAAATGTACCGTGGCTCTGCCAACTGACAAAACGTTAGATAGGGAGTTAATGAGGACGGAGGGAAAGACAGAGGAAGAGAGAGAGAGGGGGGAAGAATAAGAAAACAAAATTGTCTTCTCGTTCACGTGTCTAAAATACGCAGTTGATGTCTGGCGAATAATGCAATTTAACATAAAAATTATAATTAAAAACTTTGACCATTTTAGCTGAAGGATTTTGTCACTATATACATTTTTATGAAACTCTTTATTCTTTGAAGTTATCTGTCTAGCAATTTAAAAAAATCATCTCCTCCTATATTCATGCAAGAAAATTAATTTAAAATGAGCCCTTATTTTATCCACAGGCGTAAAATAGCTCACTTCCGACATACGCATGTTATTATTTAACGACACTTATTTTAATAAACGTTTAGTGAAATTTCTTGAGCTATGACAGACTGGAGTAAGATCTTATTACTCAGCCTCATAACATGACTGTAACACTCGCCTACGATTACCTAACTATAGCTTGGTTTACGTAGATTTGCAGCATGTCCGTAAAATGAGCCAGTTTATATGTTATCTAAACTAAACGTTAAATAAACCATGTTGGTTGCTAAATAAACCAGGTTCTATGTTAAATAAACCCTCTTGTATTTTAAATAAACCATATTCTATGTTGTATAAACCAGGTACTATGTTAAATAAACCAGATTCTCGGGTCTGTCAAAAGAAACCCTGCTTGCATTCTAATTTTGTTGCGAACTGCTTTTAAAAATAAGATGGTAAAAGGGAAGAAAGAAGAATCAGTCCTGATTGAGCTCTACCTCAACTCTTCGATATCTCTTCCGCCTCGTCATCCCCTATAGAATAGATAAACCTTGTTCTGCGATATACGTATTCTCTCTCTCTCCTCTCTCTCTCTCTCTCTCTCTCTCTCTCTCTTATTCTCATTCGTCATTCTCTACTTTACTTTCGGTGCTATTTGCTCCCATTTAAGTTTTACTTTATATACTTTACTTAATTTTGATCTACTTTGAAGCTCTATGTGAATTTGAAGAAATGTTAATTTCCCTGGACGGGTTATCTATTAGTTTATTCAAGACTTTATAAAATGACTAAAACACTATGAAATTATTCAAAAGATCTAAAAGAAAGTGCCTGCTTTAGCATTAAATTAAATGAAAGAGCCGATTTTGACTCCAATTTCATCGTATCAAAAGGATATCAGAGCCGGGATGGCCCAGGATTTGAACCCTAAAATACTGATCCACAATCCAACACTTTTACACTAAGCAACAATTTGCTGATCGCGCTACAGTGTACATGTACCTGTATTATGGCCGTAATAAAATATGTGATTCTACATTTACGATTCTAAATATATATTTTTAAAGTTATTATAAATCTGTAACTCAATTACTGAAATGAGACTATTACGACAAGAATGTGAAGCGATTAACTCTGTTTCCCCCACAATCAGCCCCCTATATGTAATGACTTGTTCATTTAATAGAGATCACTCAGAGCGATCTCTTAATCGATGGATTCTTAAAATCACCTTCTATTTCTTCAGTTCTATTTCAACTTTTTAGTTTCTCTTGGTGCACTGCATACTGTCCATGTCATATAACGCCTCGATTCTTCTCTGTCTTCCGCTTCCCTCTTCATGTCCTCATATGAGTGGATCTTTAAATCATCTAACATATCTAATCTCGGCCTGCCTTTGAGTCTATTTCCTTATATTATACCTTCTATGACCACTTTTAAAATAGACTTTCCCCTTAGAAGGTGTCCTATCCAACTCTTCTAATTTACTTTTGACTTATTATTATCGTGTCTAAATGTTTCTTAGTTCCCACAAGAATAGCACAGTTTCTTGATTGACAAAAAATCACATTTTAACGTCAGTTTCCTCACTCAAAAGCGATATCAGTGACGGGTGAGCCCTGGATTTGAACCCTGAACATACTGATCCGCGGTCGAATATCTTAACGACGTGACCACTGGCTCCAGTCAATAACACTAAGCATAGATAAGGTGAACGAATTTGAATCAGTTTTTTTATTGAATTTTTTTCGTAACACAACTGCCAGGGTAGCCATTGCAAGACTTATAACCA